>OY757930.1:73684835-73754835 GCA_963585895.1 Sepioteuthis lessoniana | reverse complement strand
TTATCACAAGCTATTTTGGTCATCATTTTAACAACAGCAAAGAACAGTTTGCATCAAAATCAAGATGAAAGTGGCTGATGGAACATTAAGGCAAAAGTGATACCAATTATAGTTGGAGCCTTTGGAACAATCTTAAAGAACCTGGAAAAGAGATTGGGGGGACCTGGAGATCTGGGAAAGGAATTATACCATCCAGACCACAGCATCTTTCAGATCAGCTTGAAGAGTCCTGAAGAGTTGGGACTTGCTTTCACTCAGACTCCAGTGAAGGCCATCACTATGAAAATTTGCATATTCGCTAAAAATTTTGAGAACTAAAAGTACTTCAAGTGGAAGTCATCATTCACTCAAGATAATTTTCCCAATTTGTCACCTCATATGCAAATATTTTCTTGTATTTTTTCCTCCCATTGAAAACAATCAGATGATAAAAAATATAAGATTTTTCAACTCCCTTTTTCTCTCCATACTCCTGGTAAGATTTAACTTATGTCCCCATACTCGTGGTAAGATTTAAACTTATGTCCCCTTTTGCTTCAAAGCATAGTCTTTTGTAGCTGGTTTACCATCTAAGCTAAAAGAACATAGTATCACAGAAGTCCAAATACTAGAGTGAATCAAAAGTTTTGCAGTATTTACACATTGTAAGGAACCCACAGAAATATTATTTATATTAATCCACACTGTTGGCAAGACTTAGAATACACTGACTATATTCCATGTAGAGGGGTTGTATCTCCCAAAAAGGGATATTCAAGGGATGCCATTGTGCAGCAAAAATACTCAGCATTGGTTAACAGAAAGCAAGCTCTTATAAATCAAGATAACACAGAACCTCATACTACTAAAACGACCGGGAATACACTCCTAGAACTTGAGGGAATCAAACTGATGCTACATCTAGTATATAGTCCAGACCTTGTTCCCTTAGATTATTACTTGTTCCAAGCTACAGGGTGACCCCACTCCAAAAAAAGAACCCATATATTTTTGACTAAAATTCATAAATCTAATTCTAGCCTTTTTTTTCAGGATATGAAGTAGATTCTGTGCATGAAAACTTGGGACCATAGTATTCACCAACATGTCCTGGTCTACCAAGGAAAAGACTTAAGAATTTTTTTGCTTTATTTTTGTAGAAGTAATAAAAAAGTTTATGGGGTCTGTTTTTTTTGGTCACCCTGTATGACTCACTTCCTGCACTCACAATACTTCAACAACAACCAAGAGGAGGTCAAAGCTTCAGTAAAGGAGTTCTTTGTCTTGAAGGATAAGAACTGGTATCAGTGATAATTTACTAAGCTTTTTGCTTAGATGTAGCACAAGGCCGCATGAATTCGGCATCCAATGAGAAGAACTGGTATCAGTGTGGTATCAAAGAACTGTTAAATGGTGCAATATGATAGCCTTTACTTTGAATGTTAGGCTGTTTTTGTTGTAACTTGAAAAATAAAACAAATAAGTTACCAAAAGACTGCAAAACTTTTGATTCACCCTACTAATACCCTCATCTTTGATTTTGTCAGGATCATGTTTATTGTTATTTCTTTATACACTAGTTGTGTTAATAGTATATAAATTTCTTTCTGTTCCTCCTTGTTCCAGCAATGAGGATCTATGTAAGTTGCAATAAAAAAACAACTAACAAGATGAAGTTAGAATTATTAGTAAATAATTCAACTTTGGTAGGAGACATTACTTATCAACCAATCCTAGTATTTTTCTTGTTTATTTCTCTCACCTCTAGGCTTGTAAGGAATACAGATCTCTTGGATTAGAACAGTTTGGAATAAGGAATGGATGACTGAGTTTTGAACTCTTAAAAATTGAGTATAATTTTTTTTTTGCTTCCTTTATTTTTGAAAAAAAGTTTATCTTTATAAAAAAAATTGAATATGTGAAAACTACATTTTTTCATAAGTGATTTTTTTTTTCTTTTTTAACTGCTTTTTAAAAAAAAGAGGAGCAAATATTTTCTCATATTTTTTCTTCCCATTGAAAACAAACAATTGGATGGTAAATTAAACTAAGGACAAAGGTCAACAGTTAATGGAAATGATATCAAGCAACATCTTAAAATCTATGGCAATTTTGGGATGAAGTATTCCCAACCTTCTCAAAAACAATTTTGTTCAGACCAATCACTCATCCAAGTGATTAAAATTTACTAATTAAGCAGTGGGAGATTGAACTCTTAGCCTGTAGCATCTAGCCCAATCCTCTAACCACTGACCTATCTTCCAGGTCTTTAAAAGTCACAAAAAAAAAAAAAAAAAAAAAAAAAAAAGAGTTGTTACCAGCAGGGTTGTCAAATCAGAATGCTTGAAAGAAATCCTGGAAGACAGAAGTTTGAAATGAGCAGAGAGCAGTCAAGGCACTCAGTGGTAAAGCATTGAATTAGAAACCACAAGGTCTAAAGCATGAACTCTTGTGCTTGTTATGTGATGTTCATTTCTATAAATGGCTTACAGAACTGATTACTGATTTTCAAACCAGAAAAAAGAAAGAAAAAAAAGAAAAAAAAAAGAAAAAGAAAAAAAAAGAAAAAGAAGAAAAAAAAAAAAAAAAGACAAAAATGAAAAATTTTAAATATTAATTAAAAATATGAGTTTCAATATTCTATTATTCTCATCATTTGTTTTTCATATTTATTTTCACAGAAGTGTTTGTTCTTTTTGTACACATCCCACTTAATATTAGACAATTGATGGTAGCAGGGAAAGGCTCTATAGTTGTAAAAATACTAGGGTGAATCAAATGTTTTGCAACAGTTTGGCATGTGCTAGTTTGCAGCACATATATCATGTGACTGAAGCAATTCAAGCCAATGTGATTGGTAGCATTGTGGTAGTTGGTGCGCTGACATGTTGTGCATTGCTTTACTTCGTGTGAGATTTGAAAGCCATATAGATGAACATACCACATAGTCCAATTCGGGAACTCATGTTTACAAGTTTAAACTGGTCCATAATGCTGCAGAAGTAACCCAAAACATTTTTTGTTTGAAAGATGAAGGTGTAATTGATCACAGTAAAGTGACCAGATGATTAAAAAATTTTTTGCTCAGGTTGCAAGAACCTTGACAATCAGATAAGATCAGGTAGGCCTAAAACTGTAGATTCTGAGGTTGTGCTCCAAGCTATAGAGGTAAATCTGGTGAGTGTGAGTAATACTTAGAGAGTATCAGGTGAGCTCAGCATCTCGCATTCCAGTGTGGTTTGTCATCTTCATGACCTCAGCAAAAACATTTAGAGCTGCCAAATTGTGCTTCATGTTATCAAAATATTGCAAAACTTTTGACTCACCCTAGAATAAGATTCTCAAATGCTTGAATCAATAATTTCTCTGTCTCAATCTCTTACTTCCTCTTTCTTTCTATGCTTCTGCCTCAAGAAATCATGGAGGTAGCCATAAAATTGAGATAGATGCTGGTATAAATGACGATTAAATTCTTATTTAAAACATTTTACATAATAACCAATATCATTAATTAATAGATATAATTCATTATCATTAGATGCATATAAACCAAAATTATTGCATGTACTTGTGTATCATGTGACTTTTCTAGACCTGAAATTAGGCATTATACAAAGGGTATAAATAGTTGACCAAGGCTAGGTCTAGGCCAACCAGTATGCCTACAATTTTCAGTTACAAAAGTCAACAAACAGTCCCAGATAATATCAGATGATACTCAACTATATATGGTATATTTAAATATGAAAGTTTAATTTTAGATATTTGAATTACTAAATAATTTACTTTAAAAAATTGATAATTTAAAAATACCCTGAGTATATTTATATCTCAGTCAATAGTAACTTCCAGATTTCTTCCACATGTAAATTAACCGAATTATAGATTAAAATTAATTTAGTTTCAAATGTATTGATAAAAATCTTTCTTTTTGTCAGAATTTAATTATTTAATTTTTTCAACCTAAGTGGCCAGTATTTGTGCTACTAACTAGAAGTACATAAACTTGGGTGGCCAGAATTTCGGCTGTGGATTCTACTTTTACATTTCTATTGCCAATAAAATGTTGCAGTTTATATTTCATATATAATTTTATAATTTTTTAATATATTCTAAATTGTTAATAGAATTTTGTAACCTATTAGCACCTTTAAAGTGGCTAAATAACATAAAACATTTTATATTTTCAGTTATTTTTCAAGCCAGGTGGAGAGCCATATGGTTGTGGGAAGCAACATCTCTTTCTTGGATCAATGCATCTTTAATGATGAGGATAAAAGAAACAAAAAAAAAAAAATTAATAAATTAATTAATAAATAAATGAAAAAGATAAATATCAAATTGTTTTGATTGTACATTCAAAACACAAAGAAAGTGTATTACAGCCTGAATATGTAAACTTTCTACATTGCCAAAGACATTTAATTTGTTTTTGTTTTTTTCGTTTGTTTGAAAAAAAAAAAAAAATCTTTTTACCCCCTAATCTTCTACAGAGGAGATCATTAGAAAGACAGTAGTCTGGAAGTTGTGGGCAAAAAGCTAGTAAAGTTGGAACGATATTGGATGTACAGACATTGTCGTCATCATCATCTAAGAGCTAGATGAACACAGGTCAGATATGACAGGATTTAGTTGCATTGTTGTTGGTAACAGGCATTCAGCAACAGTCAGCTCTTCAACCAGAAATGACAGCAAGGTCGCCGGACTGTGCACATGTTCAGTTAAGAGAACCAATTTTTTTTTTATTACTTTACTTTTTTGTTATTTTTGTTCAGAATCTTTACTCTCAGTGTCCTCATCGGTGTCCTCCAAAACAGAATCCTGTCAAAGAAAATAGAATAATAAAGTTTAACTAAAAATGTGCAGAAAAATAAATGAAGGAAGGCAAAAATTTTTTGTAAAGGATGGAGGAAGACAGAACAGTTAAGAAGGAGAGTGGAAAACAATATAAATGAGGGTGAAAAGTAGAGAGATGAAAATGGTATAAGATACAGAGAGTTGGATTAGAGAGAGTGAGAGAGGAGGGGAGTTGGATGAAGGAGAACAAGAGAGAGGTTGAAGAGAGAGTTGATTAAAAAGATAAGAGAGAGTAGACTAAAAGAGAAAGAAAGTTGGATAAAAAGAAAGAGAGAGTTGTAAGAAAGAGTAAGTTGGATAAAAGAGAATGAAAGACTTGGATAAAAGAGAAAGTTGATTGAGAGAAAGAAAGAGAGAGAGAGTAGGATGAGAGAGAGAGAGAGAGAGAGAGAGAGAGAGAGAGAGAGAGAGAGAGAGAGAGATTTTGTTGAAAAAAAGAGAGAGAGCTGTTATAGCAAAATACCTCAAATCTCTTCTGATTCACCCACTTAACTCTTCACACACCTAACTACTAAAACATAGACCAACAGACATTGACACTGCTGAAGAAAATAACATCTACCAGATATTGACCCAACAACAGTCAGTGTCAAACTGAGAAAATCATGGCTTCTGTGCATAGGCTCCGCACATAGTCTATTCAAAATCTCCAGAAAATTCTCAGTTATTAAAAAAAAGGTCAATTTTTCAAACAATTTTTTTTCTCCCCACAAATAGTATTTTCTAGAGCTGGTGTTTGAAGTCAGGAACATATAAATAGGGCAAGCGGAGGTCACATGGACAGTTGAATCTCCGGCCATCGATGAGAGCGTCACCTGACAACACCGTCAGACAACCGCCCATCAGCCGGCCAGATATTCATTCGCTCATTTATTTTATTTATTCAATAAATGAAATAAACTAAATCTTCTTGTCAGTCTTATTTTTCTTGCAACCACACGCTTGTATATAACAGAGAGAGAGAGAGAGAGAGAGTTGGATAATAGATAGAGAGTTGGATAAAAGAGAAAGAAATGACATGTACTTTTAAACATAGCATTATGATCTCCTGTGTTAAGCCAAGCCATGTTGAACAATTTTTTTTTATATTAAGAACAATTCCATTTTCAAGACAATCAAAATAAAAACTTACCCAGCCTCCTCTCTCAACAATGTATGCAGCCAATTTATCCTCAAAATATTGCAAAGTAAGATCCTTGACTTGACTTGCTAAGGCTCGACCAGCACCAACAATGTTAATGGCAAATTTTGATAGCATGAATAGTGCTGCAAGCTCCTGAACTCCACGTTTATCTTTTGTGTACCCTTCAACAATCTGTTTAAAATTATTGTATGTCAAATGTTTCAGAATTTCCATAGCTGCTGTTGAGGGAAATGTAGTCTGGAAAAGAAAAATAGTTAATAATTATTCAAGAGTAATTTTTCTAGATCAAACAAAACATTCTGTATGTTCTATCTGTGCATTCTATTCAAGATCAAAGTCTTGCTACATAGTTTATAATCAGTATAGCATTATTAAATTAACCTTGAGATTTTCATATTTACAGATACTCACTATATTCTGATCCTAGTTAGAAGCAATCCAAAGATACATATATAAATAATCTCATCATTTTTGACAGGATTTTATTCATATTGTAATAAATTCTCAAAGAATAAATGAATTTTAAAACATCACCTCTTTGGACATAATATACTTATAGGTAAAAAGAAAAGGAATTATGTGTTATTGAGTGTACATTTACAGTATAATTTAAGACTAAAACAAAGAATAATATAAACTTACATTGCCGCGAATTGACAAAAGATGTTCAACTATTTCTCTTTCTAGAGGGGTTAATTCCGCTGAAACGAAAGCAAATGAATATTTTTTTTTATTTTAAATTACATAAAAGGAATGTCACTATTTAATGTGACGTCATAATTACCAAAGAATCATGGGCAGATTACTCAATTGCTCAGTTTATAGGAATTGATTTATGTCCCTTGATACCGACCCGTATAAAAATTTTATGCTTTTAAACATTTAAAATACAATGTATTAAAAATTCAAAATACTTTAATTTCAAGTTCTATATATCTGAAATTAGTGACACCTGTCAGACAACTTGATACTTAATATTCTAAAACTAACCAAACAACCTAAATTATTTGTTTTTTAAATATTTTTTGTCATATTCTTTTACTTTATTACTGAAGAGCATTTGTATACACATGCATGTATATTCATGGTTGCTTGGCAGTTAAAGTAAAAAGCAGAAATAAGATAAAAAAGGACTATAATAGAATAGAATAAAATAGATAACTAAATTAAAATATGAACATTGACTTAGCAACTGAAACTCTTCTAACAGTAAAATGTTCTTGTAAAAAGACATGACAAAAAATTCAGTCTCTCTTTCTCACTGGTGATATAAGTCCTATTTATGCTAGGCTTCTGAGCCCAGTAGATTCCACAAGCAAAAAGTACACACTTCTTGAAATACAAAAACAAAGATGAATGAAACCAACTTTGAGTAAGTCTCTTCTCTTTTTTATTTTACTCAACCAACCATACTGAAAGGATTCAATTTTTATTTCAGGCATTTGAATTCAATTCTATTTTATTTTATGCTTCCTGTGAAAGATGCTCATGTGAATTCATACCTTGAAACAATGAAGACATGTTACCTAAAACTTCTAAAATAAAATCTGCTTTCATTCAAATTCAAATTTGCTTCATTTTTTCATTGTGTACATTTAGAGTTGTTCATTTACTCACATAAACTTCCCCAAATTAGAGAACAGGAACGTCCATTATGGCACCTAGTAGGGCAGTCTACATGACAGTCTCAAAAACCCATTCTTAACATTTTTTTTTCTTTACTTTGTTCTTTGAACAGGAAAGATGTCTTGGGCCCTGCTAGAGAACAGTAAAACCATGACTATTCTATTTTCTTCAACAAGTAAGCTTTTTTTCCAATTTGTACCCCCTTCCATATTCTACTTGTTCATGGAATAATAATGTGTAAATTTCCAGCTGTTGAGACATGTTTGTGTATTCTTTCTTTGTAATGCCATTGGTATGTATATTATGCATATAAATGGTTAAATCTTCTTGCATTTACAAATATGTTTATAATGTCTTTCCTTCTGATGTGTTCAATGTTAGTATATCCTGAACATTTGAATGTTAATATTGGTCCTTGGTAAGAGGGGACTCAACTAAATATCTTCCTCTATCACCAAACTTTCCAAAGTCATCCTTGTAGAACAGTAGTGGTGGTATTTAACCTGTAGCTGGGGGGGGGATAATGAGGTTCATATTATCCCCAAGGATATTAGTCTGAATGTAAATGTAATAATGTGACTAGAGTCAGAACTCACTCACAACAATGTCACAGTCTAGCATATTAACCACTATAAGTTTTGATTGACAGTAAAGGTCATAGATTAATCTTTCAGTCCTGGAAGGGCATTATGATGAGATGAAAGTTTTATGGGAAATAGAGGACTAGGCATTGGTTGGCTGAGAAATGTGATGTGATGTCAGTGATGGAAGAAGGAAAAAAGTTGACTTTTGGTTGAAGCCTCAGTTAATTAGTTGACTAGGATTTTAGACTAGAATTTTTTCTTTCCAATATGGCCTGAAAAAGGAAATGCTGAAATAAAGTGGGAAGAATTAATGGAAATTTTAAATTAAGTATCAATTCACACACACACACACACACACACACACACACACACACACACACACACACACAAACTCTGTCCAAGAGAGTTCATTCTAAGTCTTTTTAACTGCTAATTAACATGCTAGTTTGTCAGCTTCTTTCATTACCTGAATAAAATGACCATCAATAGCTTTTGAGTTCTCTTTGAGAGCATGTGGTAGCTAAACCAGCTAGCTATGTTATACTAGTTAGTATAAAATAAGCACATAATAGATAATCAAAGCTTAGCTACTTACAGTTTTCTGCCATTTGAAGTTCAGAGGTAGAGCAGGTGCCTTCAGAATCTGAACAAAGGTATTCGTCAGCCATGATGGCGAGTTTACTGGCCACTCTTTTATACATTTCTCTTTTAGTGTCATCATCAACATCACTAGCTCCACCAACAGCACCATCAACTGTATCCTCATTTTCCACAGCTGAAATTCACAAGAGTTTAAAATTACATTGAATATTTAAATAAAGAAAGTTTCTACCAAAATATGGGATTGTCATTCAAATCCAAGTTACACACCAGCACCAAGAAAGTTTCAATCTTTTATCACTATTTAACAGAAAAAAAAGAAAAGATTTTAAGTTTGTGCTCACAAAAAATAAAATTTAAAGAATAAATGATTAAAATTTGATGTTAAAAGCATTTTTAATCTGTAAAATCCTGACAAAAATGCAGAGCAGTATCATGATAAATTTCAAATATAAAATATGATAAAACAGGATAAAAACTCATGATTAAGACTTTTATGTTGTCAACCCTCGGGTGAGCTGGTATTTAACATGTCTGATTTTGTTATATTCAATTATTAATGTGAAACTCAGAGTTATAAATTGTTATCCAGTTTTATTATCTTATACTTGAAATATATATATATATATATATATATATATATATATATATATATATATATATATATATGTATGTAAAATAAAGGCAAATGTTTAATATAAAATTATCTAATCTATATCTTGTGCAACTTTATTTGGTTTTTGTATAATTTATCCATATAAGATGATATATGCAATAAATATATATAAGAGAACTTCATATTAAATATTTACCTTTATTGATAAATCCAAATAGACTTCCTAACAAAAACTATTTTTATTTACAAGAATTTTTCAACTTTAAAATATATTTTAATATGTTTAACTTTCCAGAAAATTTCAAATTCAAGGGAGATAATTCCGAGTCTATTGACGTAATAGGATAATTTCTATATTTTCTTATGAAGAAAATAAGAGGTTTGAGCAGGGAAAATCCTTAACCAGTCTGCATTCTTCTCTATGAGTGATAGTACTTTAACAATAACAATAATTAATCTTAGTAATAATTAGTATTTGCCAATAATTAAGATTTTCATAAATAAATGACTTGGGACTGAGCAAAAGCCAACAAAAAGTGGTATTTAAGCAAATCCTGCTAAAACAAAAGTGATTTGGTGCTGGAAGGAATACAAACATCAATAGAGTGAGCAAGAAAAAATATAGAACAACAAAAGGGAAGGTGAAATGCAAAACATCAAATGCAAGCAGAAGATTAACATCAAGTTGCATTGATCTCAACGTAACAAGTCACTAAATATCCATTTATAAATTAATGCTTTCCCAGACCCTTATCAAACTTTCAAAAGACACAAATTGGATCTGATGAAAATTTTGGTGCTTGTACAGAATAGCCCACCCATGAAAACTATGTTAATTTTGTCTTAATGAATAAAAAGATTATTATGTAAAAACATAATACTTACATTAACCATCCAGATAAGAGTAAGTTTCATTCAATATTATCTGTCTGAATTTTTGAGATGAGGCTCAATGTGCAATATTTTGTGTATGACTTTTTGGATTGATATCCTCATCATTATTGTTGTTAGTTGAAACACGATGTCATTATTTGAATAACATCTTCCTATTTCTTGAACACCTCATTTGATTAACAGTCAAACTTTAAAAATGATTTCCCAGGTTGAATCATATATCTATGGCCAGATAAACAAGGGACACTTGAGGAAGACTGGACGATACAGTGGCTGAAACATGTTTCAACTCACCGCAATAAAGATGAGGACAACAATAAAAAAAAATCACACACAAAATATTTCATTCAATATCTTCCTTTTTTTATGGAACAGTTACAATTAAGTCATAAAATTATAAACTGGCTCCTGATTATAACTTGATACTTTCTAAGTGGTTGGGTGAGGGAAAGACTAAAGAAATATGGCTGATGACTGAATTGTTGGTTGGTAGATTTTAAAATACGGTTATTTTATGCTGAAGTGAGTTCAACAATTATAGTCTCCAATTATATATGGTACAATAATGTATCTTCACAATCATTTTAAACAGGTAAACACTTCATTGTTTCAGATATATTTACTGCTCTGTTGGTGGGGTTTACAACATGCTGACTGTATCCCCTGTAGAAAATTTAAGACCCCCCCCCACATTAAAAAGAAAGAGGTATCTTGGTATGACCTGGTGGTGAGGCTTCAGTTCTGGAGATCTGGGGAGTGTAGAGTAGATCTGAGATCTATCCCTTTATTGCCATTATTCCTAGATCTACCCTGACCAAGAATCTAGGGGTCAAATATACCTAATTAAAAATTATTTGTATTAGATAAGAATATTTGATACCATCCAACTTTGTGCAAAAAACTCTTAAGAAACATCTAAAAAATGTAATTATAAACTTACAAATTACAGAATTCCCTAAGCTCTAGGCAAAAAATAACCCTAGAAGGGTTGACATGCCATTAAAATCAGTCTTTCACTCAGACCTATTTGATCTATAAATGGAACCCCAACAAGTACTACCACTCAGGGTTAGAGTGAACCTGGGAGTATTGGCAACAAAGAGGTGATTCCACACACTCCAAAGCTTCGGAACTGGAGCCTCACCACCAGATTCAATTTAGTGTCATACCAAAGACACAGCTAAATTGTAGTTAGTCGAAAACATAATTTTGAGATAAAAATTTAAAAAATAAAAAGGACTGAAATTTACTCTCATCTTAATGGTGAATGTAAGTATTTCTATATAATTTTTTGGTACATTAAAACAAAAGTAACAAATTTTCATAGGTGGGCTATTCTGTAAAGCATCAAAATTTTAAAGCTTGATTATCAGCCATGAATATTGTTATACTAATTTGAGTCTATAGCTGTTGCTATAAGTCTAACAAGTGTAGCAGATTACATGGTTAAGTAAATTCTTTCATAGAGACTTTCTAGTTTGGTTTGGCTTCTTTGTTTAATGGCATATCAACATTTGTAGGTTATTAAATGCCAAAGCCATCCTTGTAAAAGGACAGAAGTGGTACTATTCAACCCATAGCTGAAGAGAAAAGGGGGTTCATTTTAGTATATGTACCACTGGGGTCAATACCTTTCCCAAGGGTATTAGCCAATGTAATGGTGCAACAGGAAGTCGAATTCTGTTACTTCGAGGCTGCAGTTCTGCACTTTAGCCATTATGCCACAGAGACAACCCCAGGCTTTCTTGTAGTATAAACTGTGTGAAGGTCTTCTCAACTAATCCTATCTGAAAGATAAGATTAGGTAAAAAAGATAGGATTATGCAACAAGAAAGTTATTGTAAAGGAATTCATTTAACTAAATAAACATCTACACTGGTTATATAACAGTAGCATAAATTAGCATAACAGTTATATAAATGGTAACATCTCACTTCAGAAATGCATCGCCCAGTTGGCTGGAGCTGTAGAATACACTGACTGCATTCATTTCTGCAGAGAGGTAAGACTCCCCCAACGAGTGTCCAGGATATGACACTAAACTATCTGATGGTGAGGCTCCAGTAATACTGGACCTTTGAGGAATGCAGAGTACCTCTTTATTGCTATCACTCCCAGGTCCACTCTGGCTCGGAGTAGTAGCACCTGATAGGGTCCAATCAATGGGTCAAATTGAACTAAACTGTGTACTTATGCTAAACTGAATTGCTTGAAATAGAACTGTTTGAACAGTTAAACTGCATACTTATGTTAAACTGAACTGTTTTTACATTTAACTCTGTGTAAAAAAATGACTAATGTTTAATTGAATTGTTCAGGATAGATAGCAATACTTGAAACCAATTAACATTAACTACATCAACTATATTTAGCATAATAGATAGTTATAAGAAATGGAATCAGTGACCCAAGTTCAAATCCTGTTTGCATTTGCTTTGGGAAAGGCATTAATCCATCTCTTTCTCCCAGCTATGAGTAAATAGTAAAACAGACTCAATTCTGAAGACTTTTTAAGGCAACCAGTCTAGAAAGAAAGCTCTGAATTCAAACCAGCTGTACTCTGTTGAAAAACTGACCTTGTGTCCCACATCTTGCTTGTGGCAGAGGGGTTGGGTACATATGTAGACTGACTATATATATATATATATATATATATATATATATCAGTAGCAGCAAAGAAAAATTAGCATAACAGTAGCAAACAAATTAGCATATCAATTTATACTAATACACTGAAAAATTTCACATAAAATTTGCCATATCTGAGCCAAGTCAATAAGTTAAACAGCAATGAATATGTTCAGCACTTGAATGGGTGACCACAGCAGGTATTGTAAGCAAACTAAAGTCTGTGTATCAGACAAAGCAAAGCTCAGTAAATAATAATTTTCCTGTATTTAATTCCATTTCTGGTTACCTTGATGTCAAAAGCAGAATATAATAATGAAGAGTAATGGAGTGATGGTGATGCTGAGCAAGTTTCTTTCACTATATAATAATAAATATAAGCATTGTTCTCAAAGACAAAATAACATAGTTCTTAGAAAAATCAGACTAAATAATTGTAATTAAAAGAAATTGCAATGATTTCTTAAAATTTTGCAAATGACACTGTGGACACTTTTGAGAAAGGCATGAAACTATCTCATCTCCCGCCAGCTATGGGTAAATAGTAGGGCAGACAGAGCTTTTTAGCCTTGATACAGCAACTAGTTTAAAAGAAGGTAAACGCTGAATTCAAACCCGCTGTACTCTGCTTAAAAATTGACTGAGTCGCATTCTGCCCATAGTGGTGAAGATGGATATTTACATAAAATGAACAGGTGTACTGGGTATCACACTAAACTGTATCTAGTGTATTCTGAGGAATATTGAGTGTCTTTTTATTGCCATTAGTCACTCTGACCCAAAGTTCACTCTGACCCAAGGTGGTAGTAAGCATTAGAGTCTAACCTATGGCTCAAATAGGTCTGTTTTAGATAAAGTTTAAAGCGATTTTGAACTGCATTTTATTGTAACTAAGTATAAAGTGTTTACCTGTTTAAAATGATTGTGAGCATTATGAATTTATCGATTCTTAGAATATGGTATTATAATTTAATAGTAAATAATTATTATTGCTATTATTATTAAATAGGAATACATACTTGAAAATAATACAACTGCTAGCAAATTATTTGTATTAGAGAGGAATAATTGAAACCATATAACTATGTGCTAATTTTTTGTATTAAGAATAACAGCTTGAAGCTATAATTGTTTACAAATCATTATTATGATTAAATCAGAAGAGTTTCTTGAAATCATATAATTGCTTGTGAAACACAAAAACAGGACTGAATTCAGCTGAAATAATCTAACAAGAATTAACATGATGCAAAAACCAACCAATCAAGTTGCAATATATCAAAAAAGAAAAGGAAAAAAAAAAAGAAATAGATTGAGAAAGCTGTTATGATTAAATTTACATGGTTCTAAATAAAGATAACTCAAAAGAAAATATAGAATGAAAAATGTAAAATGAATTTCTTAACATTTGATCACTAATTGAATTGTAACCTATAAAGATAAACATTTTCATGCACATACTTCTAATTATCTCTTTATAACTGATTACAGAAAATGTTAAAATGGATTTACTTTTTTGAAATAATCAGTGGTTCTCAAACTGTGTGCCATGAAATAATAGTGTGTCACAACTATCTCCCAAATGTACTTTATAAAATTTTCCATATACTTTCAAGCCTTGAAATATCCTAATTATATTCCCAAGTATATTCATTTTAATAGAATAGGAAGTTTGGAGCATACAGTGAGAATCAAACTGACCATTCAGCAATAATAAATCTGTAAGACTAACTTGCTTATAATTATACTCTGATGAGATACTTTAATGGTGTAGATAGTTGGTTTGATTTCTATATCAAATATATTTCTTAGTAGTGTTTTCATACAATAAAGTTTGAGAACCACAATATTGTATCAAGCGAAAAAAAAAAAAAAAAAAAAAAAAAAAAATTTTTTGATCAATTCCAGAATTTGAATTTTTTTTAGATAAATTATTACGATATCCTGATGTACTTTTAGTTTAGTCTTCTTGACTTAATTGTCACATTTCAGCCATTGTACGCTCCAACCTTCTTCAATTGTCTCTTGTAGTCAATAACCTGAGAATTTCAAATCCATTATTCAATCCATGGGGATAGTTTGCTCTCATTCTACTGTCTCCCAGCTATAGGTTAAATAGTACCACTACTGTTCTTCTAGAAGAATGGCTTTGGCATTAAATAACCAAAGAAAGTTGATATGCCATAAAACAACAATAAACCAAACCAAACCATTCAACTGTCCATTCTCAGATTATATACTGGTTCAAAATAGGGCACCTCACATTGTGTTATAATTAGCTAGCTAGATTAGCAAACCATTCTTAGCAAGTTTGATTATCACTGGGTGCCCCAAACTTCTGGCTTGTGCTCAACTCGGCTAAGCTTAGTAAATAACTATACTGGTTCAAAATAGTCAGAAGGTTACTGACTACAACAGACACCAGAAGAAGGCTGAAGAGTACGATGGCTGAAACACGAGTAAAACAATCAAGATGAAGATGTTAGTTCATGTACACATGTATAATAAAGTTTTCTTTGTATTGGATGTTATATCTAGCTGTTTGAAAATAAAAATCAAGTTGAAAAAGTTCATTCTAGGCACAATGACTTAACCCTTTTACTTACCAGCCCCTTCAATTTGCTCAGTTTCCACCTGATCACTTAAATATTCATGATGTTCAATGACTCTGTCACGGTGTGTTATCCCATCAGGAGTTTGAATCGTGGTTACTATTTCATGGTGTTCTGACTCAAATTCAAAAGATCCTGTAGTGGGTAGCTCACTTGTAAAGACAGGATTGATATCCAGATGTAGATGATCTCTTTCCTTTGCACTCTCCTTTTGGCAGCAATTGTCTCCGGATCCTCCACCTTGCATTGATATAACCTCATTAAACACTTTAGTTGTCAGGCTCTTCTCATCTTCCTTTGACTCCTCTTTAGTGACATGGATGCACTTTTCATTAGAATCTGAATATGAACGCCTGTAGATCTGCTTCCGAGCACCATCCATGTCTTTGTCTGTGGGATGAAAGAGAGAAGAGCTTCCGGTTTACAGACTTTGTCAAATAAGATTGCCAAAGCAGTTTTGTGAGGACTGCTAAACAAAAGATTTTAAGAAAGAAAATGCTTTGGAAGATTATGCCATTCATCTTATTAAACAAATAAGAATTTCTGTCGTTCATTACTAATATTTGACTCATACTTTCTTAAATCTTTTTAATTTCAGTTGCCTTTTATCACAAATCATTAATTTCTATAACAGCAAAGAACAGGATATATTGCCCGTGGTGTAATGGTTATTGTTATAAGAAATGGACACGGTGATACAAGTTCAAATCCTGGACGAGGTCAATTGCATTTCACATAGCGCTAATATTTTTGGAAAAGGTATGAATCCAATTATTCTGACTCCATCTATTGGTTAATAGTAGGGCAGACTAGGTTCTTTAGCCTTGCTTAGGCAACCAGTCTGGGAGAAGAAAAACTCTGAATTCAAACCTGTTAGACACCATTTAAAAATTGACCTTGTGTCACATCCTGCCAGTGTACAGAGGTTGGTAAAGAATAACAAAGGATAAATTCTTGGTGACAAAAAATAATCTATGAAGCAGAGCATTTCAACCCAGATGTCACCACACTCCGTGAGTCACAGAGTAGTTGGGTGAGGGGAAGTCAGAAGATTTTAAATCAAACCAAGATATGATCTTTACCTTTATTCTTCAATTTTATTTTAATTTAAAATCTTGCTAAATGAGAATCTGTATTTATACCAAGTTCAAATTTTTCAGGTATCAATTAAAAGGTGTCTGTGTGGGGGGAGGGGAAGTTCCCATGGTGTAGTGGTTAACATGCTGAACTGCAACATCGTATGAGGCAAGTTCAAACCCCAGTCGCACTATTATGTTCCCTTTTGGACAAATACCCTCAAGAAAGGTAATAACCTCCTTATCCCCCACCCCAGCTACAGGTTAAATAGTACCACTACTGTTCAGTTAGGATGGCTTTGGCATTAAATAACCCAGGAAGGTTGATATACTATAAAAAAAAAAACACAAAACTAATTAAAAAGGTAAATGAATTTAAATTTCATCTGAAATTTTATTAAATGTTATTCTGGTGAAATATAAATGTTTGAAAAGTATTGAGTCTGTGATCCCATTCGCTGTATCTTGTTTAGGGTCAACAGGGAGATGCTGCTGGAACTGGTCATTTATTTGCTTTTAGCCAATAATCTATAGAGGAGTCAAATAATCAGGGGAGGTAATCAATGCATTCATCAAAATGGCATTTGAAGATTTTGTATCTCTCAATTGATAAGTAAGAAAATAACCACAATACAAGATACTATAAGTTTCTGCAAAAATACAGTCTTTTATCTGAGAAAAAAATATCTGACTGTTTCAATTATATTCTAGTCATCAAAAACTTCTAGATATATGCTATGCCAAAAGATTTGTAAAAAAAATCATGGTAGGCACTCTATCAATTTCAAAATTTTGATTTATTGTTGAAATTGATAATCCAAATCAAACAATAATGCTATAAAATTATTTCACATTTCTAGATTGAAGAAATACCTATAAATCTAATTAGTAATCTTTAATTAGATGTTAATAATTATCTTAGGAAGAAATAATTTCATTTCATTTTTTTTCTGAAGTTGAAAAATTTGAATTTTGTATGATTAATTGTATTTTTTAGCAACATTTCTTCCCACAGATTATTGTGAGAGACCCCCACTTGATATGAACCTTCCTGGGTCCAATAAGTTTGCATAGCAAATTAGTAGTTCTTCATTAAACCAATTGGCACACTTAGTGTAACTATTATTGTTTCATTTCACACTTGGGAAAGGCATGAATCCATCTGTATGTACCCTAGCTACAGATAGATTATAGGACAGACTGGGCACTTTAGCTTTGGTTAGACAACCAGTCCAGGAGAAGGAAAACTCTAAATTCAAACCAGATTTACTCTGCTTAAAAATTGACCTTGTGTCCCATCCTGCTCATGATAGAGGGGTTGGGTAAATACATACATCAGACCAATTGGTTTTCTATAGGTGCACAAATAAACCCTTCTCCATAGTTAATAAAGATATCTATTTCAAATGGTCACTAACAATAAATTTTTAGACTTACTTTTAAAGAACCTTTCAGCAAGAGTAAAGATAATACATATTAATGTATTATCCATTTGTTTTGAAAAGATGATCTGGTATCAGACATTTGATAAGTAATTAAATATTCTGTATGAAAAAAGATCACATCATTGATGACATCATACTAAAATATGATGGACACTAACATATAGCAGTACTTAAAATATCAATACACAATTTCAAAGGGAATTTAGTATATTAGACTGCTAAATTGGACTAACACAGATAAGATATCAATTGATAATCTGATAGACTTATTGTCTACAAGTAATCTTGGAACAAGTAAAAATAGACTGACATAATAACAGATTGTAATGTAAGATGAGCTTGCCTCTTTGTGAACAGAGGTGAATAAATTTTTGGACCAAAATCCTTGCAAATCGATGGCTTGAATTTGATGCTTTTTCTTTTGCTATTCAGTCATTCAATATTAATTGAATCATAAACTGTTGCATATAATTTACATATATATTAATAAAAAGCCAAATCCTTGCTGTATAGTCTGCAGCAGACAGCAGGTAGCATTAACCTCCATGTGAATGCAAACGAAATTAAATACATTTTTAATTAAAAAAAGAGATATCTCCATTCTAAATGGTGGTTCTCTGAAATCAGTGGACGAGTTCATGTACCTCGGAAGCAGCATCTCATCTACAGAAAATGACATCAATTTCTGACTGCTATTGATAGGTTACTAATCATATGGAAGTCAGATTAATCCAATGAAATAAAATGCAATTTTTTCCAACCAGCAGTTGTATCAATTCAACTATATGGATGCACCATGTGGATACTGACTACCATATAGAGAAAATGCTAGATGGAAATTGCAGAAGAATGCTGCAAGCTATATTGAACAAATTCTAGAAGCAATATCCTACAAAACAGCGACTATATGGCCACCTCGCTACCATCTCTAAAACCATCCAAATAAGACGAACAAGACATGTGGGACACTGCTGGAGAAATAAGGATGAACTCATAAGTGACGTTCTCCTGTGGACCTCTTCACATGGACATGCAAGTATTGGTTGACCAAGAACTTGTCCGCAATAGCTCCGTATGGACAGAGGATGTAGTCTAGAAAACCTGCTGGATACGATGGATCATAGAGATGAATGGTGAGAGAGAGTCAGGGAAGTCCATGCTAGCAGCGTGACATGTTGACAATATTATATATAAGAGGCACTTGTGGTGTAATAGTTATCATCGCATGAAGTGAACTCAGCAACCAGAGTTCAAATCTTGAACAAAGGTGCTTGTATTTCACATAGTGCTAATACTCCTGAGAAAGGTATGATTCCAACTGTTCTTCCTCCAGCTATAGGTAAATAGTAGGGTAGACTGAGCTCTTTAACCTTGGTATGGTTGCTTGCATTTCACATAGCATTAACACCATTGGGAAAGACATGAATCCAACTGTTCTCTCTTTAGCTATGGGTAAATAGTAGGGCAAACTGTGTAATGGTTATCATCGTAGGAAATGGACATGATGACACGAGTTCAAATCCTGGATGAGACTGATTGCATTTCACATAGCACTAATACCCTTGGGAAAGGTATGAATCCAAATATTCTCCCTCCAGCTATGGGTAAATAGTAGGGCAGACTAAGTTCTTCATCCTTGGTGAGGCAACTAGTCTAGGAGAAGGAAAACTGATTTCAAACCTGTTAAACTCTGCTTAAAAATTGACCTTGTGTCATATCCTACCCGAGTGGAGGGGTTGGTAAATATGATTAACACCATTGGGAAAGACATGAATCCAACTGTTTTCCCTCCAACTATGAGTAAATAGTAGGGCAGACTGGGCTCTTTAACCTTGGAATGGTTGCTTACATTTCACATGGCATTAACACCATTGGGAAAGACATGAATCCAACTGTTTTCCCTCCAACTATGGGTAAATAGTAGGGCAGACTGGGTTCTTTAACTTTGGTATAGTAATTGATCTATAAGAAGGAAAACTGAATTCAAACCAGTAGCAGACCTAGAGAGGGATGAGCTTTGTCAAAAGTGCATGTCTTATGCTTCATGAGTAGCACTCCCATGACCAAACTAAGTTACAGGATATATCTCATCTATCCACATACACACATATGTTCACAAAAAGTATAAGATTATATTTACCCAAACACAAATGAACAATGAATGTAACATTAAATCTTCAAAATATTCCCCTTGCTATTCAACTCACTTATTCCAGTGAGTTTTCCATTATTCAAAGCACTTCTGAAACTGCATTTTTGGCATCGTATGAATCTGTGGCATCATATTTCTTTTAATTTCTTGAGATGACTTTCAAGTTTAGGAAATAAGTTGCTTGATCTGTTAATTATGAAGGCTGCTGCACTTGCTCAATCTAGTTTTTCACCAAAAATTGCTGACCAAAAAGTATTAACTTGTCCAGATTTCATCAATTTATTATATAAGTGGCTTAATAGAGCACATGTATTCATTTAATTTTAAAATTTAAAGATTTAGTTTCAAGACTTTTTGATCCCTCCTTGTATATATAAAAAAAGGTATTACTAATAAAATTTTTAATTAATTATAATTAAATAATTAAGGAAGTCAAACATAATCTTAAATATTAAGGTCACTCTATGAGTTGTCTAGTCATTTTTTTTTTTTAATTGGCAAAGAAACCATTTTTATCCAAGCTATAGTTAAAACAGTAGGGTTGATTGAGCTCCATCTGTAATGGCCACCAATCTAGGAAAAGTACAATTCTGAATTAAAACTGTGGAAAAGGCAATAGAAAACCACTCAACTATCTCTCTTAAGAATGGTTATGGTAATTAATGATTGATTGATAAAAGAAGTTGTGAAAAGCCATGATTTTGGTGATACAAAACAGAAATATCAGAGTATATGAGTAGAAGAAGAAGAAAAAATATGTAAAACATTTGTTCATAAGAGAAAATATTTTCCTGCCTAAAAGAAACATAATCTGAAATTTGTGAAATAAGATAGTTGTAAATTTTTCTAGAGTAAAACTTTTGTTTTCTATTCCTTATTGGTTCACTGAATTAGTAACTTTCTTATTCAGGTGTTCAATATTCACTTTCTATTCTGTGTAAGATGACTAAAGATGAAGATAAGTGTGAAGAAACTTATGAATGAAACAAAAGATGACATTTTAGTGCAGGGTAAAAGTGTGCACGGCACATGCAAAAACACATTCACTTATTGTTTTTTTTTTTTTTTACCAAATCACCAGACTTTCAAGTTCTATGGCTAAACATCTCATTAATTATAAAAAGTACACATGGCAATTTTTCAAGTGCATAAAGATTAATTTTGTTATTGCCCCCCCCCAATAAATAAAGGTCTAAAGCCGATTAAGTTAAATTATGTTACATTTAGTGCATGAATTATATATGTACATGTAACAATTATTATGAGACAAAAAGTATTATTTTATTATCTGTCCTATAATAGTTGTTACATTTAGAGTATCAAATGTATATGATGCCTGACTGGTGAGGCTTAGAATATGCTGGCTGTATCTCCTGCAGAGGAGGTAAGACTCCCAGCCACAAAAAAAGGTCCTGAATATGACACCAAACTGAATTTAATGGTGAGGTTCCAGTTCTGGAAAATGTGGAGGCCATCTTCATTGTTATTACTTCCAGGTCTACTCAGACTTTAAGCAGTAGGACCTGTTAGGATCCTAAAAGTCAAATAGTTTCAAGTATTCTATCAAATACTAATAATTTTCAAACAGGTCTATTTGACCCATAGATGGGACATTAACAGGTACAACCACTTTAGGTTATAGTGGACCTGGGAGTAATGACAATGAAAGAGTGAATCCACACTCCTGAAAATTACAGAACTAATAGATGCTGTTTAGTGAATGATATTTATATAACGATATTTATGTATATAAAAATTTGAGGTTTGGAAATCTTTTTGACAATATGAAAATTTACTTTTCTGCGCTTGAAAACATTTGCAGTGATTTTACAATAACAAAAAGACCAATAAAAATCTTTTCAGTAAAAGCTATTACCGTACATACTTAAATATCATGTGACTTTCTGAGACCTCATTCACAACATACCAACTTTGTGTTTTTAATAGTATGCCTACAATTTCCAGCTGCAAAAGTCAACAAATAGTCTTGGATAATATCAGATGATACTTGAGTATATACGGTATATAAAGCTTGAATAAGCTGTTACTAGGCAAAGTGTAAAACCAAGGTACTGAATAAAATGCTTAAAACTTTAAGGCAAGAGATAAAATCAAATCATTTGTACACATTTCCTAGGTATTTGGTAGGTTACAAAGTTTGTTTTTTGGTAACATGTAAAATTACTAACATGTAATGCAGTAACATATTTATGATGCTGCAAAGATTAAAATAAAATATTCTTTTATTTAGTTAAAGTATCAAACAGCAGTTTGCTAAGAAAATTCTCTCTTTTCAGTTATCTTTTATATTTTTTATTTGTTGGAGTTCAACCGTAGTTATCTCTTGTATAGGGTCTCCTAAAAGTGACCTAAGGAATTTAAAAATTGAATAAAAGTTTTAATTTCTTTTTAATAAATTTGTATTTTGTTTTTTTAGAATATGAAGTAAACCATAGCATTTTTCATAACTCAAGTAAATTTATTTTCATATAGGGGGTGTCCTCGTGGTGTAATGGTTAAAGCGATGGACTGCGGAATCGTAGTAAGCGAGTTCATACTACAGTCACGCTATTACGTTCACTTTTGGGCAAATACCCATGGGGAAGGTATGAACCCCCTTATCCTCCCAGCTATGGGTTAAATAGTACCACTACTGTTCTTCTAGGAGAATGGCTTTGGCATTAAATAACCTACAAAGGTTGATATGCCATAAAACAAAGAAACCAAACAATTTTCATATAATTGCTTCTTTGCTACAAATTACCAACAAAAATGGATATTCTTTTATTTTTAATGCATAAGTGACTTTTGGGACACACAGTGCAAGTGTAATATTACCTAACCATGATAAAAAGAGTGTCATCACAAAGCACAACTCTGTATATTCACGATACGAAAACTTATTGGTTGGCAGATTCATTAAGCAGTCAGCGAAAAGAGAAATAGAAGGAAGAAATACATTAGCCAAGTAGATAATCAGATACAATAGGTGCGAGATGAAAGGTTAGGTAGAGACTTTGTTGTTATCTTCCTGCTCCTAGCCGTTCTGTATATGCATAACTCTTGCAGTCTCTATCCCCTTTCAGGGTCTCGCCAGAGTGAAACCCCTCACATGTCTCTCCCATGGGGGTCGGTTCTCCGGGTTTTGTCTCTGGGTTCTCATTTGCTCCGTGTCTTCAGATCTGTTCCTTATATCAATATCCTAAACTCAACAATTATTCATTCATTAAATCACACATCAGCTAAAACTTTTAGTGACATGTAATTGCAAAGTTCTAAATATCAGCTGATTCTACACAATTGTTTATCTTAGAATATTAAATATCAGCTGATTCTAAAAAAAAAAAAAAAAGAAGTCTATCTTCAAGCTTGCTAATGATTGACATGTCAAGGAAAAACATAAAATCCCATATCTTCAAAGTAAGTTTAACAAAGAAAAAGAATTTACGACTAAAATAATTAACTGAAATCACAAATTATTTTACACTAGCTTCAATTAGGAATTCTAAAGAATACATAGATATTAAATTAAAATCCAAGCTTATTTCAAACTCTACCCAAAAAAGATAGGCATTCTATAGAATGACTGGGTTTCACAGTTTGCCAATAACAAAATTTGGTAGCAAAGCCTTCGCCATATAACATCAAACAAACAGACACCTGTGAATAAAATTTAAAGGTAAAATAAAACATATATATATATATATATATATATATATATATATATATATATATATATATATATAAAACATAGCAAAAATTTTTGTAAAAAAATCTTTAATACAAAACCATACAACTACATACATAAGAAATAAATGAACAAATGAATAAGTCTAAAAAGAAAAGTAACCAAATAAATAAATGAAAAACTAAATAAAATAAGTAAAGAGGTAAATAATTTGTAGTCATTTACTTGGATTAGAACAAGGTCAGGATTATGGGCTACACGGTGAGAATCAAACTCACTAACAATGATCTGCTAGCTTAGCACACTTATCATTATTCAGTGTCCTGAGTCAGACATCTTATCAGCAATTGGCAAAATGGGTCAAGGTTTGAAGCACTAGGGAGTGTTATTAAAAACACTATGGCACTTAACTTGTTTCAGTAAAAACAACACTTTTCTGGAGAAATTTTTAAAGATTGCAAAACACTTTTGACTGGTAATGTGTGGGTATAGGTATACATACATATATATATATATATATATATATATATATATATATATATATATATATATATATATATACACACACACGTCGTCATTGGCTTAATGAGTGGAGTGTCTGACAATGGTCTGAGAGACCGGAGTTCGATCCCGGGTCAAGTCATACCAAAGATTTTAAAAATGGTACTTGCTAGCTCCTTGCTTGACTCTCAGCATTATAAGGTAAGGATCAAGGGTAAAGTGGAGCAATCCAGAGAATGGATTAGCACCATCCCCTACACCTGTGTGGTAGCTATTGAAAAGGGTGCCTTCAGGTCACTCTCAACTAAGGTCACCGACTTTTAATAACTGGCTCATTGGCCAAGTGGGTAAAGTGTTCGCTAATGGTTGGGGAGACCGGTGTTCAATCCTAGGTTGGGTTGTACCAAAGACTTTAAAAATGGTACTTGCTACCTCCTTGCATAACAATCAGAATCACAGAGAGACATATATATATATACACATATATATATATTTATACATACACATATATACATACATACATATACTTATATATATACATATATACGGGTTGCATTCAATAAGTTTCCAGACTTTTTTGTACAGGCATTTAAAATTGTCGTACACTCTTGAAAATTCAGTATGTTATTGCTATACATCTTATGAGATGACTGACCAATTTTTATGATTTCAGCTTCAAATGAACAGTTACAGCAGGAGTTCGAATGCAACCTACTAAAGCCTGATTGTCACAGATGGTGAATTTCAAAAATGCAATCTGGACGAGAGGACACTTTAGAAGAATGATATGCAATAAAATTCTGTTTTAAACTTGGAAAAAATGCCACAGAAACGTATGGAATGCTTCAGACTGCTTTTCGAGTATCTTGCATGAATCGAGCATCAGTTTTTGAGTGGCATAAGAGATTCAAGGAAGGCATGGAGTCTGTGAGGGATGATGAGAAGTGTGGGAGGAGTAAGGAAGTCAATACACCAAAGTTGATTGGCCAAACGGTTAGGGTTAGGGTTACTATGTTGAGGTTTTAAGGGAGTTCAGGAAGAGATTCCGTCAGAAGAGGCCAGCACTCTTCAAACCGGGTCAGTGGCATTTCCACCAGGACAATGTACCAGTCCACGGCTCCATCCTTGTCACAGACTATTTGACCAAGATGGGCATCAAGACAGTTCCTCACCTTCCCTATAGTACAGACCTTGCTCCCTGTGACTTTTGGTTATTCTCTAAGCTCAGAGGCTGTCATTATGAGACAATTGAGGAGATGAAAGAGGCTGTGATGAAGATCAATGACATGCACACACAAGGACTTCCATGGGGCCTTCCAGAAGTTGTTGGAATGGTACAACAAGTGCATTGCAGCCGGAGAAGATTACTTTGAAGTTGACTAGAGTTTTATGTGTGTACTATCAATAAAAGTACCCATATGAAAAAAGTCTGGAAACTTATTTAATGATCCTTATATATATATATAGTGAGAGAGAGAGAGAGAGAGAGAGAGAGTGTAAATTTTCAATTTCATATCTCATGTGAATCACTGAAGGTTAATAATCTTTAATCAATTTTGAAAAATGTCTTTAACCAAATAACATTTAAACTCTAAGCATAAAAACAACTTACCTTTTCGTCCCAAAGAGAGTGTCTTCCTCCCATTTCGATGAAGGGATTTCAATTTTTTGAAGGAACCAGCAAATCCATTGGAGGCATTAGAATCAGTACTTTCTTTGATTTTCAAGTGAGTTTTTACATGTTTGAAAATGCCTGATTTGTCTTTAATGTCCTTTGATTCCCACACGTCACCCTGTCGCAGTGTAACCTCAGATTGGTGGGACGGAATATCAGATATGGTACACGACTGGCGGATATGAGTCTTGGTCACTGTGGTCACTTCACTCAATACTTTACCGTCTTTATCTTTTTTCTTTCCTTTTTTGCGCTTTTTTTTGTGCGAATGTTTCTTTTCCTTCTCTTCGCGCTCTTTTTTATTTTTTTTCTGAATCTTAAGGGTGATTCTCAGTCTCTCCCGGGCTCGTTTGAAAAAACTTTTTTTGTGCCGCTTGTCCGCCGCCCATTCAGAACTGTCAGAGCTTGATGAGTCAGCACTTGATTTTCTTTTATAATAAGTGGCCTCAGGTGCCGACACCGGAGATTCTGCATGGGAATCAGAGTCTTCATCACTGGCAAGTGGTGCAGTGGGGGTAAGTATTTCTTCTACCACGGTTTGCTGGAAAATCTCGTCTTCATTACTGAGCAATGATTCATGTGAAGCTGCACGGTAACTCTGACTGCGTTGAAAACTTTGTTTTTCCTCATTTACTTCAAGCTCTGAGACTTTTTGATAAAGTGAATGCATTGGTGTGACATCTTTCAGACTATGTTGACGCTTTTTAAGAAATTCTTCCAGAATTTCTACTGCATCCCGGTTGACCATTGGAATGGTCGATGTGCGGGAATGTTTCTTGGACATTTTATCCCTGTCAAAGAGAAAAAAAGAATAAGTAACAATAACATCATAAAAATATGAATATACATTATCAGAAAGTATATATTTACCCAACCCCTCTGTCACAAGCAAGATGAGACACAAAGTAGATTTTTAAGTGAAGTACACCTGGCTCATTGGCCTAGTGGGGTAGAGTGTTCGCCAATGGTCTGGGAGACCTGGGTTCAATCCCAGGTCGAGTCATACCAAAGACTTTAAAAATGGTACTTGATATCTCCTTGCTTAACACTCAGCTATATAAGGTATGTATCAAGGGTAAAGTGGAACAATTTATTGAAAGGAGTAGCGCCCTCCCCTACACCTCAGTGTAGTAGCTATTGAAAAGAGAGCCTTCTGGTTGCCCTCAACTATGGTCGCCAACTTTTTTACACCAGGCTTGAGTTCAGTTTTTTTCTTCTAGACTGGTTGCTTAACCAAGGGTCAGGGGCACAGTCTCCCCAACTATTTACTCATAGCTAAGAGAAGAATGAAAGATTCATGCCTTTCTCAAGAACATTAGAACAAAGTTAAATACAAACAACCTTGTCCAGGATTTGAAACTCTTTTGTATCCTGAATAGGACATTAAACTGCATCTGATGGTGAGGCTCCAGTCTTGGAGTTTGAAGAATATGGAGTACCCCTTCATTACCATTACTTTCAGGTTCATTCTGACCTGGAGTGGTAGTACCTGTTAGAGTCTCATCTCTGTGTCAAATAGAATTTTCCATCTTTTACTAGGGATTGTTATTAATGTTAGATAGAATTTTTAGTGTGAAATAGCAATACTTGAAACCATTTAGTATCCTGGGTATGACCTTAAACTTCATTTGATGGTGAGATTCTTGTCTTGGAGTTTGGGGAATGTGGAGTCCCCCTTCATTACCATTACTTTCAGGTTCACTCTGACCTGGAGTGGTAGCACCTGTTAGGATCCTATCTATGGGTCAAATAGAACTATGCAATCATTACAAAGGATTATTATTATTAGTTATTTGAAACTATACAGCTGTGTGCAATTTATTTGTATTAGATATGAATACTTGATAAAGAGAATTATTAGTATTAGATAGCAATACTTGAACCCATTTAATAAATAAAATTATTAGTGCTAAATATTTAAATCTATTTAATTGTTTTCAAACTAATGGTTGATATTAACTGTGTGCAAACAAATGTGTTTCAATTATTGCTATTTAACATCGATAATTTTGTTTAGTATTTCTATGTAGTTAAATATTAATCATTTGTTTGCACACAGTTAAATGGTTTCAAATATTGCTATCTACCACTAATAATTCTTTTTAATATTAATCATTTATTTGTGTGTGTGTGTGTGTGTGTGTGTGTGTGTGTGTGTATATGCATTCATATGTGTCTATGTATATATATATATATGGGTTCAGTTAGGTTATTTGGTTTTAAACCAAATAACCTAACTCATATATACATCAACTTTTAATGGTTATTTAATGACAAGTCCAGTTTATATATATTATATATGATTTTTAAGTGAATAGTTTGTAGATAACATTTTTAAACAATCCAGAGCTCATTTGTTTGCACACAGTTAAATGGTTTCAAGTATTGCTATTCAACATTAGTAATTCTATTTGTCAATTATTCTTATCTAATTTAATACCAATCATTTGTTTTAAGACAATTAAATGGTTTCAAGTATAGTAAATTATTAGATAGTTGTATTTGACCCATACATGAGACCCTAACAACAGGCACTACTATTCCAAGTAAAAGTGGACCAGTGAGTAATGGCAATGAAGTGGTAGTCTACATATACCAAAGCTCTGGGACGAGAGCCTCACCATCAGATGGTTTAGTGTCACATCCAGGATATTTGTTGTGATGGGGGTCTTACTCCTCTTCTGAAATGTAGTTATCATAATCTACAGCCCTAGCCGACTGGGCCGAGATAACAGTTTCAAAAGACTTCAGCTATCTTTTGACATACCAGTATAGCAGAGCACTGTCTGTAATACTGTGAGAGTCCAAGCCTGTGTTATAAAGAATAATGAAGATGACACTGATTGGACAGAATTTCAAAGAGCAATAACTTTTCAGTGGGTGCTGTAAAATTACTTTCTATCGATTATAATCAACCAGAATATTACAAAACAGAGCTTGAACAGGAAAATTTACTTTAAACTCATTATTATCAAATTGTACTGAAAGCACAGATTCTCTTGACTCTCTCTTGCCATCTTTCCCTGTCATCAATTTTTCCTGGCAGGTTCTCTAGACTGCATCATATGTCTGCACAGAGCTCATGTATGTAAGTTCCTGTTGATTGACTAACACCAGCACATCCATGTGTAGAGAAGGAAAACCCACATTATCAAAACCCTACAAATGTAGCATCAGAGATACATAACTCTGCAACAATGAAACCTCAATCAAATTTGGAGAGGTCAAACTCCATAATATTCAAACATGCTATCTCCATAATTATCCAATCCCAGCTTGTCATAGTATGGTTTCAAATGTTCCTGTAATACTAATTAGAAGAAAAATATCTTCAAGTAAAGAGCTAGTCTGAGTGGTGTAATGATTAACAAGTTAGGCTAGAAGAGCATTACTAGAGGTCACTTCTTATTTGGTGTCCAATACTTCTAACCTTGTGTCAAACTTAGCTTTGCCCAGTTGGGGTTGTAGAATATGTTGACTGCACCTCTGCAGAGGGGTAAGCCCCCTCCCCTGAGAATCTTGGATACGACACTAAATAATCTGATGGTGAGGTTCCAGTGATGCTGGAGCTTTGAGAAATGCAGAGCACCCCTTCATTGCCATTGCTCCCAGGTTCACTCTGGCCCGGAGTGGTAGCACCTGATAGGGCCCTATCTATGGGTTAAATAGAACTAACTACAAACTTATGCTAAACTGAACTGTTTGAATTAGAACTGTTTGACTAAACTGAATAGCTTGAAATAGAAATGTTTTTGAAAATTAAACTGTACTTACATTTAAACTGTGTGCTCATGCTAAACTGAATTGTTTGAAATAGAACTGTTTTTGACATTGAAACTCTATTTACACTAAACTAAATTGCTTTATATAGAACTGCTTTGACATTTAACTAAGTAAACAAAATCTGTACTAATACTTAGCTGAATTAGAATTGTTTGAATAAACTGAATAGCTTGAAAAAGAAATGTTTTTGACAATTAAACTTTGTACTCATGCTGAACAGACTGTTTGAATAAAAATGGATTGGGCGTTAAATAACCTACAGAGGTTGATATGTCATAAAACCTAAACAAACCAAACACAGCTAAGCTTGATAAATTCTTAGATAGCCTAAAAGAAAGGAGAGAATGAATTTATGAACTGAAATGAGAAATAAACTCAGTTAAAGTTAACTTAGAGCCATGAAATGCACATGATATTCTACATAATTTAAAAAAATAAATAACTCCTAATTTGATTGGGCTGAAAACTTTTCAGAACATCCTTGGTAATATATATTAATAGCATATAATAGATACGAACAAACAGACATGTAATGGGTGTCTACAAAATAAATTTTCAATTATCTATTTAAAAAAATTATATATATATATATATATATATATATATATATATATATATATATCAAATCATTTTTTTAAATAGATTATTGTGTGTGTGTGTGTGTGTGTGTGTGTGTGTGTGTGTGTGTGTGTGTGTGTGTGAATATAAAAATATGAAAAAAATATTCAGAGGATGTATTTTTTCATGTATGATAATATGCCTATGCTTTTTTTTTGTGAAACCATCTTCAGGGCCTTTAATAGTAGATGTTAAAATGCTTTACGTGAAAAATATTTTCAAATGGAATTGTGAAAAAATTCGGAGTGTTTTATTATCATTGATAGAGTTTGATTTCAAATATAGAGACATCACTTGTGCTTGAAGAAATTTTTTTTCAAAATGAATCATGACTTTGCTACAAATAAAAAAAATTATATATATATATATATATATATATATATTATATATATATATATATATATATATATATAGTTTCATTTGGTTTATTTGTTTAATAGCATATCAACTCCTTATGTGCCATTTAAAGCTAGAATTTGATTCATTTCTAATTGTTTAATTGCAATAATAACTATTTCTAATGTTCTGTGACATTTCCTTTTTACAATTGCACTTATTTGTCTATAATTATTTATTTGCACACAGTTATGATATCAGGGATTCCTATCTTATACAAATAATTTGTATACAGTTGTATGATTTCAAGTATTTCTATCAAATGATAATTTATACATGATTATATATGGTATAAAGTATTCCAATCTAATGCTAATATTTTAGACACAGTTATATGGTTTAAAGTAACTATTTCTATTTTGTAATAATTATTTGTTTACAAATACAGTTATTGGATATCAAGTAGTCCTATCTAATACAAATAGTCTGTACACATTAGTATGGTTTCAAATGTTTCTGTAATACTAATCATACTAATTTATACACAATTAAATAGTTTCAAGTAACTATTATTATTTAATAATAATAATAAAAATTATGTGGTTTCAAGTAATCATCATCTAATAATAATCATCATTTGTTTTCACCTAGTTATATGGTTAGAAGCATTCCTATCCAATAGGAATAATTTTCAAAAATCTATTTGACCCATAGATGGAACCCTAACAGATACTACCACACTAAGTCAGAGTGGACCTGGGAGTAATAGCAATGAAAAAGGTACTCCACTCTCCCCAGAGATCCAGAACAAGATTCTCACCACTGAAAACAGTCAAGTGTCATACTTAGGGCATCCCTTTTGAGGCAGTCTTACCCCTCTGCAGAGGATGCAGTCAATATATTCTACGCCCTGCCAACAGGGTAATTTTTTAAAAGTTTCTTTCTCTCTCATATATATATATATATATATATATATATATATAGTTTCGTTGTCAAGTATCTAAATGAGAGAGAGAGAGAGAGAGGGAGCTACTATTAGCTGGTATTGTTAGTCTTGTTTGTTTACTAAGTAGCAATACTCTTAGAAATTGGTTGGTTGGTTTTAAGGAATGCCAAGCTTTGTTGTATTATTTAATACTGAAGTCAGTTTAAGAAATTATGGTATTCAATTGTATACAAAAATGCAGTTTTATACAGGTAATCACTTCATATTTAGTTACAATATCAATGTTTTAAGAGCAAATATATTAATAAAGTACACAATCATTTTAAAAAGGTGAACTTTACCTACTTAGTTGAAAATGCAGTTCAAAATCATTTTAAACATTATCTCAAAAGTACTATCACTCTTGATTTAAGTAGGGGTGTCCTCGTGGTGTAATGGTTAAAGCGATGAACTGCGGAATCGTAGTACGCGAGTTCGTACTCCAGTCGCGCTATTATGTTCACTTTCGGGCAAATACCCTTGGGAAAGGTATGAACCCCCTTATTCTCCCTCCAGCTATGGGTAAATAGTAGGACGGACTAGGTTCTTCAGCCTTGTTGAGGCAACTAGTCTAGGAGAAGGAAAACTCTGAATTCAAACCTGTTAAACTCCGCTTAAAAATTGACCTTGTGTCATATCCTGCCCGAGCGGAGGGGTTGGTAAATAGTACCACTCTTGATTTGAGTAGACTTGGAAGTAACGACAATGGAGGGGTGATTTTACACTACCCTAGAGGTGTACTTAGTTATTGTCAGAAGAAACGCAATTGGCAACCCAAGTTTAAATCCTAGATGTGACTGTTTGCATTCATTTTGTGTTATGCTCTTAGAAAAGGCATAAATCCATATCTAATTGCTCTCATCTATGACTGCTGTACTCCACTTAAAAATTGACCCCTATGTCATATCCTGTTCATAGAAGGAACTGGAGCCCTCACCACCAGATGCAATTTAGTGTCAAACTCAGGACATACTCTTAGAAATAAATTACTTTAAAAAATTTAACAACTACACAAAAAATGTAAATATAAATGTGCAATGGATACAATTCTCTAACTTCTAGGCATGAAATAACCCTAGATGGGTTGACATGCATTTAAAATAAAATCAATCAACCAAGAAGGAAATAACTTAGAGCCATGAAATATACAAACTATACTGTATATTCATCCAAAGTTCAATACACTTAACAGATCATTTTTAAGGACAAATATATTAATGTAGTTTATGCATATGTTTGTCTGTTTTGTTCATAAAGATGTCTGGTTCAATCAGTTTAAAATGATTTTGAACTACATTAATACATTTACTCTTAATATATAATTAAAAAAAAACTAATTCCACTTTCCCCCCCTGAAACACCAGTAAGACACACAAACTAATAAACAAGATGAAATGCAAGACATGGCATTTTTTAGATGTACCCAATATTCTTACATTTTCACTTACTTGAATTGCCAATGGAAAAAAAAAGCCTGAAGAAGAATTATGGCCTGAATACAAGTGACAACCACAAACTTTGTAAATATTGTTGTCAAGATGTGTGTTACTAGGATGGTGTGTGTGTGTATGTAGAGAGAGAGAGAGGAAGAAAGAAATAGTCAGCAAAGTTAAGCAGGCCTAAACAATTCTGATATTTCTACACTTTAAAATCCTATCTATTGACCACAATATAAACGGAAAATGTCAAGTATAAGTAACTTCATGGAAACAAATAAGTTACTTTATTATTCTTCCCTATTTCTTATTAATTTAAGTGCTTGTCCAGAATAGCCCATCAATGAAAATTTCTGCAATAATCTAAAAAAGAAAAGAAAAAGAAATATAATACTTATATTCACCCTCCAAATAAGAGTAACTTACACACATTTACTTCATTTCTTTTTTTACTGGACACTTAAGTTTCAAAACTACATCTTCAACTTGCTACAATTCAGCCATTGGCCATATTCCTTTAGTCTTTCATTCCCCAATCACTAAGAAAGTATCAAGTTATTGCCGATAATTTCAACTGTTCAATAAAAAAAAAGAAAAGAAATGAAACAAATGACTAAAACTTACTCTTTTCTAGATTGTGTGTGTGTGTGTGTGTGTATATATATATATATATATATATATATATATATATATATATATATATATATATATATATATATATATTTGACTGAACATTATAGACATTTTTTGTCTACACATTTTTTGTTAACCATATTGAGTTGCCATATCGATCTTATAATATTCAGCGGGAATTGGTTGATAAACCTTCCATAATTAGTTATTTCCCAAGTACTTTCTGCCCAACCTTTGGCCATCATCAGGGGAGGATGTATTACAAAACTGATGTAACTTTTGTATGTACATTACTACTTTGTAAGAATGAGTGTTTATATTGGTGTATTGTGTAGCATTTGTTTTTTTAGAATTTGTTTCTATAAATAGCATCAGTAGCTAAAGACATTTAAGTGTATTAGCACTGATTCAAAATTAATTCTATTAAGTTTGGGTTGTATATTTCTAATATGTAGTGCCTTGAGAATCTGTAGTTATTGCTTGTTATTTTGTTGTTCTAATATTGTTGTGTTTTTGGTAAGGATTTTCCGAAGTTCTGTTGTCGGGCATGAATATTTTTTTAGATGTTGTGGTACAATATATGAGTATAAATGCTCATTCTTACAAAGTAGTAATGTACATGCAAAAGTTACATCAGTTTTGTAATACATCCTCCCCTGAAGATGGCCAAAGGTTGGGCAGAAAGTACTTGGGAAATAACTAATTATGGAAGGTTTATCAACCAATTCCCGCCAAAAATCATTAGATCGATATGGCAAATCGAAAGGATTAACAATAAAATATGTTGACAAAAAATGTCTATAATGTTCAATCAAATATGTATCAATGAGGAAATGCTATATATATATATATATACACACACTCCCCTACCCCCGTGGGGTTGAGTTCTCTGGCGAAGAAGTAATCGTGTTGCCATTAGCGTCTATTGCAAGCCTCTTTGTAGTTGAATTGAGGTCTCGGCTACCGTTGAACGGATGTATGTAAACAATAGTAATTGTGATTCATAACCGTTTGAAATTTACTTCGCAGCTATTATCTCTTCGTGGCTGAATGGTTAGAAGCTTTGGTTTGACGTTTGAGTCAACCGGATTTCGATCCCAGCTACGGGAAGATACTATCTAGCCACACTGATGAGTTCTGATAGAACGAAACAGATCTGTCTGTGGATGACTATATATATATATATATATATATATATATATATATATATACACACACACATCACTGCATAATTAAAGTGAATTTATTGGCAGACTATATTGGACAAGCAATCAAAATTATCCCGAGCAATTAGTTACAGCATGTTACAATCTATATATGACAAAAATTCTTATGTTTGTGTGTGTATCAGGTTCTACTGGTACCATGTAATCCAGTACTACCTGATGCATGGTGAAGTTGATAAGTAACTAATCCGGTTCAAAAATTTAAACTTTAATACTAAATTAACTATGAAAACCCTATGCATTCCAATTCACTTATAGTGAAAAACAATTTAATCAACTAAACTATTTGAGATAGTTTCACACAGAAAAATAAATATACACACATTAACAGATAGACGCACAGACAAAGAAATGCTCGGACGGATGAAGAGACAGAGACAGGCACAGACAGACAAATGTTATAGACAGGAAAATAGATGTACAACATTCCTATTGACATTAAAACTTGACATACAGGTATATATGTACTGTTTGAACAATTTTTTTTTTTTGTTTTTAATTACGTCATCACATAGTTTGTTTTTATAGAAATATTTCCCCGACTTCTTTAAATACACACGATTTATTGTGATATTTTTCATATGCTACACAGACACTGCAATTTTTTTTCAAAGGTTTGGTACTTCAGAAGACTACACACAAAGAAAAAAAAAAGTAAAATAAAATAAATGCTTCATAAAAGGGCATTTTTTAAAAAAAGTTACAAGTTTTGGTATACGTTTGGTATAGATTTGGTAGGGACTAAATTTATAATAAAAAAATTAATAATTTTTAAAGAAATGGTTAACTTATATAAAGTATAGTATTAGCAGGAATGTGAGGGAAGTTACCAAAACGTGAATTAGGTAAATTTGATAACATTATTGTACAGACGATTTGCTTTAGAATTGATTCGATTGTATTTTAATAGATTAATTGTTTCATTCTTTATTAATTAAATTAAATTGTATTTCCACAGACAATAACAAATCTCAGTAAATGCTACTGGACACACGCTACAAGCCAAGTACCTCGGAGGGCCCCATAAAAACCCCCTCTCTATAACACACCTGATTTTATCTTTATTTCATTTTATTTTTTAAAACCTTCGTTTCCGTTTGAAAATGCTGTACTACCCACCAATATCAAAAATTATTCACTAAGAGAAGAAGCCAGCCCGTAGCAAAAAAATACGGACATTTTCCTAAGTTTTCTTCAACTTCGAGATAAGTGTTGTGAGTGAAAAACAACATAACACAAAATAAATGTTATGTCAGAAAATTATATAATTTGTGAAAGTTATCTAAAATTACGGATTTAGTGTGTTATAAAGATATTATCAAGCAAAAATAAGCGGATTATTTAATTTGATTTAACAATAAAAAAAGATGTGAAAATATAATTTATTTAATATCAACTTAATTTATTGAAAATGTGGATCCAACATTTTTTTACTTCAATCGTCAAAAAAGAAAAAAAAGGTGCTTTAATCTATTATTTTTTTATATGAAAAATCCTTATGTAATGAGGAAATAATGTATTACTTCATTAAATAAATGAATACATCCTGAGGCAATTTTAAGACAATTACATTTTTTATTTTGCTCACTAACGCAACAGAATTTATCAAAATATCATTAATATCATTATGAAGATTAACCATGTGTAAAAACATGCAAGTTTTGAATATTTTCTGGTTCACATTTTTAGAAAGATAAAAATAAAGTGTTCGTTGGATTTATCACATTTATCGCTTTGTTCGAAACAATTATAATATTTTTTTTTATGATTTGATAGACTGAATAATATGAGAGGATCATAAATGAATTTATATATCCAGCAAATTGATAGATGAAATTTTAAATAGATTACAAAATTCGAGCCTTATTTTACCATAAAAGTTTTAAGAATATATATATATATATATATATATATATATATATATATATATATGAGAGAGAGAGAGAGATATGTATGTGTGAGTAGTATTTGGATATAAGTAGGTAAATAGGCACTTCCTTAAAAAACAAACACATTATTGATAAACAGGTTTCTGGTTATATATACACACACACATATATATATATATATGTATATATATCCAGAAAAAATGTAATTTTTTTTATCATATCTCATGAAAAAGCTTAATTTTAAAGTTTGACATCAAGAAGCATTAAAATAATACACAAACATTGAGATCCTAAGAAAAATTGAAACATTATTGGTAAAAAAATAAAATAAAATAAATAGAAGTAAATAAATGAATAAAATAAAAATAGCAATAGTGGAAATCAGGACAAACATTCTCTCCCTCATAACCCCAGGGGATGGGTCAAGCTATATGATTAAAAATAATTCCCTCAATTTTTTTTTATATCGAGAAGAAAACAAAAGAAAATTTATTTGGTATCTTTGGAATATTTAACTGTCACTTGCATTTCTTCGCTTACAATTTAACGAGACCCCAAGAATAAAGTTTAGTTTATCAAATAAATGCTATCCCAAAGTGAAGAATGAAACTTAAGATATACATAATTTCCAACTTATTAAAATTTAGATAATCAAAAAACAAAAAAAAATAAAAAAACACCTTAAAAATGGGAGATTTTTTAAAAAAATGCCGAAAACAAAAATGCCCCTTATTGTCAACCATAGTCATCGTGGCATTAATAAAAAAAAACAAAACAAAGTAAACAAACTGTACCTAACCTTTGGAAATAAATAAATATTAATCGATCTTTGATACAAAAAAAAAAAAAAAGTATAAACTAAAGTAAGAAAGTAAATCAAAATCAAAATCACATAATTAACTTACTTCAATTCGTCGATTCTTTTCTCGTCATTAGAAGAACTCGAAGTAGATGATTTCGGCATGGTTTTAAAATGTGATAAATCCAACGAATAAAAACCAGAATTGTAAAATATGACAATTCGTTGAAAGGTGGTTATTTTAAAAATCTTTTGTCCGTTTTTTTTATTTTTTTATTGTCTTTTTTAAAAATATTTTCGCCACTTGGGTTTAAACATTTCTTTCCGGTCAACAAGATTGTGCCGTGAGAAATCTTTGCTAGAAAAAGATGTCCCTTCCACTCTCGGGAATGTTGTTATTAACAAGATTAAAACTTGCTTTTCAAATAAAAGGAACGAACTTTATATATATATATATATATATATATATTTACAGCATATTAATAATTAGAAAAATAATGATAGTTAGAAAATCAATGTATTTTGTTCTGTGTTGGTTTTATTTTCCCCTTTTTTCTTTTTTAAAACTTAAATACCCTACCATAATTTCTCACATCTCTCTTCTCCCTTAGAGGTCCACAACAACTGACGTTGCACATTCGATGTAAACTACTATTGCTACTATTTTTGTTTCTTCCTTGCTTCTAATTTCATTTACGGGTGGATGGCGAGTAATATTACATACCCACATTTGTTTAGTGACCTCTACAAGTGGGAGGACATTTCAGGTCTTTATTGAGTCATCAAAATATTTATTATCAATAAAGGAAAAAGATGTGAGAATATTGGGTTTTTTTTAAAAAAAAAATTGGAAAAAACAAGTATTATTAAAATAATTACTCAGAGATAGTTTACTGTTTTAGTATTAATTATGGTGTTAGTTTTGAGGGACTGGCAATGAAAAGTATATCTAATTTATTTGGTGACAAACAGTTTAAGAGAGCAATTCAATCGTGAAATTTAACATTTCAACCCAGTGAAATGAAACTTTAAACATTATTGCTATCATGTCAAGAGAAGGACGCAATAATATAGTTGCCTATGAATCTTTGGATGAACTAAAATACCTCAAATTAATTAAGTTAATTGGAAAATGACAACAGTTAAGTGACTAAATATATATTGGACTTTACAATTTCTTTAACGTTGGTAAGTGGCTGGAATGTCCTTATCAACGCCGAACTCGGTAATCACAGCCAACCGCTTACTTTAATTTTTTTAAAACTAAGTTTAAGTGCCTTCAAATTGTTGTCTATATAACAATTAATCTTTACCATTCTTGAAGAGATTGACTTATGACTAAATTTATATAATATGGTTGTAGGACTTCCCAGCCATAGACATTGTGGATATTTCCACTCTGGACGTTTCGATGGGGGCTAATTTAAAATATGTCTTTTAAAATGAAATACAATCATTATATATGTTTGGTAAATATATATATAGTTTTTATGTATATTTAATTGCATGGAAGCTTATCTGCGACCACAGGTTTCATACCATCGCTATTAAATATAATAATAAATAAGATGCTATTAAATATATGTAAAAACTAATATATATTTATTTACAATTACTTCTTATTATAAAAATAATAAAAAAGCAACAGCTCTATCACAGATATTGAGCACTCTCCAAATTATATCACATTTGGTCTGCTACAAACCCACGAAGTGAGATAGTGACAACCAACACTGTTATATACGTGTGTGTGTGTGTGTGTGAGAGAGAGTGAAAAAAAAAAATGGAAAAGTGGATAATCAAACATAGACAACGGATTTAAATTAATATTTCGTCTTTATTTCATCAAAAGACTTCTTCAGAATGATGAAATAAAACAAAATATTAATTTAAATCCGTTATCTGTGGTTTATCCACTTTTCTGTTTATTTTTTTCACATCTTGTAGGATTTTTCCAATCTACTATTTTTCCATCTTTTTCATACACACACACCCACACGAGGTTTGTTCAAAAAGTTCTAAGCCTCACATAGAAAGAAGAGGATAGTTAAAAAATTTTGTTGTGACAACACATTACCACTTATAAAACTAGAATAAGTAATTAAGATTCTTTTAGTTTTAAAAGAAGTGATAGTGTTGTAACAACAAAAATGTTCAGCTATGCTCTTCTTTCTGGGTGAGGTTTAGAATTTTCTGAATGACACTCGTGTGTGCGTGTGTGTATATATATATATATATATATATATATATATATATATATAGATAGATAGATAGATAGATAGATATACACACACATTTATAAAAGTTTAATTAAGGACCTAAACCAAACTTGTACAAATAATAACTTGATGCTAAAATATACTATATATATGTGTGTGTGGGGGGTGGCATCTGATAAAATTTCCCAAGTCTTGAGTGAAATAATGTATGTATTTACCCAACCTCATTCCTCAACGAGCAAGACAAGACAAGGGTAATTTTTAAGCAGAGTGCAACAGGTTTGAGTTCAGAGTTTTCATTCTCCCAACAAGGGTATCTGTTAGCTGTGGGTTGTAACCTGTAAAGCTTGAGGACAGGATCCTGATGGTTGAGTAGTCTGACCTGACAACCAAAGTGGTCATATGACCTGCAACACTTCACTTTGGCCCACAATGCACTGGATGGGTGGTTGGAGATGCCTAACCTGATCAGTCCCCTAGTTATGTCGGCTGGGCTGTAGAATATACCAACTGCACCTCTGCTGAGGGGTAACCCCATCTAACAAGTGTCCTGGATATGACACTAAACAATCTGATAGTGAGGTTCCAATAATGCCGGAGCTTTGGGGAATGTGGAGCACTCCTTCACAGCCATTGCTCCCAGTTCCTTTCTGGCCTGGAGTGGTAGCACCTGATAGGGCCCTATCTATGGGTAAAATAAAACTAATCTGCATACTTATGCTAAACTGAATTGCTTGAAATAGAACTGTTTTGACATTTAACTGTGTGTGGACAAAAACTATACTTATACTTAACTGAATTGTTTGAATTAGAACTGTTTGACTAACTGAATAGCTTGAAATAGAAATGTTTTTGACAATTAAACTATGTACTCATGCTAAACTGAAAAGTTTGAAATAGAACTGATTTTTTGTATAAAAATGGATTTGGCATTAAATAACCTACAGAGGTTGATATGCCATAAAAACCCAACCAACCTTCTTTCTCCTGGGATCATACCTACTTTCTACTTCAGCAAACCTGTTTCTTCACATTTCTTCTACTTACACCGACCTACTTTTTCACACTTTTCTGCATTATCGAGGCATTTAATCAGCTTCTTCACTTTAGCGAGTCTCGTACAGCCCAGATCTCTCTCTACTTCTCAACCCCGGGCTGTCTGGCTCAAGGCCAGCACCCAGATTGGCATGACTTCTAACAACTCTTCGGCCAACTCCTTCATTCTCACCATGGGTTGAAAACCTTCAGTGGTTATGTTATTTTCTAGATACCCATGCAACCCTTGTGGTCACACTTCCTCCCGGCATGCCACCCTTGCAATTTGCTTGGTATTGTCACCATGTTTTGTTTACCTTAATACATAGGTGCATATCCTGTTTGCCATCCATGTAACTAATGCCGCCTGTTGAAGAAATCTTCTTTCTGTCACTATTCAACAGTAATAATATCTGTTAATGTCCTATCTATAGGTCAAATAGATCTGTTTGAAAATTACTCTTATTAGCTCAGAGTACTTGATACAATATAACTGTGTGTAAATTATTTGTATTAAGAATAGTTACTTGAGGTTATAATTGTTTACTAAGGATTATTATTATCATTATTATTTTTTACTTGAAACCATGTAACTGTCTGCAAACAAATTATTATTATCATATTTACCAACCCCTCCACTCGGGCAGGATATGACACAAGGTCAATTTTTTTAAGCAGAGTTTAACAGGTTTGAATTCAGAGTTTTCCTTCTCCTAGACTAGTTGCCTCACCAAGGCTGAAGAACCTAGTTTGTCCTACTATTTACCCATAGCTGGAGGGAGAATAATTGGATTCATACCTTTCCCAAGCGTATTAGTGCAATGTGAAATGCAATCAGTCTCGTCCAGGATTTGAACTCGTGTCACCGTGTCCATTTCCTTATAACAAATTTTAAAATATTATTATTATTATTAGATAGAAATAGTTACTTGAAACTATATACGTGATAGAAAAGAAGTGAAAGTGTTGTAACAACAAAAATGTTCAGCTATGCTCTTCTTTCTGGGTGAGGTTTAGAATTTTTTAAATGATACTCATGTGTGCATGTATATATATATATATAGATAGATAGATAGATAGATAGACACACACATTTATAAAAGTTTAATTAAGGACCTAAACCAAACTTGTACAAATAATAACTTGGTGCTAAAATATACTATATATATATATATATATATATATATATATATATATATATCATAATTGCTTGGAAATTATTTGTATTTCATAAGAATACTTGATATGATATAACTGTGCAAACAGATGATTTGAGACAAATAAAAAATGCAATGGAACATTGAAAATATAGTTATGATTACAATCAAACATTTACAAATGAATCAAACTTTTGCATTAAATAACCCATAAGGAGTTGATATGCCATTAAATAGATAAATCAAACCATGTACTCTTGTTGCTGCTTTTTTGTGTTGGCCTATTGGGTAGAGTGTTTGCCAATGGTCCGGGAGACCAGGGTTCAATCCCAGGTCAAGTTGTACCAAAGACTCAAAAAAATGGTACTTGATATCTCCTTGCTTAACATTCAGCATTATAAGGTACGTATCAAGGGTAAAGTGGAGCAATCCAAGGAAAGGAGTAGTGCCCATCCCTACACCTCGGTGTAGTAGCTATTGAAAAGAAAACCTTTGGGTCACCCTCGACTACGGTCACCAACTTTACTTACTTTATCTAGAGCAATCAATATCTAAAACAATAATAATAATGATAATAATAACCTGGATGTAGCTAAGAAAAAGAAGCCTTAAGAGAGAAACAGAATCTCTCCTAATAGCAGCATAAAACAACACCATAAGAACCAATTATATCAAAGTGAGAATAGATAACACACAACAAAATAGCATAAACAAATAAGCACATAAAAGTTTCATGTATTAAAAATACAATTAGATGAAACTCAGGAATGAATGGATTAAGAAAAGAATTTTGATATAATTTTGAATCTTACACTGAGATGTCAAGAGAAGAATGATAAAAAAAAAAATGAAGTCTAATAAACTCAAGTGGTTTCTTATAAAACATGCCAAAAGATATGTGTATATATATATATATTTGTTGTAATCTAACAAAAGTTTACTGAATGTGAAATAACCAAAACGGAGGTTGGAAATGAAATGGAAAACTTTATAACATTAATAAAATACAATACTTGCCAGGAGTGTGAAAGAGGTACCCCCTGCTAGTGGTAACTACTAAGGAAACAAAATTACCCACCTCATAATAGTGTCTAATGTTTTTATAAGGAATAGGACATACCCTTTAATGTTCACTAGTAGGGTCTATAACACACAGAGCCCCCATGGCATAACGGCTCATGTGTCAAACTGCGGCCTCAAAGTAAGAGTTTGAAAACTCTAGTTTCATTGTTATATTCCCATTCAGACTCATACCTTTGCAAAAGGCATGAACCCCCATATACCCCCTCAGGTATGGGTTGAATAATATCATTGATGTTTTCCTACAAGGATGGCTTTGGCATCCATAAAGTTTGATATGCCATTAAAGAAAGAAACCAAACCATACACATACATCCACACTCATATATGTATTTACCTACCATTCTGCATGAGCAGGATATGACACAAGGTCAATTTTTTAAGCAGAGTTCAAAAGGTTTGAATTCAGAGTTTTCCTTCTTCTCAACCAGCTGCCATAGGAAGGTTAAAGAGCTTTGTCTGCCCTTCTATTTTCTAATAGCTGGAAGTAGAATAGTTAGATTATTACCTTTCTTAAGATTATTAGCACTATGTGAAATTCAAACAGCCTCGTCTAGGATTTAAACTCTGTTTGCCATGTCTATTTCCAACAATAATAACTGTTACACCACAGACACACACACATACACGTGTGTGTGTGTGTGTGTGTGTGTGTGTGTGTGTGTGTGTGTGTGTGTGTGTGTATTTGAAACCTGTTCAATTCCTTTGAGTTCAAAAACAATGCAGAGTAGACCCAATGTCCCCTGGGTAAGATTTATTTTACATGTCCCCCATTCTCAGCACTAAATTTGTTTTTTCTTTCTTCCTCCCCATTTTCTGGGACATTTTCCTTGTTAATGGTTGTAAATCGAATAAGCTGCTGCCTGGCTATTTTGAGTTCCTTAATCATTATATGCTGAAGCTAGAACATTTTTTCATCTCTTTCTACCAACAAAAAAAACAAAGATCACAAGCTATAATATCTGGACTTCAATGAGACTAGGCCATAACTGAACCAGAACCAAATCCATTATTCATTAACTTTACCAATTTAGAAATTCTATCATTAAAGAAGCAATGTTTCATCTTTAAGAATAGATGGCCTGAACCTTCTCCAGCTTGACTTTAGAATGAATTATGGTAAAACATAATTAATATGGATTGACAAGATCAATTTACACAAATTTTACTCAGGGATTTACACCCACACTGTACACCAATTTACCAGTTTATCATAATCACTACCAACCCATAGCTAATAATTCAGCTTAAGTCAATAGCCCTGTCAGCAAGGTTTAGAATAATTGACTGTATCCCATGCAGAGGTGTAACCCCTCCACTCCCACCCCAAAAAGGAGTGCTTTGTGTATGACACTAAACTGCATTCAGTGGTGAGGCTCCATTTCTTGAGATCTGGGAAATTAATAGTGTCGCATTGCTAGCATAAATTTCCTTGACTCTCTCTCTCCATCTGTCCCTATCATTCACTACTCCCAGCAGGTCCCCTAAACTGCATCCTATGTCCATGTAGGTAAGTTCTTGCTGGTTAACCAAAACTGGCATGTCCATGATTAGGGGTCCATAAGAGAACATCACTTATGAGTTCATCCTTGCTTCTCCAGAAGTGTCTTGCATGTCTTGTTTGTTTTACTTGATGCCATATAACTGTAAATTATTTGTATTATGAATAGTTACTTGAAGCTATGATTATTTACTAAGGATTATTATTGGTTACTTGAAACTAGATAACTGTGAGCAAACAAACGACTTAAATAGAAATGATTGCTTGAAACCATGATTATTAGTATTACATAAGAATACTTGAAACCATATGACTAAGTGCAAATTATTTGCATTATATAGGAATACCGGGACATTGGCCCAGCGGTTAGAGTGTTCGCCAGGTCGAGTCATACCAAAGACTTTAAAAATGGAACTTGATACCACCTTACTTAACACTCAGCATTATAAGGTACGGTTCAAGGGTAAAGTGGAGCAATCCAGGGAATGGAGTAGCGCCCTCCCCTACACCTTGGTGTAGTAGCTATCGAAAAGGGAGCCTTCGGGTCACCCTCGACTATGGTCGCTAACTTTACTTTACTTTATATAGGAATACCTGATATTATATAACTGTGTGCAAAAATCACTTAAGAGACAACTACTCAAAAAATGTAAATACATACATACAATGAATGCATTTCCTAACTGCTAGGCATAAAATAACTCAAGATGAGTTGACACGCCATTAAAATCAATCAATCTCTATGCTATTTGAATACATCTTGTGTAGACATGTGTTTAAACATATCTTTAAAAGTTTATCTACAGAACTAATGGCAGTTACTTGAATACATCAGTCAGTTTCTCAGTTAAAAAAATGTCAGCCCATCACACAAAAAAACTGTCAGCATTTTATTCATCATTGAATAATTGAGGAATTTTATCAAATCTAACCGAACATAAAATTCTATTTTAACATCATTAGAATAACCCAAGAATTGACCATGTCACATCCCACCCATAACAGAAGGGGTGAATAAATACAAACATCATTAGAATAACTAATAACCCAATGTTTTGTCTCACTAAAATAGAATTTCTATTTATTCTGTAGTAAAACCATAGTTAGACAATGAATTCTCTTTCAAACATGTTTTATTATTAAATGCTAGATAAACCCTGTTTATTCCTTTTTTTAGTCCAGTTAGCTGGGGCTGTAGAATATGCTAATTGCATTTTTGCAGAAGAGTAAGACCCCCCCCCTCCAACTCAACAAGTATCCTGGATATGACACTAAACTGTATCTGATGGTAAGGACCCAGTTCAGAAGCTTTGGGGAATGTGGAGTACTCCTCTATAGTCATTACTCCCAGGTCCACTCTGACCTAGAGTGCTAATACCTATTAGTCCCATCAATGGGTCAAACAGAACTATTTTACCATACTATACTTGAAACCATTTAACAGTGTGCAAACAATAGCAACACTTGAAACCATTAAACTGTGTGCAAACAAATGAGCTCTGGCTAATTAAATTATGTTATCTATAAACTATTCACCTAAGATCATGTGTAAATGGGATTTGGCATTAAATAGCCCACAATATTCTGGCAAATAGGATTAAGTATAGATGAAACCTGTAAAAAAAAAAAAAAAAAAAAAAAAATGGTACAAAATCTATAACAATGTTTTTTGTCTCACTATAAAGTCACATTTCATAATTCAAAAACTCTTTATTGCAGTCAAAAAATAGAATGACAAGATAGATAGAATGTGATAGAATCACATGACAAAGTATTAAGTCTTTTTTAGCCAATCAGAAAGCACTACAGACTAAAGCTGTAGACACTTTTGTGACGCGGCACAAAAATATTTATCCCAGAACAGGAGGTTTATTTTCACACGTGTGAAGTCGGGGCAGTCTGGCATTTGATCCCTCGCAGAATAAGTCCTAGTTAAGAGTCCTTTCTCGGGCATATGGGAACTGGCAGATAATGTGGGGATTAATTTGGGCTAGACTGACTGCTGCTGGCAAGGGGTTTCCATTTTTCATGTTCACACACACCCACCAGACCACTTCATCTTCCTACTCCAAGGATAATGGAAAATATGGGGCTCTAGGTTTAGATATAATATTATTATCTACCGTAGTCGACAATTCCAATTTCCCGTGTAATGTTTTAAAAGGCAAATAAGACATTTAGCAAGAATAAATTGAGGCGAATCAAGCTGAAAAGGAACATGCAAAAGACAACTTGATAGGCAGACAACACAATGAATAAATTTCGATATGAGGAGAGATATAAAATATAACAAGGTTTTTAATACATGCGGACACACATATTTAACGTGTCGGCTATATTATCAGCGGATAATATCAAAATACAAATGTCTTTCTTCCTTATTCTTTTCTTTCTTCCTTCTTTAAATTGAGAGAGAGAGAGTATGTAATTGCAATACTTAGGAAGGGTGGAGAGAGAAGACAGTCTTAAGGTTTACTTAGCTTTTTGACGGGTTCCTTCTGAGAGTATTTTCTCTTTTACGGGCTAGCAGGATTTTATACAGCTTGGCTTGAAGGCATCTATTATCTTCTTGTCCAAGATTCTTTCCACTTTTCCCCGGAATTTTGGTGACAGTTTCAATACATCTTATCACGCCAACTGCTGTCTTGAAACCCGGCTCTGCTTCTTCGCCCGGAGTTTGGCATCAGATCCCTGTCCTCCCACGGCGACCTCTGTCTTCAAAACTAAATTCTTTATTCCTATTTCCGCTGACGAAAAGGGTGCTACTTCCACTTTAGGGTTCTGGCCAATCACTTGGCCTCTTTCTTCTTCCTTCACCCTGTTAGGCAATTCATTCGGACTACTATATATCCCTATATATATATTCTTTATCCATCCAGTCATAGAGTGCAACATCTCTTGGCTTTCATTCTGACCTGGATTTGTTACTTCGGCTGCAAGGAATTGACCTACATTCCTTATTCCTCTTTTAACGGTTAGTCTTTGGTGGCCTGTTAATTCAAACATGGAGGGGTAGGGGAAATTTCTTATTTCTCTCCTCTCAGTGGTAGACCACTTGACACTTCTTGATCCCATCAGAAGCATATAAATAACACCCTGCATTCTACAATGAGCAGTTCTTGTTCCCATAACCCCTTGTACATCTTTGATAGACAGTAGTTCCTTTACTTGTTTTAACTGCCAGGTATGAATTACACTCAGAACATAGCCCTTTAGGATCAAAGCACTTTACTTCCCATATGTATGAAAGATAACCCAAAGTAAGTCATTCATGAACTTACTGAGAACTCAACAGTATAAAACAGACATTCAAAAACTTAGTTTCTTTGTAAGCCCTCTGAACTCATCATTATCGTGTCATGCTGCCAGCACGGATCTCTCTGACCCTCTCTCGCCACCCGTCTCTATCATCCATTGCTCCTGGTAGGTCTTCAAGGCTACATCCTGTATCATCACAGAGCTGTTGTATATAGGTTTTACCTGGTCATTTGGCTTTTGCTCAACCATGTGAAGGGGTCCACAGGAGTATATCGCTTACGAGTTTGTCCTTACTTTTCCAGCAGTGTCCAGCATGTCTGGTTTGTCTAACTTGGATAGTTTTCGTAGGTGGCCGTATAGCTGCTGCTTTGTCAGGTACTGTCTCTAGGACTTATTCAATATTGCTTGCAGCATTCTTGTATAATCGCTGTCAAGCTTTTTTTCGATCTAAACTAATATAAGGAAAGCAAACCCTCTTGTATATTTCTATATAGAATTTCTACCTCATTTAATTCTATCATTGTTTGTCACCATTCATTCCAATCATGCTATCAAGCAGTCAGTACAACATTCTTAGCCAGCAAGTTGTCTCACTTCCACTTTCTCACCTTTTCTTAGTTGCCATACATGAATATGACACCATTAAGAACGAAAGTTATCATAGTGTTGTCTATGAAATTTGAGGAATTTGTTTTTGAGGAATATTATGAATTTTTAAATGAACATTTTCATCATGTTCTTATGACATCATGTGAAAAATGTGTTAAAAAAAAAAAAAAAAAAGAAAGAAAAAAAAGACTGATTACAGTTATGCTTAATGTTTGAGAAATAGTTCATTAGTGATCACATGACTGTAACATCAGAGTCTAGATAGAATCTATCTAACACTTAGCAACTAAGATTTCCCACATCTATGGTGAAAGATATTTTATTTAATGCAGGTTGATGTTATAAGGATATTTGTTGTCTTTTTTGCAATTAGTGCAGTATAAAATCCTTGTGTTATAAACAACAGCTGTTGAATAAGAGTGTTATAGTCTAATGTATTGATTATCCATATGTGTATATATATATATATATATATATATATATATATATATATATATATACGCACACACACATGTATTTATTATCATTATTATTATCAACCTTGAAAAGGGTAAATAGTGATACAAACTGGGTTCTTTAACCTTAGTATAACAACCAGTCTAGGAGAAGGAAAGCTGAATTCAAACTAGCTGTATTTTACTTGAATATTGACTATCTATCACATCCTGCATATGGCAGATGGATTGGGTAAATATATACTCTCACACACGCACATATTCATATATATATATATATATATATATATATATATATATATGGCCTAGTGGATAGTGTTTGCCAATGGTCCGAGAGACCTGGATTCAATCCCAGGTCGTGTCATACCAAAGACTTTAAAAATAGTACTTGATACCTCCTTGCTTAACACTCAGCAATATAAGGTACGTATCAAGGGTAAAGTGGAGCAATCCAGGAAAAGGAGCAGCGCCCCCCCACACCATGATGTAGTAGCTATTGAAAACTGAGCTTTCTGGTCACCCTCGACTACAGTCAGCAACTTTACTTTTACTATATATATATATATATATATATTTATGTGTGTATTTATATATATATATATATATATATATATATATATATATACATAAGTATCAAGTTTTATTTTAGACATGTTTCATTAAATACAACAAATGACAACTGCCCAATTAGTTTTATTAAGCTTTTCTTGTCAGCAAACAAGATGCCACAAATATGGATCAAGTTGATATAATTGCCTTAAGCTTTAGCAGTTTTTAATTATAGTTAAAGTACTTTCAACTATTGTGATATTAACTCGGGTCTAGATTGTGACCAAGAGTTAGATTAAGATTCCTACTCTTAGGGTGAAAAATATTCTATCTACAACAGGTTGATTTTATAAGGATAACTTAATATTTGGAATCATTTTTTATCAAAGATTTCTTCAGAAAAAGTCCCTATTTTTCCACATCTGGTCAGATTTTTCCAATCTACTATTTCTCCATATATATATATATATATATATATATATATGCACTCATGGTGTAATGGTTATCATCATAAGAAATGGGCATGGCAGCCCAAGTTCAAATCCTGGATGAAGCTGTTTACAATTTACACAATGCTAATACACTTGGTAAAGATATCAATCCAACTATTCTCTCTCCCGCTATGTGTAAATAATAGGGAAGACTGGCTCTTTTACCTTAGTATGGCAACCAGTCTAAGAGAAGGAAAACTGAACTCAAACCTGCTAAACTCTACTTAAAAATTGGTGTTGTGTCACATCATGCTCATGTAGAGAGGTTGGGTAAATATATATATATATATATATGTCATAGATTCTTTTTTAAACATGTTTTATTCAATACAACGGACAAAGATAATTTATTAAATTTTTCTAACATGCCTCAAATATGAATCAAGGCAGTATAAAACTGTCCAGAGCTTCAGTTGTAGTTCAAATACTTTTGACCATTGTAGGTCATTATCAAAAACTTAAGTTGTCATAGTGCTATGTTTGGGAGCCAGAAATCTGAGGTGTTAAAGAAAAAATATGAATTTTTCAATGAATATTTACATGTGATAATGATTAATGTAAATTGCTTAAAACTAATGCAAAATTTTATGTTTGAAAAAAAAAAAAAAAAATTTATGAAAGGACATATGACTGATATCACCTAGGGTTGAAAAGTATTGCCAAAAGTTAAATGCATTCAATACCTAGGATAAAAGATATGTTATGTTAATGATATGTTAATGCGGGTTGTTTGGGTAGGGTTCCTAAATAGGAACTCTCCTGCATAGGGAGATACAAAAAGTCAGGGATTACCTCCCCTAGGAGAGAGGAAACAGTCGACCTTTTTTGCCAGTCTCCCGAACACCACGAGGCAGAAGGTAAACCTCTATGAAGGGGCTTCATATCTTATGAACTGAGAATTGATAACTCTTTAAGTGAGGAAGAAATGTGAGTATGACTCATTGTATATATATTTGTAGTAACATGTATTAAATATGGTATATGTGCATTTTTGTTTCTTATTTTAAGATGTAATATTAATTTGGTGAAGCCATCAGACAAAGCTGCATTTGAACATTTGTATGAGGGTAGTGTCTAGTATTAAGGATGTTTTTTGCTGGGGGAATCATGTAACTCTTATTAATAATTACTCGAAAATTATCATTAACTGGCAAGACATTTTTCATTTTAATTTCTTTTTGGATTTCTATGTAACTTGAGACAGCAGTATTTTAAGGGTCTACCAATTTTAGTTCTTAAAATAATGTGTTCTGTAACAATAGTCTTACAAGAATATGAAAGGTAAATTTATCATTAGAACAAAGATTTTGTGTATATCTTATTGACCAACATTAAAAAGTTTTATTGTCTAAGTTTAGTTTTTTTTTTTTTTTAAATCAGATCTGTGAATAGTTCTAACATATATCACATTGTTAGATTCATTTTTGGTGCATTTATTCATTGTTTATCAATTCTTTTGAAAAATCTTTTTCTAAAATAGTCTCCTTGTAAGACAGAAATTCAAGGGTCACTAAACTATTGGAAAAAAAAAATTATGTATTTTAAAAAGAAATTCTAGTTTACTTGAATATTGCCTAATGTTACCATCCACCCTATGAATAGACTGACTATCTCTTGCAGAGGAGTAAGACCTGATCAAAAAGGGGTGTCCTCAATATGACACTAAACTGCATCTGATGATGAGGCTCCAGTTTTGGAATCTGGGGAATGTGGAGTACTCCTCTAGTGACATTACTTCCAACCCATTCTGACCTGGAGTGGTGGTACCTGTTAGGATCCAATCTAAGAGTCTAATAGATCTATTTAAAATTTGTTCATATTTGATAGAACCACATGCAAAAATAAACTTCTTAAGAAACAATTACATGAAAAATATAGATATGAATGTACAATGAATGTGATTCCCTAACCTCTAGGCATAAAATAACCCAAGATGGGTTGACATGCAATTAAGGTCAATCAATCAATCATGTTACCATAACAGTAGAATTTCTCATACCTCTATACCACCCTGTTTGTAGGCTCTAGAATACACCAACTGCATCTCCTGCAGAAGAGTAAGTCCCCCAAAAAGTGGGCCCTGGGTATAATACTAAATTTTATCTAACACTAAAGAGTTTGAAGTGACCCCTTTTGTTATCATTCTCATTTATGGGTCAAATAGATGTATTTGAAAATTATTAGTATTAGAAAGGAATACTTGAATTCATATAATCATATGCAAACTATTTTTATTAAGAACGGGAAATTACAAATTATTAGTTACTTGAAACCATATAACTGCTTATAAAAAAATAAAATGAAAAGTCTACCTTTGGCATAAAATAACCCAACAGGGGTTGACATGCCATAACATCAACCAAACCCTATGTCTGTAGTTGAGACTAGCTTGTATAACTAATACATGCAAGTGTGTGTGTGTGTGTGTGTGTGTGTGTGTGTGTGTGTGTGTGTGTGACTTAAGAGTCTACATTCCATTATATGGTAAGATTAAAATATTGATTAATTCTTCAAGTAAATTTCCTGTGTTATCTTTAAACACCTCTGACGATTTATTCTCATTGGACCAGAAAGTAAATTACAAGAGATAATCTAATCACTAGCAAAGATAAGTATTTTATGAAATGACTCACTCTTTACATTTATCTACGGTTATTTACCTCGAATTTATGCAGTTTTACAAGAATAGTATTTGTAGCAGTAGTAATCGTAATAATGATAATACTACTCTACTTTGAATAAACACTGTCTGCTTTTTTTGGTTTAAAAACAAAAGATTGTTAAAACAGTACATAATAAAAACTATTCACACACCCCTCCTCATATTGCAGCAGTACTACAACTAATTTAAAAATAAGACACGCTCAAAATGAATCATTTGAGGTACTTTTTATAGGTATATAGAAATAATTATCCATTTATATAATAAAGACAAAGAGTCTGCTAAATATATTGTGCATGCAAAAGAGTAACATCTTGATACACAATCAGTGAATAAGCACTGCTATGGCCTAAATATCTTAAAACGGATTCTCTCAAATCAAGAAAACAAAGGTAATCAAACTATCTTTAGTTTTATTATTAACTGAAGTTTCCTGTCACATGACATTTAATACACAAACTATACAATTGAGCTATTCTGGGTAATAATCATTATATAGTTGAGAGAGAGAGAGAGAGAAAGAGAGAGAGAAGATGGTTGCATGGTTATATTTTATGGTATATCAACTCTTGTAGGTTATTTAATGCCAAATCCTGTTTATATATATTAAACGAATAATTTGTAGTTAACATAATCTTTAAATGAGCCAGAGCTCATTTGTTTGCACACAGTTAAATGGTTTCAAGTATTGTTATGTAATACTAATAATTCAATTTAACAGTCATTTGTTAGCACACAGTTAAATTGTTTCCAGTATAGAAAATGATTAAATATTTCTATTTGATCCATAGATGATACCCTAACAGGTACTACCACTCCAGGTCAGAGTAGACTAGGGAGAAATGGAAATGAAGGGGTACTCCACATTCTCCAGAGCTCCAGGACTGGAACTCCACCATCAGATGGTTTAGTGTCATATCCAAGATACTTGTTGGAAATTTCTTAGCCCACTACAGAAATGCAGTTGATGTATTCTACAGCCCCAGCCAACTGGGCTGAGAGAAAGGAGAAGGAAATAGAGAGATAGAAAAGAGAGAAGAAGAAAGAGATAGAAAGGAGAGAAAAAAGAGAAGAGTGAAGGAGAAAGGAGAAAAGAGAGAGGAAAATAGAAAAAGGAAGGAGAGAGAGAGAGAGAGAGAGAGAGAGAGAGAGAGAGAGAGAGAGAGAGAGAGAGAAATAGATTAAAAAAAGAAAGAAGAGAGAGGGAGATGGAGAAAGAAAGAGAGGAGTAAGGAAGATAAGAAAGAAAGGAGAGATACGAAAGAGAGAGAAAAAGAGAAAATCAGAGGGGGAGAGAGAAAAAAAAAGAAGAGAAAATGAAAACGTGAGAGAGAGAGAAAAAGATGATGACAGAGGGAAAGAAAGATGAGAGAAAAATGATTTTTTTTCTGATTTTTCTGGGCTCAGGGATAATAATTCTAAATGTTCCAACTAAATAGTTATATACTGTCGGGCCTCCTCTAGATAGATAAGTTAAAAGGCTCCTCTCACTGCCAATGAGAAATCCATGGATAACAGCAAATAGATTCTAGTTATGTCCAAAACATTTTCAATCAAAATCAATACTCTATTTTAAAGAAAAAATTTTGCTTGCAGCATATCAACTCTTGAGGTTTATTTAATATCAAATCATATATATATATATATATATATATATATATATATATATATATATATATATATATATGATTTGTTTGCAAATAGTAGGTAACTATTTTAAATAAGTTGTTAGAGTTCATTTGTTTGTATGCATTTAAATGGTTTCAAGTATTCTAATATAACACTGATAAGTCTATCTAATGTAAATCATTTGTTTGCACACAGTTAAATGGTTTCAAGTATTGCTATTTATCATGAGTAATTCTGTTTATGCAATATTCCTATATGATATAAATAATTTGAACACAGCAGTATGGTTTCAAATAACTAATTATAATAATCCTTAGTAAGTGATTGAACAATTCTATTAGACCAATAGATCGAACCCTAACAGGTGCTACCACTCCAGGTCAGAGTAGACTTAAGACTATTGGTAATGAAGGGGTACACCCCATTCTCCAAAACTCCAGGACTGGAGCCTCACCATCAGATGCAGTTTAGTGTTGTACTCAGGATACACATTTTGTGTGTGTGTGTGTGTGTGTGTGTGTATGTGTGTTGGGGGTCTTACCCTTAGCAGAGGTGTAGTCAGTGAATTTTACAGCCTTAGTTAAAAGAGCAGAGAAAAAAATGTAATTTCAAGCTTATGAGGATCATTAAATAAGTTTCCAGACTTTTTTTGTATGGGCACTTTTATTGATAGTACACACATGAAACTCTAGTCCCTTTCGAAGTAATCTCCTCTGGCTGCAATGCACTTGTTGTACCGTTCCAACAACTTCTGGAAGACTCCATCGAAGTCCTCTTGTGTGAGCGTGTCAATGACCTTTATCACAGCCTCTTTCATCTCCTCAATTGTCTCATAACGACAGCCTCTGAGCTTACGGAATAACCAAAAGTCACAGGGACCAAGGACTGGACTATAGGGAGGATGAGGAACTGTCTTGATGCCCATCTTGGTCAAATAGTCTGTGACAAGGATGGAGTTGTGGACTGGTGCATTGTCCTGGTGGAAATGCTACTGACCCAATTTGAAGAGTGCTGGCCTCTTCTGACGGAATCTCTTCCTGAACTCCCTTAAAACCTCAACATAGTAACCCTAACCCAATCAGTTTGGCCAATCAACTCTGATGTATTTACTTCCTTACTCCTCCCACACTTCTCATCATCCCTCACAGACTCCCTGCCTTCCTTGAATCTCTTATGCAACTCAAAAACTGATGCCCAATTCATGCAAGATGCTCTAAAAGCAGTCTGAAGCATTCCATATGTTTCTGTGGCATTTTTTTCGAAGTTTAAAACAATTTTATTGCATATCGTTCTTCTAAAGTGTCCTCATGTCCAGATTGCATTTTTGAAATTCGCCAGCTGTGACAATCAGGCTTTAGTAGGGTGTATTCCAATTGCTGCTGTAGCTGTTCATTTGAAGCTAAAATCCTAAAACTTGGTCAGTCATCTCATAAGATGTATAGCAATAACATACTGGATTTTCAAGAATCTATGACAATTTTAAATGCCTTTACAAAAAAGGTCTGGAAACTTATTGAATTCACCACATAAGTCTAAAGATTTACAATATTTTGCTATATGCTTGTTTGCAATGAGTATACCATGTGACTGAAGCAATTCAAGTTGTAAAAAGTATCTGCTGTGGTTGGTAGTATTGTGGTAGCTGATGCGCTGACACATTGCACATTGCTTCATTCCATGTGTGATCTGAAAGCTGCACAGATGAATGTGCAGGATAAAGTAATTCAGAAACTTATGCTTCACAAATTCAAACTCGGCCATGATGTGGCAGAAAGCAATCAAAAATATGTTGCGCAAAAGGTGAATGTGTCACTGATCACAGTACAATAACCAGATGGTTCAAGGAGTATCTCTCAAGCTGTGAGAACCTAGATGAACAAAGTTAGGTAGGCCCATAATTATGAATTCCAAAGCTGTACTTCCAGCCATAAATACAAATCTGGCAAGTAACACTCGAAGAGTATCAGACAAACTTGATATTTCACAGTCCAGTATGGTCCATTGTTGGATATTGACTGGAAGATCCCTGTGATATGATGCATAGTTGCGTTGGTGGAATAACAGGAAGTGCACTTGTTTCCTAAAGTAAACAGGACGCAGGTTGTTCCCCAGCGAAAGTGCTATGTAAATTGCGTGGGTGGCAAGCTAGAAAGAGGCATGTCCACGTGTAACCACAAGATTTGCATGGGCGTCCAGAAAATTATATAAAGATTTTAACCCGGGTAGAACTAAGCAGAAAGGCAGAGAGATTTCACTGAAAAACCACACCGGAGCCCCTGTGTGTGTATCTCGGGTGTCTCCGTCTCTCACTCACTCGACCCATATGTACATTTCAGCTAATAAAAGGAAAAGAAAAGAAGTAGATTATATTTTTATACATCAGCGTTGTTGTCTTTCTCTGCTATACAACACCATCACCTTCATGACTATGGCAAAAGCATCCAGAGTTGCTAAATTGTACCTCACATAACCAAAATATTGTAAAACTTTTGACTCACTTTAGTAATATACAAAAAACAAATTCTTACGTCTTTTCTCAAGAAAGAAAGATAAACAGATATACATTTTTAGCTTCTGAATGGGTTTAACGAAAAAAAAAAAGGATAGAAACCTGTACTTTTTGGAAAGCTGAGAGTAGTGAAGTCAATTGTTTGTATCAAGGAAGCTCAAATGACTAAATGAATATTTAATAAAGTAATAGTTTAAAGAAAATGTTGATACAATTATATTTAATTTTAGAGTAATAAATTGAATAATATTTTAAGACATCTAAATTGACCATAAATTTTTAAACGTATAAAAATATTATTTTATTATAACTAGAAATTAAATAGATGGAAATATTTGCTCTATGGCTTTTTCCAAGGTTATGGTTTCTCAATATGAGAGAGAGAGAGAGAGAGAGAGAGAGAGAGAGAGAGAGAGCAAATAGAAGTGAGAGGGGGATAAGAACAAAAGAGAGAAAATAGGAACAGAGAGAGTGACAGAGAAAGAAAAGAGGGAGACGGTATGAATGAGAAAGAGAAATAAGAGAAAGAAGAAGTAGGAATGAGAGAGAGAGAAAGAGAATGTAAGGTAAGAATTAGAGAAAGAGTGAGTGGTAGGAATGTGATAGAGAGGTAAGAATGTGAAAGTGAGAGGGTAGTAGTAAAATGAGATAAAGAGAGGTAGGAATGTGTGTATAAGAGAGAGGAAAAGATGAAAAAAATGGGGGGGGGGATCGAACGAAAGTTTGTTTTTCTTTTGTACTGACTGCGTTTCAGATTACCTACAAACATATCAGCAGATAAACAAAATTTTAACGACATTTATCCTCTGTCTTGAGAGAGAGAGAGAGAGAGAGAGAGAGAGAGAGAGAGAGAGAGAGAGAGAATATTGAAAAGTTTTAAGAGAAAAAAAAATGAAGTTTTTATTTTATTTTAGAAAAAAAATCAGATCATATGATTTCAAAGAGACTGAAGTCAAAAATGATGAAATATAACCATGTCTGTTTTTATCTTTCTTAAAATCGCGTAGAAATACGATTCCCACCGTCACGTTAATCATAATATTCGGTTAAGGTAAAAATTTAGCAAAAATACTTTTTTCTCAGTTATTTTCAATTCCTAATTTCATTTTTGTAAATTTATATTATTTTATTTATCTATTTTTAAATAGTGACTAAGAAAAAAAACCGCCACAAGTTTATCCGTCGTAAATAAATCCAAACTTAATGATTTGTAAAAAAAAAAAAAAAATGAAAAATAAGATTTTTCTCGGTAGGACGTGATGAATAAAAAAAAAAAGAATAAAATAAACTCAAAAATGAAATTAAATTTCTTCTGTTAATGCAGGTCTAGTAATCTAGTCATTCAGTATTTTCAAAGCTTAGCTTAGTTTGGCACAAGGCCAGAAATATGGAGCACCCAGTGAGAATCGAACTCAGTAATAATTGATCTGTGAAACTAGTAGCTAGCTCAAAGAAAATATTATACTTAACGTAAAAAGAAACATGCCAATATGTCATTATATTGTATATAGACAGACGAACTTAACCAACGAATTACAATACGAATGTATAGAAAAAATAAATGGTCACCTTTTCCGTTTCAAAATGGCCGCCACACCAGAGTAGTAGACGACATTAATTTCCAGAACGGTTATTTTCAATGTTATTTGTTTGGGTTTGTTTGACCATTTTAAAACGGGAAAAGTAACAATTATCAGGGAAATAATCTTCTTGAAAATACAAATATTGTGACTTTATTAACGGATTGATTTTTAAAAAAAGTATTTTGAGTATAAATATGTTTTGTCATAAAAAATAATGACCAAGGTACAGTGTTGCGACCCATTGATGAAACTTTCATAGAGAAAATTTTTCTTTGATTATTATCGATTGGAGTGACAACTTATTTGGGAGGATTCAATTTGCCATGTAAATGTCTAAGTGCACGCTGACTGGTGTTACTCGAAAATTCGAAGTCATTTCCAGGCCATTGAGAACACATGGAAAAAATCTCTTGGTTATTTTTAGAAATCTACCGTGGTAAACCGCAGAAATCGTAAATGTCTAATGATAGACGGGCTATGAGAGAAATAACATCAAGCAGAAACACAACTTAAGAAAGAAATAGACATTTAACATTTTTAGGAATTCAATACAATCAAACTATAATGATCATGCTGCGCCAGCTGAGCTAACAGTCGACTAATACACCCGACAAACGAAGAGCTGCACGTGTGCAGTTACTTTAATCGACCTATGATTGCTGATAGTGCTGCGCCAGCGGTTGATACAAGTGCCTCTATACTAGAATAGCACCGTGGTGACCCTATACGAATATTATTTTTCTAACCAGTCAACCGCGCACGTGCGGATATAGATTTTTGAATTTTCGATGAGCACCAGTCGGAGTGTATTTTACGAGACATGTACATGGCAACACAGTAAGCGCCACACCCTAATTTTTAAAAATCGGATTCTTGATTTTTTTTAAAGATCATATATATATATATATATATATATATATATATATATAAACAAACCTTCACTAGTGAGTTCGAATCTCATTCAGACTTGTGCCACGTCTAAGCAAAAATTATTTGTATATATTATAAATAAACACCTTCACTGTCATGTCGCAAACCTATACCAAAGAAATTAAAATTAAAATTTGTTGTGTTGAGTCGTGTTTAAAAGTGAAAATGTTTCTTCACCCACTCATGGGGAAGTTTTCTAGTCACAGGTGGCTGCTTAAAAATGAGTCATAAAACAAAATAAATATCGTAGAAACTTGTTTACTCAACCTCGTGAATAAATAAATACATTTAAAAAAAAAATCAATCAAAAGCTGAAAATTATGCAATAGTCGCACTTAGACATTTTTCTTTTTTTGATAATTTTATTTGGACATGGAAATTTTGGTGAAATACTAAAAAGAAAATTGTTATGACATAAATGTATAGGAAAAATAATAATGTAAAAAAAAAATCGTAAATATTCCACAATCTATCATTTTAAACTTAAATCAAAATTACGTTAGTTTTGGGTTTTTTTCTCGGAAAGGAAAAATATTTGGTGAGAAAATGAAAGTTTTAAGTCATTTCTTTAGTTTCTACGTTAAAATAATTCAATCTATGTCATCTCATTTATAGAAAAAAATAGGGGTGGTATTTTCTGCGACTTGTTGCTTTAAACTTTAAAAAAAATTAACAAAAAAAGAAAAAAAAAGAAGCTTTTTCATTCTGTCAGTGAAACTAAGACGTTGACTATCCTCTACAAAGCGGTAAGACCTCCGCCCTCTAAAATAAAGGGTGTTCTGAATATGATACTAAACTACATCTGCTGGTGAGGCTCCACTTCTGGGGAGGGTGAAGAACCTCTTTATTGACATTACTTCTAGATCCACTCTGACTCAGAGTGGTAATACCTTGTAGAGCTCCATCTATGGTTCAATAAGAACTGTTTGCAAATTATTTGTATTAGATAAGAATACCATATAACTATGTTCCAAAACTTTTAAAAAACTACACAAAAAATGTAAAAATAAATGTACAAGTTTTGCATTTTCCCTGACCTCTAGACATAAAATAACCCCAGAAGGGTTGACATGCCATTAAATGAATCAACTAATAAAAAAAGGCTTTTTGCTTCATCAGTCGACTTGGGTTATCTCATTTGTTCCTTGAAGTGACTAGTTGAAGGTTATTACTGTTAATTAAATGACAAATAGAATACGAGGGAAGTATTTACTTAATCTATTTTAAGGTCTGAACTCTCCACACACTCCAATAAATAAATAAATAAATTCACAGATAAACCGCTCAAGCAACATATCAAGTTATAACAATGTACCTGTACACACGCTTGTTTCCCATAACCTATTAAAGGTCGTTGGGGGTATCATGCTGAATAATTTACTTCATGGCATCTCTTGGAAAAATGGTTACTTAATGATATTCATCTCTTTAATATGCGACAGGTTGTACTGGGTTGCCTGGCTCCAAAAGCACGGGGTAAATTTTCTTCGTTTCGTAATATTCTATATTTCATTCTTTTCTTTTTTATTCTTTCTTGTTTGATGACTGGCCTTGCCCTTAAATTTTGATTTTAAGATCAGAGTTGAAAATTTCCGAAAGAAAAAAAAAATTAGAAGATAAGAAGCAAATCTCTATGGCTATTTTTTCTTACCGACTTTTCGAAAAATAAAGAAACACATTTTTTTTCCCTAATCAATCTTTTTAAAACGCCGTCTGCAAATCACACTAAATTATATTAGGAAAAAAAAAAAAAAAAAAATTTATTTTAAAATAATATTTCGCTTAAAAAAAGTGGCGGGTAACTTTTTTTATGTCTCGTGAAGTAAAACAATCTATTTTTTAATTTTTTCACTTGCTCCATTTTGTAGTTGATAAAAGTAATATTTACTTGGTTTTTATTTGACTGAAAATAAATGCAACACAGTAGCGAATCATTAAAAACTAATGTCATACATTCTTGTTTTTCATTGGGTTAAATTTTACAATCTATATGTTTTGAATTAGTAAAAAATTCGATGTTACAAGTTACAGATGGAGAGTTTAATCTTAAGACACTGAATAATAGAAACAAGATAAAAACGTTTTTAATTTTAGTTAATTCTAGTGTAAAGTTAGTTATATATGGTACATAGCTTGCTTATAGTACCTGCTGTTACTTAAGTGGTCACCCATTTAAGTACTGAGCGAAGTCATTGTTGACTTAACTATGGTAATCTATCAGGAACTTGACCGTAAACCCTTTTGTGTAAAATTTGATTTATAAACACTTGTTGCTTTTGTAAGTCTAAGAATATACTGACTGTATCCTCTGCAGAGGTGTCTGGGTACGATACTAAACTGCATCTGGTGATAAGGATCCAGTTCTAGATATCTAGGGGGAGAGGGGAGTACTCCTTCACTACCGTTTTTCCCCAGGTCCATACTGTGACATGCTGTGGTTGGTAGTACATGTCAGAGTCCTATTTAAGGGGCAAATAAATGTTTAAAAATTATTTTGTATGCATGTTACAGTAACACAGCAAAAATGGCACATGGTAGCGAGATTTGTTAGCGTAATAACGTTATATTGCTCTAACTTCGAGAATAATTCAATTTCCAATCCAATTTGCAAATTAATATTACTATGGCGCGCTCAAAATTATCTATGTAAACTCTCAAGGGAGATAACTTAAATTTGAAAGATTCTAATCTGATTTCTATTTACTTGCAGTTAATTGTTAAATGCTATACATGGTTACATAAGATGGTCATTAATTGAATAATAATTAATATGAACAATAACTCAAGGAAAACTTGAAGAATTTTGGCTCATTCATTTGCTATTTGGGGACGAGAATTGTCTTTTTGAAAAGGTCAATTATGGAAATGTTTAAATTTTGAATATATTTTTTTAAATTTTTAACACTGTAAATAAAATTAGATGTTAGACTTTATTATTACACCTGTAACTAACTTGATCACCTCACGTGGTGTAATGGTTAGCAAACTAGATTAGCAGACCATTGTTAGTGAGTTCGATTCTCACTGAGTGCCTCATTCTTCTAGCCGTGTGCCACAGCTAAGCTTTGTAAATAACTTTAACTTCAAACGAGGTAACTTTTTTGGTCGACAAATTGTTTTTTATTATTATTATTATCCTCGAGACTAAATATTTCCGTTTCCAATCAAATTCTTAACTTAATTCTGGAGATATAAACCTACGCACATTCAATCTACTTTAGCAGAAAGGCTTCTCAAGAACAAGGTGTGGGTATTGCAACACATTTCCATGGCCCATGTTATTTACACGGCTTGGTTTAGATATAGATTTAGATACAGCACCCACGTTGCTTTCAGTACTAGTCTAGATTAAAAGCGCGGTAAGGGTAACCGGAAACCAAAAGTTTTTAGACCGTATTTTTCCCATGCAGGTATTATTAGGGGACGAGAATAGTTTTGTTAAACGCGGCAAGCTTTGGCCAGTTCATCTAAACTTTTCTCGTTCCCTAATAACACCTGTATCAGAAAAATAAGATCTAAAAGTTTTGCCTTTGGGTTACCCATACTGTGCTTTTAACCAACTCTTGATAAAGTGTTTACTCATCTTAGTATTAAACTGGCTCACCGATGTTTAAGTTCGGTGATCTAGCGGGAACCAACGCTTGCAGCATGACTTGACCATAAGTCACGCGGTAACTATTGTTGTCCTATCAGTAGGACCAGTAAAAATATGAATAAAGTTAATATTGATGATAAGGAAAAAGTTATTTTTTGTTCTAAGTTGAACAAGTAAATAAATTATCACATTAACTCACAAGTAGAATAAAGAAATAAACAATATCATAGGTAGAGGCGATCTTCTGAAACATATCGGTAAAATAAAGGATGCTATTCCCATCTTTTAACTTTCAAGCTGTCCCTTGTTCTGAATGAAACCAGAGAATCCTCTAGTGTAAGATTGGCAAAACTTTTTAGACCTTTGATTGTGATGGTATAAAAAAAAAAAACAAGTTGAAATAAAGAATAAATAAATAAATGGATAAAAATAAAAAATAAATAATATAAATTTAAAATATTCCCATCATACAAAGGATTTTGATCACCTAATCCATGGGCTCCAAATTTCAGATCAAGGACAATGGCCTTTTGGGCTTTTTATTTTTACCGACAGTTTTGCATGATCAAGGATACTTTTCTCAGCTGCTCTTAGAACCCAGAAATACCGAAGTAGTACACAAGCCCTCGAACTCAATGACACGTTGATTTAGCCAAACGATTATCCCTAAATTACCCTAATCCTTCACGTAAAGGAACTGAACGGTAAATACAACAGACTTTCTTCAAAGATATATAAAATAAAACCTGTACATAAAAAGAAACTGTGTGTTATCTTTTTTTTTTATTTTGTGAATAGTTTTCATTTTACAAACTCGTGGAACACACACACTCAAACCCATAACTCCTTCATGGAATCTTTGATGACTCACCGACTCCAAGACATATACAATAAATAAACAAATAAACAAATAAATGTGCGTGCCAAAGCGTGCAAAGCTTATCAGCATCCCTAACCCCACCTCGTGAATATATAGGAAAACAAAGGGATGCGTTTAGTGTTGACGAAATCATGAGATATGTGCAAAATATTTAAAAAAAAAAAAAAAATCTGGATTTCAACATAAAAAAAAAAAAAAATGTTCACTTTTATCGAAATACGGGGAAATTACATGATATCGAATAATGAACACGTGATTTTGGTTTCTTTGATAGTATATCAACTTTCGGGAGTTATTTAAAGCCAAAGCCAGCAGTGATACAATAGATGGGGGAGATAAGGTGCGCGCACGCACGAGCGTGTGTGTGTGTGTATGTGTGTGGGGTCAAACCTTTCCCAAGGGTATAAGCCCGAAAATAAACGAAATAACGCGACCAAGTTCGAACTCGCTTACTTCCAGGCAGCAGCGTTTTAGCTGGGACTCGCCTAAAAATGTAGCGTGAAATATACGTAGAATGTTTGTTGTCATTTATAAGAGAGTAATTAGTTTATCATAAAAGTCGTAGTACCATGATATTTTTTTTACAAGATAAGGTTTTAATCATGCAAAAAAAAAAAGACCCTCCCTCAGACTTTTGTAAACAATCCCCCTTCCCACTAAGACCTGAATGATGTTAAGTGAAAATGAAGCTCGTTACCATATATTTCGTTGTGGGTGTTTATGTTTTGGTTTTCATTATTGGTCATCACAAAACAACTTGTTCTTAATTTCTTATTTCGTGTTTGTTTTCTCTCGAGTGCGTCTGTTGTTGTTGTTGTAAGTGACGTATTTTTCAAAGGCAATGAAAAAAGTTGAAATATAAACAAACGCACACTGAAAAATTTCAACCCTTCATTAAAACTTAATAAAATAAAAATAACTTTTTGACTTTCTTTTAAAAGTTATCTACCAAACTGTTGCTAATTTATGAAAATGAAACAATTTTATTGTTTTATTTTATCATTGTTAATAAAATTAACAAACATAGAATAAAACAATAAAATTAACAATGACTGGTTATTTATGAAAACGTACATTTTAAAATCATTAGGTTTGGTTTCTTTAATGGCATATCACCTTTCGTGGAATATATAATGCTGAATCCATTCTTATAGAAGGATAGTAGTGGTACTATTTAATCCATAACTGGGAGGATAGGGAGGTTCCTACTTTTTCTCAAGGGTACTAGTCAGAAAGTGAGTGTAATAGCGCGACTAGAGTTCGAACTTGCTTACTACGATAGCGCAGTCCAGCACGTTAACTACAACGCCTGTTAGGGTCTCAGTAATGGGTCAAATAGATCTGTTTAAAAAATATTCATCAGATTGTTTAGTGTCATATACAGGACACTCATTGGTGGTGGTAGGTTTTACCCCTCTGCAGAGGTGCAGTCAGGTCCTCGGTAAAATCTTTATATAAATTAGATATCTTGTAACTGTATTATGCTTCATTTGTTCCGATTTATAATGCACATCGAACGTTGAACATGAATATTAACATACTGGAGGTTGTTTTGATATTAGCGTGGGTACGGAAACACTTAAAATTACACTTTTATTCATATAGAAGACAATGTCAGCTTTCAATCTATACTAGGTCTATTTGTCAAAATTTTCGAGATGAAGCTTGTTAATTTTTACCACTTAGGGTACTCGGACTGTTGTCCTCATCTTCATTGTTTTATTCACAAGATTTCGGCCGATACATCCTTCCGTCTTCTTCAGGTGTTTCCTGTCCAACTCAGGAGTCCACAAGGTATTTCGAACCGAAATATTGTTATTTACTGGTAGTCGGGATTGAACTTGCAGATAATTTCACTTGGATACATGGCGCAACGGATATAGGTACCTGGGTAAAAGTACTTCCATGTGAAATCGTCTGGAGGTTGCAGGTTCAATCCCAAGTACAGGTAAATAACAAAGAATACTTACTATAGCTAAACACTTGTTCCCGGTTATGGTTAATGGAATTAGAACAATCTCTTCCCCAGAGGATTGAATAAAGAGTTTAGTATGAAGTTCCGAGTGGACTCCCGAGTTCGACAGGAAACACCGGAAGAAGGCCGAAGTACACATCGGCCGAAATGTTGTGAATATAGCACTGAAGAAGAAAACAAAAGTGATGAAAAAAAAAACATACTATATTTGTTGACCATCTTCAATAGCCCGAGCCATTTATAGACATGTAAAAGTCGATATCGACTACTTTGGTGATCCATGCTCTAACGTCAATAAATAGTAAATAGATAGGTCTCTTTAGTGACAAGAATATTTCTTTATTCTGCTTGTAGACGATCTTAGTCATAGATTTTACCGATCTTTGGGAATATGTCGGTTAAATAAGGGGGGCTACTCCTACTTTTCATTTTTCATAATACTTGCCAATTTTCAGAATATTTAGGTAAAATAAGGGAGGCTACTCTTATTCATAGTCAGCAGAAAATATTTATGCGATATTTATAGTCAATATATTTGCTAGTGCAGAAGTCCTCTGCTTGCAGCCCACGAGCCACATGTGGCTACTAGGGCCCATCTGTGCGACTCTTCATCCAACTTTCAAAATTTTCTAAAGTCAAATTCTTCAATGTATAGCATTATTTACCTCGCCCCCGGCCACAGGAAGAATGCGACACAAATTCAAATTTTAAGCAGAGAACTTCACATGCATGAATGAACAATTGAGGACAGTGATAAGAATTGTTGGGTCTCTGTCAGCATAGCTCAGTCTTGGGAGGTACCTCGGGCAAGGAACCTGACCCTTGCTTCTTAGACGAGGAGGCAGATACTAGCTTGGAGTAAAGCCTCCTAAGCCAAGTTCACGAATGCATGAAAATTTCACTTTTCAACATGGTAGTTATTTACTTAGCTGTTTTTTTAGATATGGCACAAGGTCGCAAGGATGGAGCACCCAATGAGACACAAACTAATTCGTCTAGATATTTATCCCACCTCCAACCAGGTAGGATCTGACACAGTCGTTTTATTGGGGGAGAGGAGCCATACACGAATCGAGACTCAGGCGCGGCCGTCACAAAAAAAGGATTGATCCTGTCGGCATTCCCTTTCATGGGACACATCAGGCGCCAAGCAATGAACTCATCCCTGCAAAGCAGATATAGCCTGATGACCAAGCGACCAATTTCATACTCCCCGACCAAAAAGCCTGGAAGGTTTGCTAGTCTAGCTTGCTAACCATTACACCACCCAAAGTGCTCACTATTTTTTAGCATGGTCAGTTTCTGAGTAGCCTCACAAAAAGGTAGCATTTTTTTAATAATGAACTTAGCTAATCTGCATATTCTACTTTGAAGATCGCTTATTAGAAAAGAAAGAAATATGTGATTAGAAAAATGAATCCAAATTGTTGTTCCTTTATTCCTTTTCGATCTTATATCTTTTAAATAGCTTGTTTCCTTCTTTGAAAAATAAAGAAGCGTTTTGTTTTATTTCAAACATACTAAAACCCCCACCACTGATACAGAGTCAGGTATTGGTAATGTAATACTTACATATATAATTAAGTACGGTTGGGAGGCATGATTTACACGATATCGTCTCGAAAGTTTAAACAACGGCTTTTTGTAAAGATAATGAAGTTTTTACGTAAACTTTGTTTATTATTTATAATTATTTGTACATACTATATACACAAGTGTCATAGATAGTAAACAATGATAAGCAAAAAGCTTATCATCTTAACTAATAGCCCTTGTTTTAATATACATTATGTGGGGGACACTTTCAATCAAAGTTACAGCAAGGTTAGGCAAGAAATAATGCAAGCTTCGGTTTCAAAATTATACCTCGTGTAATGAACGACCTTCAGTTTTTGTGGCAAAAAATAGTCTTTATACAAGTATATATAGTAATTGAATTTTGCTAAAAAGAAAAAAAGGAAAAAAAAACTACTTACTTTCTGCAATTCATCTTTATTTTACTGTTATGTTTGAATTATTTTCGATAGGTATACGTTGTTTTCTTTGTTATTGATTCAATAGATTTTAATTCACAACGATTTATCTCAAGCTGTTTTTTTTATAGTTTAAATTAGTGAAATTGAATGTATTCAGTGAGTACAGTGTATTTAATAACAAAAAGGTTGTGAATATTCTATTAACACTCAATCGCTACTCTGAATGCTAAAAATATTTACTTTTCGAATGTTACTATCCTAACAGCGTCACCAGTTAAATTTTGGATTGATTGATTTTAATGGCACTTCAGTTTATGCCAGAGGCTAGGAAATAGTATTTATTGTATGTTAATATTCATATTTTTTGTGTAGTTGTTTTTGAAGAGGTTTTTATTTATTTATTCATTTATTTATTAGGACTCAATGATATCGAACACAAATATTTTTTAAACAGATCTATTTGACCCATTACTGAGACCCTAACAGGTACTACTGGGAGTAATAGCAATGAAGGGCTATTCCACGCTCTCAAGATTACCAGAACTGGAGCCTCACCATCAGATGCAGTTTAACCAAGACATAATTATTTTAAATCTCAAAACACAAAATTGCCCAGTTGGCTAGGGCTGTAGAATACACTGACTGCACCTCTGCAGAGGGGTAAGACCCCTCCCCACCAATGAGTGTCCTGTATATGACACTAAACAATCTGATGTTGAGGTCCCAGTAATGTGGGGCTTTGGGGAATATGGAGCACCTCTTCATTGCCATTGCTCCCAGGTCCACTCTGGCCCAGCGTGTTAGCACCTGATAGGGCTCTATCTATGGTTAAATAGAACTAACGGCATACTTATGATAAACTGAATTGTTTGATTAAACTGAATAGCTTGAAATAGAAATGTTTGTGACAATTAAACAGTACTTGCATTTAAACTGTGTGCTTATTTGAAATAGAACAGTTTTTTGACATTGAAACTGTATTTACACAAAACTGAATTGTTTAACATGAAACTGTTTTGACATTTAACTGTGTAAACAAAATCTGTACTTATACTAAACTGAATTAGCTGAATTAGAACTGCTTGACTAAACTGAATAGCTTGAAATAGAAATGTTTTCACAATTAAACTGTACTTACATTTAAACTATGTGCTTATGCTAAACTGAATTGTTTGAAATTTAACTAATTTTGACATTGAAACTGAACTTACACTGAACTGAATTGTTATATATAACTGCTTGAATAAATTGAATAGTTTGAAATAGAAATGTTTTTGACAATTAAACTGTGTACTCATACTTAACTGAATTGATTTAAATAGAACTGATTATTTACATAAAATGGATTTGGCATTAAATAACCTACAAAGTTTGATGTGCCATAAAACCCAACCAACCAACCAAAGTTGGTGTTTTGTTGTACTTTACACTATGCTTTTTTTTGTTGGGGTATCATTATTTTTTTTTATCTCTCTCTCTCTCTCTCTCTCTCTTTACCTCATAATTAACAGCTTAATTCCAGAGGGCCTTCACCTAAGGCAGCATCTGTCCTTTTAGCTAAAAGGGATAATGGTTGAGTTTATTGCATGGTACCTGAGGCATCTCTAAAGGGGAATTCTAAAAGAATACAAGCAATTTTTTAACAAATAGTCAAGCTGGAGATTTACTTCCTGCTGGGTACCCCAACCTAACTGACCTCGTGGGAAGATAAAAAAATTTTCTCTCCTTCTCAGGTGACATTCGTTAAGTGAGACAGAAACAGCCGGTGTGGAGCGTGAGAAAAGCAGGGAAAAAAATAAAATGAAATAAAATAAATTTAGAAGAAAACAAGGTAGCAACAGTAAATGAAAAACTTCACTTACTTTCTTGGCATGTTGAGTTAAAAACGTAAAATTTCAAGTTAGTAGAATGGAAGTTGAATTAGATTTCAGCATTTTTTTTCTTTTTATTTTTTGACTGCAAGAGAAAACAAACACAAAATAATTTCTTTATCTTTTTTGAAAGAGAAATTAAATTTGTCAGGTGAAGATTAAAAAATGACATTTAATGAATGAATGTCATGATTTAATTCAATTTATTTAATTGATATTGAGTGATTGTGAGTGTGTGTGTGTGAAATATGTGG
>OY757930.1:73300403-73684635 GCA_963585895.1 Sepioteuthis lessoniana | reverse complement strand
GGAATCCAATAATTCTCCCTCCAGCTATGGGTAAATAGTAAGGTAGACTGGGTTCTTCAGCCTTGGTGAGGTGACTAGTCTCAGAGAAGGAAAACTCTGAATTCAAACCAGTTAAACTCCGCTTAAAAATTGACCTTGTGTCATATCCTGCTTGAATGGAGGGGTTGGTAAATAGGATTAGCATGAAGTGAAATGCCTACAGGCTCGTCCAGGATTTGAAACCAAGTTGCCATTTCTATTTGCATGTTCTTGTGCACGATTGTCCATTTGTTTCAATGTTCTCCAGGCATCGAATACAGCAACATTATATCAGTATGAGAGTGTGGATGTTTGATGAATGAGGGAGAGACACTGGCATTGGGAACCGAGTGATTTTCTTAAGCAGGTGCTTCTTTAATCAAGCCATGTAAAGAGAATCGTCAAACAGAAACTTCTTCCCTCACCATAAAGGGGCATGAAAGGTTACGTGCATATTCATGAGAACAGTCCAACTGTAATTGCTACCAATTGGTTAAGCTTAGCATCTGATCAGAAACAACTGCTTAGCTGACAATTGCAGCTCACATTGCCACCTGGATTATCAGAAACAAGTAGAAAATTACAAGTAAATATGATCCAATGTCAATTCCTGCAAGACCAATTTTGTTTACACTTTTCAATGAGCTTCTTTCATTTGGTCAACTTCATGCCCCAAATTGAATAAGAGTGCTTGATTGAAAGATTAATTTAGCACGGCAGAAAATGATGATATGGCTCTAGTATTATCAAATATACAGTTCTGCGTCTTTCCCTTCTATTTTTAATCATAGTTTAATTATTGAGGACGTTACAGAAAAATTGATATCATTTTGTAATCTAATAACCAAATTCTTGTTGAAATGATCTCTAATGTTAACTGCATGTGTAAAAGAAGAATGTAAAATTCATTGTTTAATGTTTCGTTCTTTTCAGATTTAGAAATGCAATCACCAGAAAAGAAAAGTCATTTTCAACATTAAACATAGAATTTTGAGTTATTTCTACGAATGCTGGTTAAAGTTTGAGATCATTTTTAACAAGAATTGATCTACTAACCTGTGATCGTAAAAGTTCTTAATGAAAGCTCGTGTGTGTGTGTGAGAAATTTGTTCTTAATTTTTACCATTCTTTGGGAGGAGGGGGTGGCAAAAAGATCTAAGTATTTTCTTTTTCTAAAGAATAAAAAAGTCTGTTTGTTTGTTGTTGTTTTTTAACCAATATGTGTTATGTCATGTGTTGACAAAAAGGAATGTATGTTTAGAAAAAACTCACACGTGTACGTTAGCATTATCAAATACAATATGCACAGTAACAAAATAAAACCCAAGTCCGCTTAGCTACAAAATCAGACATATAACAAAAACGACAGAAAAGCCATTAGAAACAACAGATAATTATGATAAAGATGAGAAAATACGAAGTAGTTCTTTACAAGTGGCAGGTGGCACTTGTTTATTGTTGAATAAATGTTGCTAGTCAAAATGAATGGATGCTTTCTGTTTTTAGAAAAACCACTTACTCAAAAATTGATATTCTTTAAAAATTATTTATTCTATATTGGTAAACAAAAATACAACTGAACATAACATACAACTTACAATAAATAATTCCTTTAAACATAAATGTAAGAGTAATTGAATGAATTTAAAACTCGCCAGTAAAAATACCAAACAAAAAATAATGATTTGTTTTTTTTTAAACTGGGAAGGGAAAAATCCAAACAAGACAGCTGTGTTTACCGCTTAAAAGTATTTTATTCTTATAGATTTGAAAATGAAACTGTATACTGTTTTTTAGTGGGTATGTTTACCATTTATATTTCAATTAGCATTAATCTTTATTTATTTATATCTTCTTATAAATATCACTGCGTGTTTTCACAGATTAAATGAAAAAAAAAATTCTTTCTAAATGTTTATAAATCTAGAATGGCTCTAATTTTTACTTTTTTAAACACCACTTGATGGTTCAAATTTTAAAACTATTAGTATTTCAAAGCGATTGTATTTAATGTTTTCAAATAATGATCGTGTGTTTTAATTCATAGACTTACTTTTAAAGTACTGCCGTTACCTGTTTTAGAAAAATTCCCCACCCCCACAAATTAAAGAGTATTTTTAGGCGGTGGCTTTAAACGTTTACAATAAAAACTAAACAAAACAAATAATTTAAAATATTTTTCACAGAAGAAACCTGTTAGCAATATCTGCACGTGGACATCTAAAGACTCTACACTTTCTATAAAGATGAAATTAAAAGCTCAAATATTTACCCCGAAAAAATTCTTTAAATTTAATTTTAAAAAAATGCTCTTCCAACACTATTAATAGCTGTAAAAAATGAAATAAAATAGAATAAAAAAAAATAACATATCATGTATTTTTATAACATGATGATAGGGAATATTTAAAATAAAAGAAATTTTACTTTAAAAAATATACCTACCTTAATTTTGTTGTGTCTAAAGAAATTTTGTTATTGATTCTTAAAAAATATCCCACCACTTCTCTTAAATTGTTAATGATATAGTTCCTTCCGTTCAGGCGTATGACAATTAATGTTCTGGCTTGTGCATATATTTATAACTGTTAGACACATACACTTAATGTGATGTGTAATATACTACTACAACAGCAGTCGGCTGTTCCGTGTCGGAGCACTTTGAATTACAAGATGTTTCGTCGATGAATAAAATTTAATTTATAGAGATACAAAAAAGTCATCAACAATTGTGCGTTATGACGTCATCAGATAAGGACCAATCGTTAAGATTAAAGTTTTTGCTCACTCATTTTTTCACCGAAAAGATAAAAAAAAAAAAAAGAATCTTTTACAATAACCAGGTGAAAAGGAAACCTATTTCGGTTTTGTACTGAAGGTATCCACCTCCCCATGTGCGACAAAAAATAAAAAAATAAATAAATGCATAAATAAAAAAAAAGAATAATTTTATTTTTGTTAAACTCAGTCTTGTGATGTACATCTTTGAAGACATTTCCGTTTTTATTCTTTTTTTTCCCTTATTCATTACTTGACAGTGGCAGTTTGATTCTGGCAAAACATATAATATCTTAATTAATAGAATCGTCACAAAAAATCCTACGATTCAATTTTATGTGTATGCATCATAACAGAGCGAAAAGGGCACATCGTAGCGCGATTTTCGTTAGCACGACTGCGTTAAATGTTTTAACATAGAGAAAGAGAAAAAAGCAATTTTTAATCCACCACCACCACCACTACTACTGCTACTACTACTACTACTAATAATAATAATAGTAACAATAATAGGCAGAAAAAAGCAAGTATAGGTTATGAAATAACTTAGATGAAACTATTAATTACATTATAAGCAAATGCAACAAACTAGCACAAAAGGAATACAAGTCTTGGCATGACTGTGTGGGAAGGGTAATTCCCTGGGAACTGTGCAAGAGATTAAAACTTGTTCATATTGACAAACCAAAACCTGTTCTTAAAAATGAGACCCATAAGATTCTCTGGGACTTTGAGATATAAACAAATCACCCAATCCCAGCCAGAAGACTTAACTCAAAGTTAATTATCAAGAAAAAAAGAACTTGTCATCTAATAGCCTATGCTCTTTCAGCAGACCCTAAAGAGAAAATAAAATAATGTGAAAAGATAAGTAAATACTTAGATCTTGCCAAAGAGCTACAATTAATGCACCTTGAAATGGTCCCCAAGGGCCTGGAAAGAAGACTGGAAGAATTGGACATCAGAGGAAGAATTACACATCTTGGGAGGTGCCTGTGGTGTAATGGTTATCGTCGCAGGAAATGGACACAATGATACGAGTTCAAATCCTGGACGAGACTGATTGCATTTCACATAGCACTAATACCCTTGGGAAAGGTATGAATCCAATTATTCTCCCTCCAGCTATGGGTAAATAGTAGGACAGACTGGGTTCTTCAGCCTTGGTAAGGCAACTAGTCTAGGAGAAGGAATACTCTGAATTCAAACATGTTAAACTCCGCTTTAAAAATTGACCTTATGTTATATCCTGCTCAAGCGGAGGGGTTGGTAAATAGGAAGAATTACACATCTTGGAATAGTCTCAAGGGACCTGGAGAGAAGACTAGAAGAATTGGAAATCAGAACAAGAATTAAAACCATCCAAACTCCAGCATTATTGAGATCAGCTAGAATACTTAAAAGAGTCCTGGGAAATTGAGAAAACTTGCCATCCTTCACACTTCAGTGGAAAACCAGCGGTTAAATCTGGTGTGAAAAACTTGCATAGCCTTGACTGCAAAAAGGTCGATGATACAGTCCTGCAATTCTGGATAATCGATTGTTTGTAAATGTACAAGATATGTGACAAAATCATTAAATTCATCATGGAAGCCATCAAAAACTGGAAAGTAGAAACAGCTTCCAGGAAGATGCACTTTAACCAATGCTATTTGTAATAGCAACAATGCCACACAATTACATGGTTAAGAAGTGCAATGGAAGTTACAAATTTACTAAATTGTAAGAAAAGATTAATCAGTTTATGTACATGGATGATATCAAACTAATTGTAAAAAATAAAAAAGAAGTGGAGATTCTGATACAAACAATAAGAATAAACTGCCCAGATATAGGAATAAAATTTGGCATTGAAAAATGTGTCATCCTCATAATGAAAAGTGGAGAAAGACAAATAATGGAAGGAATAGAACAGCCAAATAAGGAAATAATCTGAACCCTCAGAGAAAAGATAAATTACACGTACTTAGGAATATTGGAAGCAGACACCATCGAACAAGTAGTGATAAAAGAAAAAATAAGAAAAAAGTTCCTCAGATAAACAAGAAAACTTCTTGAAACCAAACTTTGCAGCAGAAATTTCATCAAAGGGATGATGACCTGGGCAGTGCCTCTTGTAAGATATTCAGGACCATTCTTAGAATGGATATGGGAAAGAACTCAGACAAATAGACCATAGGACAAGAAAGTTGATGACGATGCAAAAGGCCTTACATCTGAGAGATAACATAGACTATATGTGTCAAGAAAAGGAGGGAGAGAACTCATGAGCACTGGAAGATTACATTAAATAAAGCGAAGAAGGACTAATTATAGCCGCCAGTAACAGCACTGACAATATTAAGACAAACATAAGAATAACTAAAAAATAGAAATGGGAAGAAAAACAAGTGTGAATATTTCAAACAACAAACTGTCCAAATCTCATACAAGAAGACTTGGAAATGACTACGAAAAGGAAGCCTTTTGAGAGAAACTGATTTTTTTTAAATAGTAGTTGGCAACCGTAGTCGAGGGTGAGCAGAAGGCTCCCTTTTCGATAGCTACAACACTGAGATCTAGGGGAGAGCGCTACTCCTTTCCTTGGATTGCTCCACTTTACCCTTGATACGTACCTTATATTGCTGAGTGTTAAGCAATGAGGAATCAAGTGCCATTTTTAAAGTCTTTGGTATGACGTGACCTGGGATTGAACTCAGGTCTCCCAGACCATTGGCGAACACTCTACCCATTAGGCCAATGAGCCGGTTATCAAAATAATGCCAATAAGGACCAATTATATTAAAGTAAAAAATCAATAATATACAAAAGAATAGCAAGTGTAGATTACATGGTGATAGAGATGAAACCTTTAATTATATAATTCAGAATGTAGGAAACTAGTACAAAAGGAGTATAAGACAAGACATAACTGGGTGGGAAAGGTGATCTACTGGGAATTGTGCAAGAAATTGAAATTTGACTATACTACTAAATAGTACATGCACAAAGTAGAATCTGTCCTGGAGAAGAGATGCATAAACTTCTCTGGGATTTTGAGATACAAACAGATCACCTAATTCCAGCCAGACGACCAGACTTAATGATAATCAATAAAAAAAGAGAAAAGAGAACTTGCTGTATAGTAGACTTTGCCATCCCAGAAGACCACAGAGTGAAAATCAATAAAGCGAAAAGAGAGACAAATACTTGAACCTTGCTAAAGGACTAAGAAAGCTGTGGAACATAAAAAGAGATGGTAATACCCTTGTAGTTGGTATATTTGAAACAGTCCTCAGAAGCTTGGAAAGGGGTCTGGAAAAGTTGGAAATTGAAGGACGAATCAAGACCATCCAAACTACAGCATTGTTAGAATCAGTCAGAATACTGAGAAGAGTCTTGGAGACCAGAAGAGACTTACTGTCACTTCAGTGAAAGTCCACTAACTAACACTGGAGTAAAATAGTAATAATAATAATCATGATAATAATAATTTAAGGTCAGCATTCATTCTCACCCCAATTATTATAAATTCACAAGGGAGATGAATTTTAAATGTTTATAGAGTACTTCATCTTTATTTATTTGTTATCAATTGTAATATAGATTTCATATTATCAATAAAATTCATATTATAATTGCAAATATGTGATTTGACACCAAGCTTCAGATTGATAGCAATGTATTTTGTGATTTTATATATATATATATATATATATATATAAAATGTGATTATATAGATATAAAATGAGAACCTCTACCCATGGAAATTCCATGGTATAAATGCATAATAATTGCATTGATTTAAACTATAAATAACATTTTGAGATAAATCATTATCAGTTTCTATTTTAAAATTTTATGAACTGCTTATGTTATGTTCTCCAATTTTTTATATATTTTTTTTTTTTACACTCAACTAGCACTTCTTCTCAGTGTCAATGTTCTATTTTCCACAGTTAAATGGTTTTAAGCATTGCTAACTAATAGTAATTATTCAATTTAGTATTAATCATTTGTTTGCACACAGTTAAATGATTTTAAGTATAGTAAGTAAAGTTGGTGACCTTAGTCGAGGGTGACCCAAAGGCTCCCTTTTCAATACCTACCACACTGAGGTGTAGGAGAGGGTACTACTCTATTCTCTTGATTGCTCCACTTTACCCTTGATCCTTACTTTATAATGCTGAGTGTTAAGCAAGATGGCATCAAGTACTAATTTTTGAGTGTTTGGTATTACTCAACCTGGGATTGAACCCTGTTCTCCCCGATCATTGGCGAACACTTTACTCATTAGGCCAATGGCTCGGTTATTTTAAGTATAGTAAATGATTAAACAATTCTACCGAACAGGTACTACCACTCCGAGTCAGAGTGGACCTGGGAGTAATGGCAATGAAGGGTACTCCACATTCCCCAAAGCTTCAGAAATGAAGCCTCACCATCAGATGCAGTTTAATATTTTATCTGGGACACTTGTTAGGTGGGTAAGGGTTCTTATCTCTCTGCAGAGATGCATTTGGCATATTCTACAGCCCCAGCTGACTGGGCTTAGGTGATTTTCTAATTGTATAGTAAGTAATTTTTGGTTTCCAATTGTATAGTAAGTGTTTTTTTAATTGTATTGTAATTGAATTTTTAAAGCAAAATGTGAAAATTGTCTAAGTCCACTTGAAAAAAATCCCAACCATTATCAAGCTATATTGCAGGCTACCTAGAAACCTATTCAGTGGGACAATAAGATTATTTTGAGGACACAATTTTATGTAAAATGTGGACCTGGTCAAAAAAAAAAGACAGACAACAGCCTCATAAATGTGTGTGTGCGTGTGTGTGTGTTTACTCAACCCCTCTACCACAGGTAGAATGTGACATAAAGTTAATTTTTAAACAGAATAAAACTGGTTTGCATTCAGCTTTCCTTCTCCTAGACTGGTTACCTAACCAAGGCTAAAAAAGTCAATGTACTGTTCGCCAATCGCCTGAGAGACTGGGGTTCAATCCCAGGATGAGTCATACCAAACACTCAAAAATGGTATTTGATGCCGTCTTGCTTAACACTCAGCATTATAAGGTATGGATCAAGGATAAAGTGGAGCAATCCAGTTAAGGAGTAGCCACCTCCCCTACACCTCGGTGTAGTAGCTGATGAAAAGGGAGCCCTCAGGTCCCCTTGACTACAGTTGCCAACTTTACTTTAAATATATTTTTACTTTTTGATCATATCTTGTATATAAATTAACTGCATTTGATGATTTTACAAGATACACTTTTTTACCTTCTGTAAAATTAGTTGTCTGAATTTCTGTGACAAAGCTTGATGATTTTTATCATTAAGGGTTTTCAGACTATTGTCTTCATCTTTATTGTTATTTCCACAATGTTTCGGCCAATATGTCCTCCAGCAGGATACACCGTGTAACAGTTATAGGTATTGTTTCCCTAAGCTTCTAAGGATACAATCATCTGGAGGCTGCTGGTTCAATCCTGAATGCAGGCAAGTAACGCTACAGTAATACTTAATACTTGTACCAGGTTATGGCTAATGGAATCAGAACAGGGGATCCTCCCCTGGATTCAATAATGGACATAGTTCAAAGTTCCCTGTAGGTTCCTGAGTTCAACAAACACTTGAAGAAGGTTGGGGGACATATCAGCCAAAACATTGTGGAAATTACAATAAAGATGAAGACAATAGTCCAATAACTCTTAATAATAAAAAAAAAAAAAAATCTGTAAAATGTCCAAATTTTATACTGTGTCATTAAAAAGTCCACAAGAATTTATGGAAGGTCATCTGAGGATAATAGCTTGGTCTGTTGTGGATGGGGTGGGTGGGATTCAAGAGTTGTGAGCATTAGTCCTAACAATGCTTTTTTAAAATTGCTATTCTTATTGGTCTATAAATAGATATGGGTAAATAGTAGGGCAGACTAGTTTCTTCAGCCTTGGTGAGGCAACTAGTCTAGGAGAAGGAAAACTCTGAATTCAAACCTGTTAAACTTTGCTTAAAAATTGACCTTGTGTCATATCCTGCCCGAGCGGAGGGGTTGGGTAAATATGATAAATATGGTTTTTGTGAGTAATCTCTATATGAATTCTGAAGCCTATAACAACAGGTTTAGTGTACTAACCATTGCTCAACAGCAAGGCACCATCTTTCTCTGTACTCTTTGATAAAGGTAGCAGAGACAGGGAGCTTCTCTGAAAAATTTAAACACATTTTCTCCTCCAACACAAATATTTCTTATTTTCTATATCAGGAGTTCTCAACCCTTTTCAGCCCAAGGGTTACAGAACTTTACTTAGGAGGGTTGGGGATGCAATTTTTAAAGGGCTCTAAAAAAACATCTCAACTCACAAGATCAATTTTTAAATGGAGTTCAAATTCAGAGTTTTCCTTCTCTTAGATTGGTTACAGTATCAAGATTGAAGAGCCTAGTTTGCCCTTCTATTTACCCATAGGTGGAGGGAGAATAATAACTGTTTGCCCCTTGGCAGGGTTAAAAACAATGTCTTTACTATTCCAAGAATAGAGGCAAAAAGAAGTTAAGAATGGTTTTTTGACTATCATGTGAACTCCTTATGAGGCCCCTAACATACCTGTTCTCAAAGATAATTATTCATTGTATCCTTATGCGCTGTATATATAGTAGATATCAATAATCTTACTAAATGACTATTATAAGTATCAGTATGGTTTTTTAGAAAAAAAAAAACATACTTTTTTTTCTGAGTACTAATGAAAAGATGAAACTGAAACAAACATTTCTAAGAAGCACTTGAAGAATTTGGTTTGGTGCCAAAAACAATCCTAACTTTGGTAAACCCTCTGTTTATTAATTGCTTCATTTTTCTGAGTAAACACAATGCTACTTCTTCCTCATCATTCTGCGAAATCTAATGCTACAATGGCACCACTAAAATGTTTACTTCATGATCTATTGTACCAAGTGACCCCATCTTAGGGGTATTTCAACATTCCAAGTAGATTTCTTTGATACATATATGTAAATTTTTTTCTCTTTGTCCAATAAGAGAAAAGTAAATATCATAAAATGAACAAGTCCACAGGTGAATTTGGAATTTTAGATTTTATTTTTTCTATAATTCCTAATTCACTTGCTGAGCTATTCATTTTATAATATATATATTAAGTTGTTCAACAGTAGTCTAGGTCAACCCAAAGGTTCCTTTTTTAATAGCTACTACACTGAGGTATAGGAGAGGGTGCTACTCCTTTCCATGGATTACTCTACTTACTCTTTATACATAACTTATAATCCTGAGTGTTAAGCAAGGAAGCATTAAGTACCATTTTTTGAGTGTTTGGTATGATTCAACCTGGGATTGAACCCCGGTCTCTAGGACTACTTGCAAACTCTCTAACCATTATGCCAATGGGCTATATATATATATATAAAGTAGGCAAATAGGCACTTCCTTAAAAAAACAAACACATTATTGATAAACAGGTTTCTGGTTTTATATATATATATATATATATACTTCATTCTGAGACTCAGTCAGCTGTGACATCTCTGTTACAATTTTATATAAATAAGGCACCTAATGACACTCTTACAGTCATATGTCGTTGGAAATTTATCATTCTAAGAAATTCTGGAAGCTCATTGGGAAATCCCATTTCAGTGCCTAAATACTTTTACATTAATCAGACTCATTTTAATGGTCCACCTCACCTGCCTAACCTTGACATCAAGTTACAGCGAGTTTAAATATAAATAAATAAGAGGAAGTACTCAGTGATTAGCATTTAATGATTATCTCCCTTGAGAAATTATAAGGGTTGAGGTGAATGCAAAAGTAGACTCTGAAACTATTATTTCTAAGTTGCAAAATCAATCAGAAAATATCTTATTTACTAAGTTAAAGCATTTTAACAATATTAACATGGTTGGTTGGTTGTTGTAGGTTATTCAATGTCAAATCTTGTTTATACATACATATACATTAAAAAGATATGATTTGTAAATGAATAGTTTGTTGGTAAGATTTTAAACAAACTAGAGCTCATTTGTTTGCACAAAATTAAATGGTTTCAAGTATTGCTATATAATACTAACAATTCAATTTCACATCAGTTATTTGTTTGCACACAGTGAAATAGTTTAATAGTTGTATTTGACTCATAGATGGAACCCTTAAAGATACTACCATATTACAGATCTGAGAGTAATGGCAATGAAGTACTCTGCAATCCCCAAACCTCCAGGACTGGAGTCTCACCATGAGATGGTTTAGTGTCATATATAGAGCACAAAAAATTTAACAATTAACATGAGTCATTTTCTTACCCACAAATAATTGATCTAACAGATCTATTTCAAACAATTCAATTTAGCATAAGTCATTTGTTTGCACTCAGTTTAAATGTCAAACAGTTCTATTTGACCCATCAATAGGACTCTTTCAGGTGCTACCACTTCATGTCAGAATGGACCTGAGAGCGATGGCAACAAAGAGTTCCTCCACATTCCCCAAAGCACCAGCATTACTAGAGACTCACTATCAGATTATTTAGCATCATATTTAGGACACTTGTTAGGTGGGGGGTGAGTCTTACTTCTCTGCAGCCAAGTAGGCTGTACTTGTTAGGGTTAAATCTATGGATCTAATAGATCTGTTTAAAAATTCTTTGCATTAGATAGAAATACTTGGTACCATATAAATGTGTGTAAATTATTTGCATTAAGAATAGTCCCTTGAAGCTATTATCATTTACTAAGGTTTATTATGATTATTTAGTTGAAACTATGTAATTGTATGCAAATTATTTGATAGGAATACATGAAATTATATTATTGTGTGCAAGCAAATGATTATCTTCAAATAGGAATAATTACTTTAAACCATATCATCATCATGTCACACTGCCAGCACTGATCTCCCTGAGCCAACCTGGCCACCCGTCTCTATCGTCCATCGCTCCCGGAAGGTCTTCCAGGCTATATCCTGTATCAGCACAGATCAGTTGTATATAGGTTCTTGCTAGTTGTCCTGCCTTTGCTTATCCATGTGAAGGGGTCCATAGGAGGATATCACTTATGAGTTTGTCTTGCATGTCTGGTTCGTCTAACTTGGATAGTTTCCATGATGAGTGGTAGGTGGCCGTACAGCTGCTGTTTTATTGAGTGTTGCCTCCAGGACTTGTTCAATATTGTTTGCAGCATTCTTATGTAATTGCCATCAAGATTCTTCTCCATACATTTAGTTAGCGTCCATGTAGTGCATCCGTATAGCAGTATCGATATGACCGCTGCTGGGAAAAAAATGCGTTTATTTTGTTAGTCAGGTCTGACTTCCATATGACTGATAGCCTATTGATAGCTGTCCATGCCTTTGCTAGTCAGGTGTTGATGTTGTTCTTGGTTGATGAGTCACTGCTTCCGAGGTAGGTGAACTTGTCCATCAGTTTCAAAGGCCCACCCTTCAGTGTGAAGATGTCTCCTCTTTGATTAAAGCACATGTATTCCGTTTTGTCTGCATTGACATGGAGGCCTATGCCAGCAGCTGCTTATTCTAGACTATGTAGCAGGGATTCAGCTTGGGCAGGTGTATTTGCCAGAAGTGCTATGTCATCAGCATAGTCCGTGTCCAAAATTGTTTGTGCAGGGTATCTTCTGCTTCTTTCCTTTGCCAGCTAGAAACCATTTTCTTTCATTAAATCTATAGACTATTCTAAGCACATAGTCTAAGCAGATGATAAACTGGTATGGGGCTAATGTGTCTCCTTGTAGCACACCTGCTACAATGTCAAAGTAGTCTCTATCTCCATCTGGTGAGTGGACTTTTACTTTTGTGTTTTTATATAACATCATTGTGGCTGTGACGGTTTCTTTGAAGAGGCCATAGGCAATAAGTATTTGCACCATCTTCCCTCTGTGTATGGGGTCAAAGACCTTGGAGAAGTCAACAAATAATATTGTTGCCTCAAGGTTTTTTGCATGTACACCTTTCTAGAATTGGACAGATAGTACAAATTTGTGATGTTGTGGATCAATTTCTCCCAAAACCATTTTGGTTCTTCCAAAGTATCTTCTCAATTTTTGGTTTATGTGGTTGCATAGTAGAGCATTGTAGATCTTGGCTGCTATGGATGTAAGGGTTATACCTTGGCAGTTCTTGGCAATTCCAAGGTCATCCTTCTTAGAGAAAGGGAGGATGCATTCCTTTGTTCATCTGTCTATTGTTTTCTGGTTATATACAGCATTACAGTGTCAGAGCAGTATGTCGTTGAATTCCCTTGTCTTTCATACTTCTGGGAGTATTTAATCAAACCCTGCTGCTTTCCTAATTTTAATTTTTCTTGGTACTGAGTCAAGTTCTTGTGTAAACTATCCTACTTTGATGTCTAGTTGATTACTAATAATTTTCGTGATTGGTTCATGCTAGTCGAGTGTTGATGTCATTCTTGGTTGATGAGATGCTGCTTTTGAAGTAAGTGGACTTGTCCACTTGTTTCAGAAGACCACCCTCACATGTGCTTTAATCAAAAAATTATAAGTATTTGATTATAATACACTGGAACCTCAGTTATTGAACAACTCTCAAGTCGAACAATTCAAAGTTTGACCAAAACATTTTAGTAAAAAGTGCCTCAGTGATCAGACAAATGTTTGGAGTTTGAACACGTGAATATGGAGACGCCTTTATTACACCCTTCTTCTTACACTTGCACCTAAACCAATATGGCTGTTTGTTTACTTCCAGTCCTAGCAAAACATTCCTTTTCTAGAGAGTATCAGGGGAGATAACTTGCATGCTTTAACATCCACTTTACACAATTTTTTATGGGAAATATTGTTTCCATTTTTGAACAAATTGGTAGTTGAACATAATTTTGGAACAAATTATGTTTGATCACCGAAGTTCCACTGTACATCATTCGGGCAACTCCTGTAATGACACTAATACCAAATTGTATAGCATCATGCTCTTTCCTTGGACAACTTTGGTGTTGTGAAGAGCAGAGATCTACTGCATGGACAAGTACTCATCTTTTATACAAGCTCGCCCAGACCTGTGCCAGGAGCCAGGCACAAATACATAATGTCTGGATACTAATAGATGCCATAAAACTTTCTAATTCAGGAATTATATAATTACATAAATAACAATACCCAAATCAAATTTAGAGCAATGATGTATGAAATTCCATGTCTGGATTGTAATAAAAAATATGTGGGTGAAACTTCTAGTAGTATTAATAAATGTATTTATGAGCACAGGAGAAATTTTAAAAGGACAAAAAGAAGTAACCGTTTGATGAAACATAATTTAAAAACTAATCATAATTTCAATTTTAAAGATTTCAAGTTTACATATATTATAAAAAATGCTGAAAAATTGTTGAATCAAGTCTTATTTCAAACACAATACTATTGGATAGATAGATAGATAGATAGATAGAAAATGGGTATATATATTCTGCTCTCATCTTGCAGCAAAGCACTAAGGCAGTAGATTAACCAAATGGCAACAAACGATTATAAAACAATGAAGAAAAATGATAAAAAGATAATCCAAGACAGTAGATATGGCATAAAAGTAAAGTGTTATTGATACGAAAAATGAAACATAAAAGAAGAAAAGGAAAAAGTAAAGTTTGATATTCTTTATGCAACCTCAGGATAAAAGAAGATTATGAGAATATTAGGTTTTGGAAATGCAAATAAACATCTGGATCATGTGATAAATTTGTAGGAACTGGCAAGTCTTGAAAAAAACCCACCAATTCAATGACGTAGGTGTCAGGTGGCCAAAGGATTGTCTTTTTCGTTGCAAGGCAAGTATTTAACAAATGAGTCTTAAAGGCTGGTGAGTTGACAGACAAGGATGGGTTTAAACTGGGTGGAGAAGAAGATATGGGAGAAAGGGAACATTAGAAAAAGACAGAAAGATACAGATATACAGATAATATATATATATATATATATATATATATATATTAGTGCTAGGAAAGTAATTATGTTTTACTATAGAGGACATAAAAAACAAATCTAACTTAAATTTATTTTGATATTATAAAAAAAATGTAATCATCTTCATTTTTAATGGCTGCAGCCCAACAAGAAAACAAATTTTCATTTTCACATTTACAGAAATCTGTGGTTTTCCCTGAAACATGTTTGAAAGGTGTTTTCAATTACTTCTTTGTTTCTGAATGTTCTGCCACGTATGAAATGGTCTAGTGATCAAAACAAATGAAAATCTATAGGTGTTAAATCTGGTGAGTATGTAAGATATATATATATATATATATATATGTGTGTGTGTGTGTGATGAAATTAACTTGATAAAACAAGCTTGTAAGTAATCAATATATGATTACTAAAACAGGAAATGTAGTCAATGATGTTAATATTTTATCTTGCTTAACCTAAATTTAGAGCAAAACAAATAATCTATATACCTGCGTTTAGGTCAAATTTTGAAGATAATTTTGATTGATTGATTTTAATGTTACGTCAACCCATCTTGGGTTATTTCATGTCTAGAGGTTAAGGAATCACATTCATTGTATGTTCATAATTACATATTTTGCATTGTTGTTTAAGAGTTGTTTTTGTTTGTTTTTTTTGTATACAATTATGTGATATCAAGTATTCCTATCGAATGCAAATAATCTGAACATTGTTGTGTAGTTTCAAGTAACTAATAATAATTAATGGTAAATGATTTAATCGTTATATTTGGCCCTTAGATGGGGCTGTAGTAGGTACTTCTACTCTGGTTCAGAGTGGATTTGGGAGTCATGACAATAATGGGATACTTCACACTGCTCAGATTTCCTGAACCATTAGATGCAGTATAGTTTCATTCCCTGGACATTCATTTTTGAGAACTCCAACCCCTCTGTAGGGTATATAGTTGGTGTATTTGTAGGGAACGAATAAATAAATAAAAATAATTAAATTTAAAAAAAATAAATAAATAGATAAAATGAAAACTATTAAATTTGAAGAAACTCCCAGAGGTCTCTAACGGAAAAGAAGATGACGCATGCGTAAAAGAAAAAAGGATTTTCTCCTTGAAAAAGGAAACGATATCATCTTTCTCAGTCAGGCAGTGTCCGTCGAACCAACAACACCATTTTGCTGTCTGGTGTTTTGGGCACCACGCTACGTCTTGAGACGTAGCGTTGGTTAGTCCCTTCACCAAGTAAATAAAGGAAAGTATGGAAGAAATGTTTTCGTCTCTTATCTGTTTCTATCTTTTCTTTTTGTATATTTCTTTTGGGACTTTCTTTGGGCAAGGCATGGCACCGACTAGTCAACGTAGGGTGAAACAGTGTAACCAAAATATGGAGTCAGATATCTTACGGCAACACAGCCTTGCCCTTAGCCCCTGACCTTCAAGAGCCTTCAAATTCCACATATTTTAAACTTTACCGGCAGGTAAAAATTTAAAAGTTTGACCTATACATTGAAATGGAAAGGATTTGGATCAACTCTCATTTACAAAAATTCCTTTCTAAATATTAAAAAATTGAAGGTTTGTGAAAATGTCAATGTGATTTTCATTGGTCATTGTCACAAAGAATTACTGCTACCCAGTTTAACAGTTTTCAAATGATAAAAAATCTAATTTGTATATACTAGTAGAAATGACCAATCCCTAATCGGACTTGAACAGTTGGTTTAAACTAAGTCATTTCCTTCTCCTGGACCAGTTGTTCTACCAAGGCTAAAGATCCCAGTTTGCCTTACTATTGGCTGGAGAGTGATGTAATGGATGTATGCTTTTCTTGAGGGCAAACAGCTTCATCCAGGATTTGAACTTGACTCATCAAGTTTACTTCCTACAACAATAATGTTGCACCATGTACATTAACACAATGAGTGTGTAAAAATTTTTTTTTCAGACCATTGAAAAAAAGCAGTGATTAGTATGTTGATTTCTGAGATGGGGAACAACTTAGAAACAATTGGTATTGTAAACAACCTGAGGCCTAAGTACTAGATTAAGCAAAGCTAAGTAAATAACAAGTTAAGCAATGATGAGTTTGTTCAATTCTGAGATGAGTGACCACTTAGGAATAACAGGCACTGTAAGCAACCTACGGCCTGTGTCCCAGACTAAGTAATTAACGAGTTAAGCAATGATGAGTTTGTTCAATTCTGAGATGAGGGACCACTTAAGAATGAAAGGTACTGTAAGCAACCTAAGGTCTGTGTGCTAAACTAAGTAAAGCTTAGTAAATAACAAGTTGAGCAATGACAAGTTTGTTCAGTTCTGAAATGAGTGATCAATTAAAAATGATAGGTATTGTAAGTAACTTAAAGATTGTGTGCCAGACTAAGTAAAACTTAATAAATAAAAATATCAGTAACTGTAACAAACATGGTAACAACAAATTGGAGATGAAGTAGGGGATAGGTTGTAGGTGTGATTTTGGCTCCTGTAGGTTAGTTGGTAAAGCAGCTGGTATGGATATTCAGGCTTCCCTGAGGCAAAAGATGTGAGTTCTAGTTTCACCAGAGACTTAATTATATCTTTATTTCTGATATGCAATGTTTCTTTCTGATTTGTGATTAAAAAAAAAAATCAAAGCGATAAAAGAAAATGCAAGCCCAAATTTAATAATAATCGTTTTTGAAAACTTTCAGAAAATTAGCAGTTATAATGATGATCGGGGAATGTAATGTTTAAGATAAAATAAAAACAATAAAGAGGAGCAGTTTAATGTTGTCATATATTTGTTGGTCTTTATTAACTCTTTGTAGATGAACTGGCCAAACAGGCCGGTATTTTATTACTAAACCAAATAAAATAAAGAGGTATGCACAATATAAGTTTGTTTCAAATTTAAATTTCAGGTACATTAGAACTGGTGAAATTTAGAAATAAGTTCAACACAATTCTTTCTCTGATTTTCAATTCTTATTATTATTATTATTATACTCCTTGAGAGTTTTTCCCATCAGCTAATGCTGATGGTCCTTCACTGGGGTTGGAGTGACAACAAGTCTCCTAAAGTCTCCAGGACTCTTCTTGATATTCTGGCCGATCTCAATAATGTAGTAGTTTCGATAGTGTCCACTCTTCTTCTTATTTCTAAGTCCTCCAGTCCCTTTACTAATCCTTTGGTGACTGTACCAAGAGCAACATTCACAACTGGTATAATCATCACTTATGTTCCACAGTTTTTTTTCAATTCCCTAGCAAGGTCCAGGTACTTATCCTTCTTTTCACTTTCTTTCAATTTTACTCTGTGGTCAGCTAGGACAGCAAAGTCTATAATTCTGCAAGTTCTCTTTTTTTTGGTTGATTATTATAAGGTCTGGTCGTCTGGCCGAGATTAGGTGATCCGTTTGTATGTCAAAATTCCAGAGGAATTTGTGTGTCTTATTTTTCAGGATAGAGGCTGGGTTGTGCATATACCATTTGTTCATATAGTCAAATTAAAATTTCTTGCACAATTTCAAGTGGATCACCTTGTCCACCCATTCGTTTCTAGTCTTATACTTTTCCTGTGTTAATTTGCAGCATTCGCTTATTATGTGATTGATGGTTTCGTCACTATCACCACATAGCCTACATCTAGGGTTTTGTTGCATCTTATCGATTCTTGCTTTGACATGATTGGTTCTTATGGCGTTGTTTTGTGCTGCTATTAGAAGAGATTTAGTTTCTCTCTTAAGGTTTTCCTTTCTTAGCCCCATTCACGTTTTCTCATGTGAAATGTTGCTTATTAGTCAATTAAAACGTCCATAGAATTGTTTTTCTTCCCATTTTTGTTTTCTGGTTATTGTCGTTCAGTTGGTCCTCGTGATGTCAGTATTTTTTCTGATGGCCTTAATCAGTCTTCCTCCGTGCTTTTCTATGTAGTCCTTAAGTTGTTGTATTGATGTGTCAACGCTGTCTTCAATGCTGGTAAGTCCTCTTCCTCCTTCTTTTCTTGACACATATAGTCTATCAATGTCATCTCTGGGATGTAATGCTTTATGCATGGTCATTTGTTTTCTTGTTCCCTGGTCCATTTGTTCAAGTTCTTCTCTGATCCACTTCAAGAACGGTCCCGAATATCTTACGAGAGATACAGCTCAGGTATTTAATAAGGTTTCCCAAGTATTTGTAGGTTTCCTTTTCTCCGAGCATTCTAATTTTTTCTTGATTTGGTAGTTCAATTCCATCCGTTAGGTGTCGTTTCTAGCATGATTCATTTTTCAGTGTCAAATTCTATCCCTAAGTCCTGACTGTATATTCTCACTGCGTTTATTAGAGTTTCCAATTCTTTTTATTTTTTGCAAACAGTTTAATGCCGTCCATATATATTAGGTGATTGATCTTTTCCTGCGATTTTGTAAGTTTGTATCCGGCTGTGCATTTTCTGAGTATGTGGTTGAGTGGCATCATCGCTATTGTAAATAGTAATGGTGATAGTGCATCTCCTTATATTATACCTCTATAAATCTTTGCTTCAGGTAAGCTTCCCCCCCTACTGTCAATTCCACTCTCCGGATTTTCATGGTTTTCTCCGTAAAGTTTATGACTTCATCTGACATTTTGTACATTTCGAGGCAATTTATTATCTAGCTTTTCGAGATATATCATATGCATTTTTGCAGTCAATCCAGGCCAAAGCAAGATTTTTCTATCTCATCTTACTCACGTTGGGGATGTGCTGATCAATGTAGAGTAGGTCATCTGCAGGATCCTTTCTGTTCTTCTGGGAACAATCCACGGCTTGTTAGTGAGTCATGAATCTCTTCACTTATTTGTGTTATTATTATTATTATTAACACATCACTCAATAAGTCCCGGGCCTGACATATAGATGGCGCCACTAATAAAAAAAATCCATATGATTTTTATAAAGTATTAACCTTCAAATGGCACGAGTCAAAATTTGAGCCAATCAGAAAATTAGTTTACAAATTACACTTATTTAAGTGAAGCTACTGTTGCAAATTTTCAAAACAATAGAAAAATCTGAATTTCGTGTATTAATAAAGCATTGCTGTCTGATGGGGAAAATACTGCTCAAACAAAGCAATGGCTTGATAAGTACTATTTGGACTCTGATCCGTCAGAAACAACGGTTAAGTGGTGATATGCTGACTTTAAATTTGGTTGTACAGACACAAATGATGGTGAATGCTCAGGTCACCCAAATTCGGCAGTTGTCCCGGAAAACACCAAAAAACTCCACAAACTCGTTTTTGCCGATTGTAAATTGAAGTTGTGTGATATAGCAGAGGAGTTGAAGATATCAGAAGGCAGTGTATTCACCATTTTGCATGAACATTTGTCACTGAGAAAGCTGTGTTCAAAGTGGTTGCCGCGTTTGCTCACAGCCGATCAAAAACAGCAACGCATCGACGATTCAGAGCGCTGTTTGCAACTGTTTCAACGCAACAAAAAGGAGTTTTTGCATAAACATGTGACAATAGATGAAACATGGATCTACCATTTCACTCTGGAGTCAAATTGGCAGTCAGCTGAGTGGACAGCAGCAGGTAAAAGCCGTCCAAAGCGACTGTAGCAGAAAGAAAGAATTTCAAATTATTATTTAGTGCGGGAATTATTTTACCGTTGGGGTTTCGAGTTTATATATTTTGTCCAAAGAGAATGACTGATGCCATTCTGCCCAGGTGACCTCCCCGGGCAATATAAAAGGCTGTGTATTGCTCCCTCGCCATTTCTTCTTCAGTGACTCTTCTTGACGATTCCAGCAGCAGTAACAAACCATCACAACTTGAGATGGGCACATTCAACTTTTGGGCCAATGTTCCTTTAGGAGTTCATTCTTTTATCATTTATCCTTGACCCCCTGGTCTTCGAAACTTCAAGGTTAGATGTTTAATTCCGGCTCTATTATTTCCAACTGTTTTCTTACATGTACGAACTCACAGTACAAGGGTTATCTCTCTGGCTGTCATTAAAGTGGTTGAAACTCATCACTATTCTCGTCCTCATTCCTGTATTTCCTTTCTTCTTAATGTAACAGGGCAGACCACAATTTGCCCTTTCGTTAAACGACCAAAGACGCAAAGATCAGTAGGCAAAGTTTTGGCCTCCGCATTTAAGGATACACAAAGTATTTTCATCGATTACCTTGAGAAAGGAAGCAACATCAATAGCGAATATTATATTGCATTATTGGTGCGTCTGAAGGAAGAAATTGCTAAAAAAATGGCTACAAAAAAAGGCATCGAATTGTTAGAGAAGTGTTGAAATCAGTGTATCATCCTAGAAGCAGAATTTGTCTAAAAATTGTTATTTTATTGAGGGACTAATTGAGTGATGTGTTATTATTATTTTACTACTTGTGGGTTTTTTAGTTTGGTTTGGTTTAATTTAGTTTGGTTGTGTTTTATGGCATATCAACCTTTGTAGGTTATTTAATACCAAATCCTGTTTATACATATATATAAAATATACCTGAGTTATAAACACTTGCAGATAATATTTTTAAACAAGCTTGAGCTCATTTTTTGTTACATGGTTTCAAATATTGCTCTATAACAGTCACAATTTAACATTCGTCATTTATTTGCATACAGTTTGTTGGTAATTTCATTTTTAAATGAGTTAGGATTTGTAGCAGCCACAGATCTATTTCCTTTCGCGAATCAATGCCCCCGCCAAGAGATTCGGTCACTCACTAACCAATCAACTGGTAGAGCGCATTAATTCCTTCTCCCTCTCAGGAACTATTTTTCTAGTCCCTTTTGGTAGAACGGACAAAGTCAGAGAGCCTTCAGCCAGCAGTAGAAACACATCTCTCTCACATGACTGCCACTGATTCCACTTGGAACCCTTCGCTCGCTGCTGATAGCTTCACACACGCTTCCTACAAACCAAGGACCAACATACTGACCAGCGACACCCGCTGCTGCTAGCTTCGCACACGCTTCCTACAAACCAAGGACCAACATACTGACCAGCGACACCAAAGGGATACTTTTGCACTCTCACTCCTTTACGCCTACTAAGATAATAAACCTTTCTTTGTTGTGTTGTTTAAAAAGAAGTTTCGTTATTCATTTGTGTTGCCTAATAATATATAGTGTTAGAGAAATTAACCATTTCCCGAAACACTAAAGATTAATTTGCTTACACACTAGTTTTGCTATTGTTTCTACACAATTAAATTGTTTCAATCATTACTATCTAACATTATTATTTCTATTAAATATTAACCATTTGTTCGTAGACAGTGAAGTGGTTACAAGTATTGAAATTTAACACTCATAATTCTATTAACCATTACTCATTTATTTCCACTCAGTCAAATGGTTCCAAGTATTGTTATGCACCACTAACAATTTAATTAAACATCAATCATTTGTTTACACGTAGTTGAATGATTTATAACAGAAAGGTAGAACGGGTTACCTTCTCGTTATAATTAAAGGAAAATAAATGAATCGTAACGAGATATCAAAAGGTTTTCAAGAAGGTTTAATGGCAGCCAGAATAAAGGGTACCTTTATGCTGCAAGTCTCGTAGGAAGGAAGAATAGTTATCGAGTTGAGAAAGAATCACAGCAGCTAAATATCGGAGCGAATATGCGTCGCTGTAGACATAGCAATTATTGAGTTGCTGATTTTAGAACAGGAATAAATGTTCAGCTGTAGATGTGTGGTCCTGGTTTCTGTGGGAGAGAAGTAATCGCTGTCTCCTTAAAGGTTGTCCAGGAATGAAGTTGCTGAATTGTCAGAGGCAGAATTAATTCGTCTAATTCGTATTCAACGGTAGAACCCTGGGTCTAGAAGTGTAGACCCAAAGGTCCATGAATTAGACGGTAGATCAGGAATTAAATATTCAGCCATGATGCGTGATCCTGTTTGCTGTAGGAGAGAAGTATGAAGGTCTCTAGAAAAGTTTATCCTGGAATGAAGTAGTTGAATTATCAGAGGCGGAATTAATTCGTCTAATTCATTTTCAACTGGGAAGCCCCTGGGTCTAGAAGTGTAGACCCAAGGGTCCATGAATCAGACAGATCTCCTCATGGTGGTGAGTTGCTGCTGGTAAAGGAGCGGACATAAATACGTCCGTCCTGTCTGAAGGATTTTAAGGAAGAGGTAGTTTGTCAGGCTTTCACCGAATTCGATTTGCCCGGGAAAATCATCCGATTTGCCTGGGAAAGTCATATATGACGAGACCAACGGTCGAAATAATTTACGCGCCAAACATACGAACTTCTTTCTGCTATAGATCAAACAGTTCTGTTTCAAATAATTCAATTTAGCATAAATCATTTGTTTGTACACAGTTTAAATATCAAACAGTTCTATTTGACTCATAGGATCATTATCAGGTGCTACCACTCTGGGTCAGAGAGGACCTAAGAGCACTGGCAATGAAGGAGTACTCCACATTTCCTAAAGCTCCAAGACTGAATCCTCTCCATCAGATTGTTTTGTGTCATAGCTAGAACACTCTTTGAAGGGGGTCTCTTACCTTTCTGTAGAGATGCAGTTGGCATATTCTACAGTTCCAGCCAACTGGGCTGGTGAGTTTTTCACACCAGTGTTAGCAGGTGGTTTTTCCACAGGAGGCTGAGTGACAGCAAGTCTTCTCAGATCCTCTGGACTTTTTTCAGTATTCTGGTTGATAGGACACATTGGGGCCAATGATCTTTAATCCATTTGCCAGCTGATCTGGCAAAATGAATGAAGCAAATAGTTTTCTATTAAAAGATATTTATATAATTATGTATTTACTCAACCCCTCCACCATGAGCAAGATGTGACACAAAGCAATTTTTAAGCAGAATACAACTGGTTTGAATTCAGAGTTTTCTTTCTTCACAACTGGTTGCCAAACAAAGCTAAAGAACAAAGTCTTCCCTACTATTTACCCATAACTGGGAGAGGGAAAATAGATGGATGTTGTTTTTAGAGCTAAAATATAAATTTCAATGATCTATGGGAACTACATGTTTCAAATCAAAAATTAAAAAGTCATTACTGAACCAAAAATTAATCAATCAAAAAGTTACTTACAAAATGCAAACTGTCTTCGGGAGCCAACTTTTAAAATATTCATATAGCTGTGGATGTAGTAGAGAACAGGCCACATGACAAAGTGATTAAAGAGCAGATCACAATCCAGCAGTTTTTCTTGATTTTTAGAGCTGAGGAGTTGTCATTAATAAGAATGAGAAGCAAAGTCAATGGAAACGGGCTCACTAGCAGCAAGTAAATAACTCTCTCTCTTTCTCTCTCTCTCTCTCTCTCTCTCTCTCTGTCAGTGATTTAAACTTTCTACTTACCAGACAATTACTGCTGAACAGACACATATGTCAGAGACTTTTAATAGACTTTCTAACTCTTCAACTCTCTGCTTCATTTGATCATTACTGAACAAATCTAGTTTTTATTGATTAAAAATCTTGTGGCACAAAATAGTAAATAAGATATTGGAATTCAGAAGAATAAAGCATGTTTCAAGTACAATGGATCATATGATTGTTAGATAGATATTAGTATTGTGTGAGGTCATTTGCTTTTATACTATATTTTAACATGGAAGAAAGCAGTGGGGGGGGGAGAAAAAGTAACACTGTCCTCTCTATTTCTTTCTACTTGTATACCCTCTTCACTCTTTTTCTTTATCTATTTTTACTACTTCAATACCATTATATATATATATATATATATGTGTGTGTGTGAAAAATGGAAATAAATCCGACAGTATGTAAATACAAAAATATGAAAAAACAAAATATTCAGAGGAGGTATTTATTTATATATGATGATATGCGATATATTCATATGCCAATGTTTAATGGTTTGGTTTTTGTTAAACTATCTTCAGGGCAATATTAGAATGTGATGTTATAATGCATCATCCAAAAATTATTTTTGAATGAAAAGAATAAGAAAATTATTACTGTGTTATTATCATTTCTAGCATTCTGTTTCAAAATGTTGTGAAGTACTTGGTTGGTTGTTTTGTTTTATGGCATATCAAACCTTTTTGGGTTATTTAATACTAGATTAAGTCATTTTGATAAAAGTTTCAAACAATTCAATATAGTATAATATATTGATCTGGCGTATATATATATATATATATATTTTTTTTTTTTTGTTGTTTTAAATACCCTGTCTGGTGGCAAAAGCTGCTTGGTAGCGCCAGGAGTGGCAGTACTGTCTTGAGCTACTGAAACTGTGTTATCACCCTGGTTGGCGGCTGATGAGGGCAGGGTATTGTACATGCTTTCACATGTATGATGAAAAAAAAGAAAAGTTTTTTGTTTACACACAGTTAAATGTCAAAACAGTTCTATTTCAAATAATTAAGTTTAGCATAGGTATGCAATTTAAATGGCAAAAACAGTTTTATTTCTAACAGTTCAGTTTAGTATAAGTATAAATTTTTGTTTAACACAGTTAAAGTTCTGTTTCTAACAATTCAGTTTAGGATAAGTACACAGTTTAAACACACAAGTAAATATAAAAACAGTTAATTTTAAACAATTCAGTTTAGTGTAATTGCACAGTTTAGTTCTATTTGACCCATAGATAGGACCCTATCAGGTGCTACCACTCTGGGTCAGAGTAGACATTAAGCAATGGCAATGAAGGGGTACTTTGCATTCCCCATTATTGAAGCCTCACCATCAGATTGTTTAGTGTCATGTCTAGGACACTCATTGAAGGAATCTTACCCCTCTGTAGAGATGCAGTCTGTGTCTTCTGCAGCCCCATCTGACTAGGTTATAGTGACATAGTGTTCCAAATTATCAAAAGTAAGTATAGTTTTTTGATAATAAATAAAAACTAATTTAAATAAGAGATACTGTAATGATTTAGATCTAATTTAAGTAAACCAGGAGATAAGTTAAAAAACCTCGCCTTTGTTTGATAGTATTATAATTAGAAATAATGCTAGATTCAACAATCTTTCTGTGTTGTTTATTATGTAGATTAACTAACATTTTAGAATCTTTAAAATCAAAACTGTTTGGTTTCAAAATTGTGCTCTACTTATGCATTTTTGTAATCACCGATTTTGAAATTCCAGATGTGTTCATAAATATATTTTTTGATTGATCTTGAAGTCCGACTAAAATATTTCTTATCACAACATGTATACGTGATGGAATATACACCAACTTTGGATTTTATATGAATCTTGTTATTCTTATTGCTAATTATAAAAGTACATCCTTTGAATATTTTGTTTTTTCTTTTTCACTCACACACACACACACGCACACACTCCTTTTTTCTTTTGTACTTTATTGTTTTATGTAGAGTACTTGATATTGACAAAAATAAAGATATACAAATAATTAGGATTGATATTCAATCATTATGTATTTTTTCGTTTAATAGTTCATATCAGTTGTTTTATGTTCAATAATATTATTCTTGAAATAATTATATTGGACATGAAATATCTATCATCTCTATTGGTGAATGTTCCCGTTAAGCTTTCCTTTTAGATTATTTCATTCAAAATTCTTTGAGACCTAAATACTCTGTGAGTTATTCCAAAAACCATCTTTTTAAAATCATACAATTTATCACCGATTTCAAAATTCGTGTATAAGGAACCTGACGATAAGTACTTTTCAGGTCTAGTATAGAGTACAAACAATACTTTGCTATTTTTCAAACCTTCATTTTAATTCTAAGTAGAGGATAGGCATCTTTTGTGGTAAAACAAATTATTGTCAGTGAATAATCAATGACAATCCTTTTTACTATGATATAATAATCAATGACTACCCTTTTTTGTCCTTAGTTATCACAAGTTCTGCTCTCCATGGAGATCTACTAAGTTTAATGACATTTGAATCCAACTGGCTTTTTATTTCCTTCTTATGAATAGTTCCTTTTCTCTAGAGCATCTTTGGGATTTTGCAAATATGGTTTTGGAATTTGCAATTCTGCAGTTAAAAATTGCTCAAATGTCGTTGACTTATTTTTCAAGTTGGACTGTTATTGTCCCTTTGTGGGTATTTAAATGACTGAGCAGGTTTTTTTGTTAGACAAAGTATGTTAGTCAGTCTGTCAGAATCAGTCTGTCTGTTGCAAAGTCTGCCTTTTTACAAGCACCTCAGTCACTCTGCCTGCCAGTCTGTTAGAGAAAAGTTGAAAGCAAGGTCTGTCTTTTTCACTGATTCTATCGGTCTACCAGGAACAGTGTAAAAATTTATTATTAACTAAGTGAGAGTTAATTGGTTTTTGTGGTAGAAAGGAAGCTTAGAAGTGGTTTCTTTCCGTAAGAAACAGACAAGTTGCTGAGTTATCCTTACTCAATGTGAGTAAGTCTTGGAAGACATTTTTTTCAAGAAAAAAAGAGTTAATGGGTTTCCATAGTAGAGGAGAAACCTAGAATTGATTTCTTTTCAAAGGAAACAGAAAAGTTACAGAGTTCTACTTACTCAATGTGAGTAAGTCTAGAGAGACATTTTTTTTTCAAGAAAGGACAGTAGAAGAAATTTAATGAAAAATGTTAAATTACTCAAAGCACCAGCCGTCAGAATTGTCTAGAAGCCACAGAGAAACAGATATTTACAACTGGAAGAGTTAAGAAAATTACTCCCCACCTGTGAAAACCACATGCTAGCAATAAGAAACAAAACTAAGAAAAAAGATGAGAGAACTTTGAATTCAGACACTATATGGGTATTTCTGTAAAAAATTGTTTTTATATTGTACAACTTTTCTTTGTTTCAGTCCAACAGTGACTAAGTTCATTTGAGTTTCCAATTCTATCCTTTTATTTCATTTTATTTTTTGTGTTAAATCAAATGTTGTGTTTTTAGTTCAACTATGCACGGTGAAATTTGTACAATGTCAGTAGAAACGTATGTGTTAAATTCATTTTCTTCAAAATAAATTCTTTGTAATAGGATAAAAGTGTTTGTCTATGAAATATAGCTGTTTTTTTTTATGGTAATAGTTGAGTTACTCCTCACCTTCCCCTGTTCTTATACGCCTTTTATATTACTTTTCTTTCTTTTCCGCCCCTATGGAGATCCTTGATTTACAACTGTCTTGGATGGCAACATTCAAGGCTTTGTTTACCTTCATTCCTTTGTTTTTGTACCCATGGGGTAATTTCAAAAACTGGATAAACAGTCAGGTGGTAGATTTTCAAACAGAAGAAGAGAAATCCTCATGAAAGCCAGTTCACACAGTTTTAGAGGTGGTCTGTTGCCCACGTATAGAATTTCTACTTTTTTGTATAGGCCCTGAAAGTCTTGCTGAGAATCACATCAGCACATAATTTATCCATTAGGGATGAATCAAACATTTTGTAAGTTTCTATGCCTACTGAAAGTTATGCTTTTTATTTTCCAACGGTTTTAAATAATAGAATAAAGCTGAAGGTTGAGCTTGTAGGTTTAACGCCATAGATTGAGCTATAGTGGTATCAATAAAACTGTTGCATATTGACCCTTGACCGAGCCATCAATCAGAGATTTCCCTGAATAAGATGCACCCAGGTAAATAAGTGGAAGCAGTCACATGATTGATCAGAAGTCGTGGCCATTATGAAATGATAAATGCAAATGCTGCATGAGGGTCCAGGTTAGTTGGTGTCAGAGTGAGTGAGTCAGTGCCAGTTTGCAGTCATTTAAGAGCACCTGCTTGGGTAGTGGCCCACACCAGCCTCCAGTTAAGTACCCCTGGCTGAGAAGAAGAAGTACTAAGTGGGGTCTTAAAGATAACGCAGCATGGTATGGTCAAGAGAAGAAGTTATGGGTCAATGTAGCAGTCTCTCTTTGTCTCCCTCTGTCCATCTCTCCCACACACCATAGGAAATTTAACCCCTTTCAAGAATAAAGTGTGAGAGAGCTATTCTAATAAAGAAATGTTATGGTCATTCTTCCTCTATATATATTCATTGTTTATGAGTATACAATAAAACTATGACAACTTCCTGAATCTATTACCACAATCATTTTTTGTTTGTTTATTTACAAAGCATTTTACAGAGGCTCCTGAAATTCTTTATAGCCCAGCAGTTACTGTGATTATAACAGGTAGAACAATAGAAAACTTATTACCTAAGCAAATGCTATTAGTTAAGATAATACATTTTTACTTAAAACTGTTTCCTATGCACCAAATACTGTTAAGCCAATGAACTATGCAGGTGATTTGTTTATAGTGATGAAAGAACCAGCCAGATTTTTTGGATGAGCCGATAACAACAGAATGGAGTGCTTATGTATCACTGATTCTCTAAAAATTATTTCTCATTTTTTGAATTAAGAGACATTCTTTCTCTTAGACTGGATTGTTAAAGGTATACATATTTATGTATAATATTGTGTATATATGTATAAACGTGTTTGTATATATTTTTTGTGGATATGTATGTAAAACATTGTTGGGGGTGTACTTATTTATGACCAATATGGCATATATATGTGTATACATATGTGTGTGTATACGTAAATATATATATATATATATATATATGTGTGTGTGTGTTTACGTAAATATATATATATATGTGTGTGTGTGTAAATATATATATATATGTGTGTGTGTATGTGTGTGTGTGTGTGTGTATATATATATATACTTATATATATATATACATTGGTTACCCAAGTCATTGAGGGTGTGAGTCTTTGTGGCATAGTGGCTAATGTGCCACTCTGTGACATTGTAATAAGTGTGTTCAAACTCAAGTCACGCTATTACATTCTTTTTTTGACTAATACCCTTAGAAAAAGTATGAACTCCCTTATCCCCCTAGTCATACATAATACCACTACTATCCTTCAGGATGAATGGCTGTAGCATTAAATAACCTGTAAAAGTTGATCTGCCATTAAACAAAGAAACCAAACCAAAACAAAACAAACCAAGCCATTGTTTAGAGAGAAACAAAGAAAAAAAAAACAAAACATTGCACTATTCATTATATAGATAGATTCTTTTTGTTAGGTGTAATTTGCTTTTTTGCATATCTAAATAAGGGCAGAGAGAATGCGTGTCATATAAGGTTGTTCAAATTAACCCATGTGATTACATACCCCGTCATCAAAATATTGACCAATCTACATGATAGGATACAAATCTATACAAATGCATACAAATCACTTCCTTATCCAGGAAGATAATGAAAAAAAGGCAATTTTTCTAAGAAAAGAGTAATCTGTTATCAAGTGACTAAAATTGGAAAATTATTTTTTCTTTCTTTCTTTCTTTCTTTCTTTCTTTTTTTTTCTTTTTTTTTTAATAATAAATAATGCAGGTACTATTATTTATTCATTTTTTGGTCACCTACCTCAAACATTATTCAATTAGTTTCCCATTATAGTCAAATCTTTGATTTCTTTTCAGGTTGTACTTTGACAAGGTTAAAGACTCAAAAAAGAAAAGAAAATTCCCACTATAAAAAAGATTAGAATTCATTCACTTTGGTCAACTGATATAAAAGAAATTCCCAAACTTTATTTTTAGAAAGGTAGTTTTTACATAATTTAGAAATAGATCAGATAAAATTAAAACTGATAAAACTTAAAACTCTGTTTCATGTTGCTGATCCTCAAGTGGACTAATATTCAACATGTATGATTATTAGTTTTCATACTGTTTTATTATACAGATTGTCTTAAAATAGATGTAACCCATTAATATGATAATGATTTATTATTGAGACAAGGGTAATGGCAGTCATTTGAAACACATCCTGTTAAAAAAGTATCCTTTAAGCAAGAGACATCAAATCAATGTTTTTTTAATTGTTATTGTATCAGCTTTCAGAACATGCAATCTTTTTTTGAGTTTCTTGTCTCAGTAATAAATCATTAACATAGTAATTGGTTGCATCAATTTGAGACAGTTTTGAATGATTTTTGTCTTGAAATAAGTAGTGAGGCAAAATATTTTTTTCTCTCTTGTCAAGGTATTGTGATCAGGGATTCATAGTTATTATAGTTTGCTATTTTCAAATCTGAGACAAAAAAGAACATCACATTATTATTAGCAGTCACATTGGTCCTATGCATATTGAGACACCCTATATATACTTTACACACACACACACATATATATATATTAGTTGATCGACTATAGTCGAGAGTGGCTTAAAAGCTCCTTTTCAATAACTACTACACCGATGTGTAGGGGAGGGCACTACTTCTTTCCTTGGATTGCTTAACTTACCTTTGATCTATATCTTATAATGGTAAGTATTAAGCAAGGAGGCATCAAGTACCATTTTTTGAGTCTTTGGTATGAGTTGACTTGGGATTGGCAAGACTGCTACATGACCACCTAAATTAAAACTCAAACATCCTAATTGATAATAATTAAAACTTGTGAAAAATATACAAGATGATAAGGTTGTAAGACATCTGTATGTCACTGGATTATAGTGACATATGCTTATAAGATATTTATGTCTCTCTCTGCATCTACATAGCAACATCTCAGTGACAAGCATAACAAGAGAACTAGTGACTATGCACACTGCAGGTTTTATTTCAAAGTACCTTCTCTTAGACTTTTCCCTTTTAAAAGTCCACAGAGGTTTGTTTAATGCAGGAGCTTCTTTATTTAATTTGAATTTTAGAGTAAACTTCTCTTTGAAGGATTACATTCACCACAGCTTTGTCATTAGACTAAAGCCCATTCTACTATATATATATATATATATATATAGTGCAATTAGAAGGAAACTCAAATCTGGTTAAATTGTCATTATAAATGTATTTCGCCAGAGAATATCATTATACTCTCTGTCTCATCAGATGACTGTACATGTTTAACTTGAGGTTGAAAAACAGCAAATATGGATTACAGTCTATATGTGTATGGAAAATGATATCTTTCTGTAGAGTTATATATGATGTTTGTAATTTGGTGCAGTAACACATAAAAATGATAAAACCGAAGAAAAACAACTGAATAGATGACAGATATAGAAGAGAAAATTAAGATCGGAACAGAGAATGCTGAAGCACTGTTTAACCATGGTGCAATATGCATCAAGTTGGGTTTGTTCGTGAGCGAAAAGTCTTCTGCATGAATGAAATGCACGTGGAACCATTATTCGTGTGTGATTACGTAACATCAAGAAACGGTTACTATAAACACGTAATGACATCAACGGCCAAAAGTAAACGCATTTTTAAAAATTACAAACTGCACTAAAAAATAAAGATGAACGTACAATAATCTCTGATTTAGTTTATCTGGCATTTATATATAAAAAGCTGCTTGGTAGTGTCAGGAGTGGCGGTACTGCCTTGAGCTACCAAAACTGTGTTATCACCCTTGGTTGGCAGCTGATGAGGGCAGGGTATCGCATGTGCTTTCACACGTATGATGAAAAAATATATATATATATATATCAATCCCTCCATGTGAGCAGGATGTGATACAATGTAAATTTTTAAAGTTAATTTTAAAAGGTTGGAATTCAGAGTTTTACTTCTCCTAGACTGGCGTCCATACTATGGTTAAAAGACCCTGTCTATCAGATGATTTGGCCATAATTGGATGCATAGCTTTTCTAAACATATTAGCTCTATGTGAAATGCAAACAGCCTTAACAAGTATTTGAACTTGGGTTGCCATGTCCATTTCCTATGACAATAACCATTAAGCCATGATTGCATATGAAACAAATAAAATTAAATTACAATACAATACAAAACAATATTATATTATATTATATATATTATTATAATCTAATCTATAATGCTGAGTGTTAAGCAAGGTGGCATCAAGTACCATTTTTTGAGTCTTTGGTATGACTCAACCTGAGATTGAACCCCGGTCTCCCAGGTCATTGGTGAACACTCTACTCATTAGGCCTTAATTATAATATAATATTGATATTATACGTTATCATAATTTTTAAAGTGACTATAATTATTAAGATATTTTGCATTTTTTTTTTGTATTTTTGTTGTATGCTGGACAGAATAAATAAAAGAATTTTAATTAGAATTAATGGTTGAAAAATCAGCTATTTTTGATATAACAGGGTAAAAGTTGGAAGATCGGAAATAGCAAGTTTTTCCAGTAATAATTTTAACTGGCATTTCCTTTCATTTTGAATTTTTATTGAAACTCATTCGGTTTGTCAAATGACATGGGGCACACATTATGGATCTGGAATAAAATAATCTAAGAATAAAAACAGATAAAGCAATTAATATTTGTTGTCTAAATTTCTGAGACGATTCTTGATGATTTTTATCATAAGGGGTTTTCAGACTATTGTCTTCATCTTTATTGTTATTTCCACAATGTTTTGGCTGATATGTCCTCCAGCCTTCTTCAGGTGTTTGATGAACTCGGGTACCTGCATGGAACTTCAAACTACGTCCTTTATTGAATCCACAGAAGTCGCCTGTTCTGATTCTGTTAGCCATAACCGGGTACAAGTGTTAAGTATTCCTGCATTGTTACTCGCCTGCAGTCAGGATTGAAACTGCAACCTCCAGATGATTGTCTCCTTAGAAGCTCAGGGAACCAACACCTATAACCGTTATGCTATGTGTCCTGCTGAATAAACACCTGAAGAAAGCCAGAGGACATATCACCCGAAATGTTGTGGAAATAACAATAAAAATGAAGACAATAGTCTGAAAACCCTTAATGATAAAAATTAATATTTCTTCTGTTAATTTTTTTTCATTTTGATTTTAATCTTTTTATTTTGGTTTCAATCAATATAAATTTATTCTCATCACCAAAATTCTTATTAGCTGAAACATTGTGAGTATAATAACAAAGATGAAGATAATAGTCTGAATATTCTAAGTATTAAAAACAATCAAGCTTTATCTAAAAAATTTAGACAAATGAATTTATTAGATTTGTTAATTTTTTTTACAATCAAATATTATGAACAAGTGCCTTCAAATTTGGATTCACGCTATACAATATAAACACTTTAAAATAAAATTTTAATAAAATGAATTCTTTGGAAGTATGCTGTCAAATATGTACCTTTCTTTTTCTTTTGTACATACATGTCAAAATAAGATATAATTATATATTAGATAATATAGTTATAACATAATTCATGTAATTTTTATAATCAGGCTCTTGGCCTAATGAGTAAAGTGTTCACCAATGACCTGGGAGACCGGGGTTCAATCCCAGGTTGAGTCATACCAAAGACTCAAAAAATGGCACTTGATCCTGCCTTACTTAACACTCAGCATTATAAGGTACTGATCAAGGGTAAAGTGGAGCAATCCAAGGAATGAAGTAGCGACCTCCCCTACACCTCGGTGTAGTAGCTATTGAAAAGGGAGCTTTTGAGTCACTCTTGACTATGGTTGTCAACTTTACTTTATATGAAATTGTAATATAATTATTGTATCAAAATTATATAATTTTTTCATTAAGATTTTTCTGAAATTGATTTTTTTTTAGTATTAGATTTTATAGACAAATACTTTCAAATTCTGATTTATACAACATCATATTAACACTTAAAAAAAATTAAAATATGAATTCTTTAGAAGTATCCAGTCAAATGTGCTTCTTTCTTTTTCTTTTTCCTTTTTTTATATACATGTCATCATCTATATTTATATGATTATGAGTAGAATTTCCCAGGATTACTTGTCACAAAAGACCAGTGGTAATATCAACTGTGACACAATGATCATTTGCACATAAAAATAATTTAATTTTTTCATAGAAATGTACATTTATATTAGGTCTGAGTAAGAATGGTAAGAATTAATGTAGCTTTTTAAATAAAAACGAGTGTAGGAGTTCTATGTATTGTTTTGTCTTTTAAAAGAACAAAAGCTAATGACAAAGATATTTTCAGACAATAAATTTAGTTTTGTTTTTTATTTAATTGCATTTCAACCTTCATGGGTAATTTAATGCCAAAGCCTTACTTGTAGTGGTATTATTTAATCTACTGCAAGGTAGATCGGGGTTCATGCCTTTCTCAAGAGTATTTGTCTGAAAGTGAATATAATAGCAAGCAACGGGAGTTTGAATTCATTTGCTTGTTGCAGGAGCAATAAATACGTCGATCCCACAAACTTTTGAAAAACAAGTGATTGAAGACCAACTATGCAAAAATGACAAAGACAAGAGGATTAATTCAAAAGGCCAAGATTTATTCGGAGAATCAATAACAAATAAAAATTAGTCTGTTCAAGGACGAGGATGTTGTCTGAATTGGAGTGCATGACTACCCTGTCGTGGATCCAAAAATTCAGTTACTAGTTGCAGAAGCTTGATGATCAGAGACCCGGTTGTACTCTTGGTTAACTGGAGATGTGTCTATCTAGACTTGGTGTGTTGTACTAGTCCGAGCAGTGGTTGCTTGTAAACTAAGGTGATGCAGAAGTCTGCTGCTGATGCTGGTCTGCCGTTGGTGCTGGTAGCTTGGTTGCGCAGGAATGGCTACTGGTGAAGCTGGAGCTGGTCTTCAGGTGTTGGAAGGTGGAAGGTACAAGAACTGCTGCTTATGAAGCTAGAACTGGTTTGCAGGTGCTGGAAGGTGCAGGGACTGCTGCTGGTAAAGCTGGAGCCAGGAAGGTGTAGTAAGAAGACCAAAAGTGTTCTTAGAAGACTTTTGGGGGTTAGATCTTAGAAGACCTGTTGAGGATGGTGAGACTTTCTAAGGTTAGCTATTAGAAGAGCTGTTTGAGTGAGAAAAGCAGCTATGATTGGTTTGGCTGACTGGGCTGGGTCCGCGGCTGGTTCCTGCATCTTCTGCTTGCTAGAGTCAAGCTGTGTTGATACAGCCTTGGTTGGAGTGCTCTGACTAGAGGAGGTAGGAGACTATGTCCAAGTCTTTGACCACTGAGTTTATATAGGGGTTGTCTACGACCACTCTGCTAGGCTGAGTGGAAGTTCCTTTATTAAATATAAGTAACAATGAAATATTTCATTATACTCTGAAGAGGAAATTTTAAATATAATGTATTTTATTTTGTAGTTACGAATTTATCTTCAAAAGTCCAGCAGAATTAATCCCTTTCGAAAAATAGTTTGTATGTGCGTAACAGAAGTTCTCTCATGATGTATCTACAACATTTTGTTGTTGTCTGACGGGCTACTCAGCATTTTCTTTAAACAGGGGATTTTAGGTTTGAGTAGCCGGAATGGCTTTGATAACTATGATGTCACAGTCCAGAATGTTAGCCCTTACACCATGAGGACTCCCTTCGCAAATAAATTTCTGAAGATTAGAAATTTGTTTAGTATTAAACTGATATAGTAATTTACAAAGCTATTTGCTTCAATGTGGCACAAGGCCGAATGAATGGGGCACCCAATGAGACTCAAACTCACTCGTGTAGGTTTGCTAGTCTAGCTTGCTAACCCTTACACCACCAGAGGTGCCCTAGCATTAAACTGTTATTGTAATTTACGAAGGTCTTTACTTCGATTTAGCACAAGGCCAAATGAATGGGGCACCCAATGAGACTCGAACTCACTCGTGTAGGTTTGCTAGTTTAACTTGCTAACCATTACACCACCAGAGGTGCCCTAGCATTAAACTGTTATAGTAATTTACGAAGGTCTTTACTTCGATTTAGCACAAGGCCAAATGAATGGGGCTCCCAATGAGACCTAGCATTAAACTGTTATAGATTGTAATGGTTTCACTCAGCTAATGTTACATTATGTTGTAGTAAATAGATGGTATTGCTTAATTTAAATGAATAAACTGAATCACACAGAGACAAAATAAATATCAAATCCCAGACAGCTATCCTTTGAAGTTCGTGCTAGACAGTCTGAAAATTTAGGCAAAAGATTTTGAGTTGTAAGGGAATATTTCTTGTATGAGAATTCAAAGAGGATTCAACTGCCAGAGGGGCAAAGGAAAGTGTATCTGATCATCAATCCAGACAGTCAAAAGTTTTGATCTCCCAGACTGAAGAGGCTAGTTAGTATTAGAAGTGAGCCATGAAAAATACCAGTCAGTCTATTTCTCTCTTTCACCCTCTTGCTTAAAAAAATCAATCATATTTTGTCTAATTATCAATGAATGAATAATAAAAGTAAAACTGAAATTCTTTGCACTGGTGTTGGTTAGTATTAACATGATAAGAGAAATATCTTGCATCCAGATAGAAGTAGGGAACCTGCTTGCTTCTCAGCAAACCAAAGGGTGAATGAAAATTCAACCATCCTTCAGAGAAAAGATTGGTAAAGAGCCACTCTGAAAAACCCTCACACAACATAGCAGTTCAAAGCAGCTATTCATCACACACATCCATCACCCAATCCCAAAAGGCACACAGCCATTTTTCCTCATGGAAATACAGAAATAGTACAGTAAATACAATAATAAATAATTTGTTTTACTGCTGCAATAGGAAACTGACAGATATTAAAAAATCAATGGAAAAAAAGGAATCATTTCTTTAACTTAAATAAATAAAAGTCATAGTAACTTCTAAATTAAACTTGCCCTGTTTGTGAGGCTAAGAATAGGCCGACTGTATCTCCAACAGAGGGATAAGAGCCCCCCTCCCCATTCAAGGGGATGTCTCAGGTAGGCTGCATCTGATAGTGAGGTTTCAATTTTGGAGATCTGGGGAGAGTGGAGCATCCCTTTGTTGCCATTACTCACAGATCCACTCTGACCCGGAGTGGTAGAACCTGTCAAGGTCCCATCTATGGGTCAAATAGATCTGTTTAAAAATTATTTATATTCAATAGGACTGTGTGCAAAAAAAAACATCTTATGAAACAACTGCACAAAAAATGTGAATATAAATGTGTAATGAATGTGATTCCTTAGACATAAAATAATCTTAGATGAGTTGACATGTCATAAAATCAATTAATTATTCAATCTAAATTGAAACTGAGGGACCACTAAACTAGTTATTTTCTAAAAAGATATATTACTGCAGGGAGTCAAAAATTTTGTGTTCTGTAGAATACACTGACTGCATCTCTGCAGAGGAGTAAGACCCCACTGAATGAGTGTCCTGAATATGACATTATAAATAATCAGACGGTGAGGCTTTAGTAATGCTGAAGCTTTGGGGAATATGGAGTACTTCTTCATTGCCTTTGCTCCCAGATCCACTCTGGCCCAGAGTGGTAGCACCTAATAAGGTCCTGTATATGGGTCTAATAGAACTGTTTGACATTTAAATTGAGTGCAAACAAATGACTACTAAATTGAATTGTTTGACATAGAACTGTTTTATCATTTAACTGTGTTTAAACAAATAACTGATGTTTAATTGAATGGTTAGTGATACATAGCAATACTTGGAACCATTTAACTGTGTGCAAAAAAAACTGCTTAGGTTCATTTGAAAAAGTTATCAACAAAATTTGTTTACAAATGATATATATCTAATATATATGTATAAATAGGATTTGGCTTTAAACAACCAACAATAGTTGGTATGCCAGAAAACCCAACCAAACCTAATATTATATATCTAATGTATATGTATAAAGAGTATGTGGCATTAAATAACCTACAATGGTTGATATGCAATAAAACCAAATCAAGCCAAACAAACCAATCAAAAATTTTGTTTGTTTGTAGTACATATATTATATGACTGAAACAGTTCAAGCTATGAAAGGTATCCAATGTTGTTAGTAGTATCACGGTAGTTGGTGTGCTGACATGTGCATTGGTTCTCTCCATGTGTGAATCGAAAGCCACACAGATGAATGTGCAACATAGTCTAATTCATGAACTTATACTTTACAAGTTTAAACTGGGCTATAACTCTGCAGAAGTAACCAAAAACATTTGTTGAGTGAAAGGTGAAAGTGCAGTTGAAAATGGTATAGTAATCAGATGGTTCAAGAAATTTCACTCTGATCACAAGAATCTCAATGACCAGGCAAGGTTAGATAGGCCTAAAACCATGGATTCCAAGGCTATGTTCAAACTATGAAGGCAAATCTGGTAAGTAGTGCTTGGAGAGTATCAGGTGAACTCAGTATTTCACAGTCAAGTGTGATTCATCACCTTCATGACCTTAGCAAAAACATCAAGAGCAACCAAATAGTACCTCCTGTTACCAAAATATTGCAAAACTTTCAACTCACCCTAGTAAAAAGGAAAGTGATAGTTTTTTATTTCAAATACATATTTGAAATTTTATTTATTGTGATTAATGCTTTGACATAGTTCCCTGGAAGTAATTTAGGGTAAAGGGCTGGATCAACAAATATGAACAACTTGTGATTAGTTTTTTTAAAATTTCTTTTTCAATGTCTTACAAACAAACAAGCAGAATATATCATGCTATTCATTATTCCATCACTTCCTGTTTTGTTTACATGGAGTTGCCTCTGGTGTAATGGTTATCGTCATAGGAAATCGGCACACAATTTCACATCCTGAATAAGGCTGATTGCACTTCACAAATCACTAATACCCTTAAGAAAGGTGTGAATCCTCTTATTCTCTCTCCAGGTATGGGTAAATAGTAGGGCAGACTGAGTTAGTTAGTTGCCTTGGTTAGGGAACCCATCAAGAAGGAAAACTCTGAATTCAAACCTGTTAAACTCCGCTTAAAAATGGACCTTGTGTCACATCCAGTCTGGGTAAATACATAAATACATACATGGATTTTTCCTGATTGACGCACTAAATAATCTATGAAAAGGTATGCGATAATATCAATACTTGACTATTTTTTTCTTCTCACCTTATCAGTCTTTTTATCAGATCACTGAGGTCATTACTATAATAATCCTGCTGTATCTAAGATTTCAACAATGTTGTATAACTTGTATATTGATTTTGACAAATGTTGTTGTCTAAAACCACCAATGAAAAGCTTGAAATAAGAAAAAATCTAATTTTCCTCCTGTTAGATTAAAAATCAAGAGTATGACCATCTGTTCAGTGGGAGGAGTCATTGGAATTTCCATTTTATAATGCTAAGAAAAACTTTGTCTAATATTTCCAGATAACACACACACACACACACACACACACACACACACACACACACACACACACACAGGTTCACTTTTACCTGTCTCAATATTTTGCAGACACCTACATTTTTGAAAGTATTTGGTTTGTACAGAGTAATATTTGAGAAAGAAAATCTATTACATAAGCATCCCATTAAGTTTTATTAAATACATGTGTAGTGTAACATCATCAGAAATAGACTTGGTGACCACGAGTTCAAATCCAAGACATGGCTTTTTGTGTCCTACTTTTAATTTAATTAATTATAATTCACTTTTTATAATAAGTATGTATCTACCCAACCCCTCCATTTTGAGTAGTATATGACACAAGGTCAATTTTTATGTGGAGTAAAGCTGGTTTGAATTCAGAGTTTTCCTTTTTCTAGATAGGTTGATTAATCAAAGCTAAAGAATCCAATCTGCCCTACTATTTGGGGGAGAACAGATGGATTCAAGCCTTTCTCAAGCGTGCTAGCACAAAGTAAAATATAAGCAGCCTTATTCAGGTCTTGAACTTGAATCACTGATTCCTTTGCCTGTGACAATAACCATTATGTTAAATGTACCTCCTTACTTGATAATAAGTACATTCAATTAATAAGGTACTATTTAACCCACAGCCAGGAGGCTAAGGGATTTTATACTTTTCCCAAGGGTATTTGTCCAAAAGTGAACATAATAGCATATGGCCCAGTCAGCTAGGTCTGCAGAATACACTGACTGCATTTCTGCAGAGGGGTAAAACTCTTCCAACAAATATCCTGGATATGACTCTAAACAATCTGATGGTGAGGCTCCAGTAATGCTGGAGCTTTGGGGAATGCAGCGTAGCCCTTATTGCCATTACTACCAGGTCCACTCTGGCCTGGAGTGGTAGGACCTGATAGGGTCCTATCTATCGGACGAATAGACCTAAACTGTGTACTTGAACTAAACTAAATTCTTTGAAATAAAACTGTTTTTGATATTTGAACTGCATACTTATGCTAAACTGAATTGTTTGAAATAGAACGATTTTTACATTTTACTGAGTGTAAACACTGTACTTATGCTAAACTGTACTGTTGAAATGCAACTGTTTATATGTATAAAAATGAATTTAGCATTAAGTAACCTAAAATGGTTGATATGCCATAAAACCAAACCAAATCATAAGAGCACAACTGGAGTTTGAACTCACTTGCAACAATGTCATGGAAACTCCTCCAGATGGGTCATTAAAGTGTGCATAAAAATTAATTACAGTAAAAAATATTTTATTGTTTAAATGAATTTTAGATATTCAGTTCTACTAAAATATGTCCCAGTCTACTTTTATTGCTTTTGTTTGTTGTTGGGGCCCCGTGAATATGAGTCAGTTTGTGTTGTGTTTTTTCTCTACATAAATAATTGTTTATCTTTTTCTTGAATTATGCCAATCTGCTCACAGTCTATCATATAAGTAACATCTGGAAACTGGTTAGGCCAGTGTTTCTCAATCTTTTCTTCCTCGTGGCCCATTTTTGGTGTCAAAAACACAAATAAAAATTTCATGCAACAAAAAATACAAAAAATTTTATTTAAAAAGTATAATAGAAAATAAAAATTCTGACTAATGACTACGTCACTCCTGGTATTTATCTATCAACTTTTCAAATTCCAAACTTTGGTTCAAATAAGGTTTTAAACAAAAATGAAAAATAAATTCATTTTTTTTTTTAGATAACGTCAGAATCATCATGATCATCATCAAGGTGTGCTGATCTCATGATTTCCCCTGATTCTCTCTCTCTTTCCCTCACCATCTGTCCCTATGATCCATCATAATTCCTTAAGCAATGGCAATGAAGGGTATTGCACATTTCTTAAAGCTCCAGCATTACTGAAGGCTCACCATCAGATTGCTTACTGTCATATCCAGGACACTCATTGGAGGAGTCTTACCCCTCTGCTGAGATGCAGTCAGTGTATTGTGCACCACCAGCAGACTGGGCCCCAGGACACTCGTTGGAAGAGTCTTACCTCTCTGCTGAGATGCAGTCAGTGTATTGTGCAGCTCCAGCAGACTGGGCCCCAGGACACTCGTTGGAAGAGTCTTACCTCTCTGCAGAGATGCAGTCAGGGTATTGTGCACCACCAGCAGACTGGGCCCCAGGACACTCATTGGAAGAGTCTTACTTCTCTACTGAGATGCAGTCAGTGTATTGTGCACCTCCAGCTGACTGGGCCACAAGACACTCGTTGGAAGAGTTTTACCCCTCTGCAGAGATGCAGTCAGTGTATTCTGCAAGTCCAGCAGACTGGGACACTTGCTCCCAAGGTATGCGAACTAATTTTAGTGGCTTGCCATTTAATGAGAAGGTTGTACCATTTTGAGTTAAATATATGAACTCTGTTTTATCTGAGTTTACATAGAGACAGGACACACATATTAGGGTGTTCATAGAGGAGGCAAAAAAGGGGATACTAAATTTTTTAGCACTTATATATTACTTTTATTATTACTTTTGTTGTCAGGCTCTGTGATACAGCTCAATAAGCTGTCTACAAGTCGGAAATCTTTATTTACAGCTAATATTACCCTAAGTAGAATCCATACCCCATCCCTAAGCTTGTTTTGACACAAGAGATAACAATATTCTTTCATCTGTTTTTGTTGTCTCTGACAGTCTTCATGTCATCTTTTGTCATCCTTAATATATATTGCCCCCACCCCACTCAACAATGCTGAGAATACAACTGCATCCCCTGCACTTTTTTTACACACCTCCCAACTGACACCCTCTACCCCTACTCCTCAGGATTGCCGCAATTTAATACAAACTCATAGATTAACACAAAAATAAGAAAATACATAAATAAATATAAGCCTATAAAAGATATATAAATGAATATAAACCTATAAAAAACATATAAGTAAATATAAATCTATAAAAAACATATGAATAATATAAATCTATATAAAACATAAATATAAATCTATAAAACAACAAGTAAATATTAAACTATAAAATAACCTATAAAAAAAGATAAAAACCTATAAAAATGTCAATTATTTGACCTTTTTTGATTTCAATCTTTTTTTTTTTGAATATTTTTTTAATATATTTTATTACATTTTCAAGGGGACTAATACCACACACTGATCTGAGTAGTGACACTTAATTCTTGAGTAGAGTGAACGGACATATCATTTTCATATCTTAGTCCCATCAATTCAGGAGTGGGGAGTCCCTCTGAAGTAGTAACATATGTGCTTGACTGGGACATTATTTTGAGTTCAAAATCCAGTCATGGTATTATGTTCACTTTTGGACTAATGCCCATTGGAAAAGGTATGAAACCCCTTATCCTCCCCAGCTATGGGTTAAAAAATACCATTACAGTTCTTCTACTAGGATGGCTCTTGCATTAAATAATCCACAAAAGTTTATATGCCATTAAACAAAGAAACCAAACCAAATAGTCCAGGAACTTTTGTTCTGAAATGGGTTTATCAACTCTAGAAGGTTACATCCATACATTTTTTAGTATTTCTCGAAATCACCATAAATTCTCTTCAAATATCTTTTTCCTTGGAACAGCTGCAATGAGGAAGAAACTCCCCCATCATTGTTTTTCAGTTGAATATAATCTTGATCTTTTTAAAGAGATCAAGTTAACAAGTAACTTATCAAATATTTATTTTCATTTTTCTTCATTTAAATCTTTTATCAGTTTATGTTCAATCTTCTATCACTTTTTATCATTTATAAATTCTTTTATTATCAGATTTTATTTGCAAGTTTTATGTGTTTATGTGTGTTACATAAGAAATTGGTGAAATCTATAATTGACATAAAGTATAGAATTTGAGAAACCATTGAAACAGCTGGTAAAATATTATGAATCAACTCAATATAATTGACAGATAAGAGCAGTTGCTTGAAGCTTCACTGCCATTAGAGGATTGTAAAGTCTGGGTACTAAAATCCTAGAATTTAGAAGTTAGATTTCAACTTTAAAATAGTTTGTGGGGACCATCTGTATTCCAGCGCTCCTGACCGTCATACAGGGTCAGTAATATATATGAAATGACTAAAGTTATGTAAGCTTATAGAAAAAAAATTTTTGTTTGTAATTCATTCCAATGAAGAGAATAAAGCAGTAATAAAGTAATAATAGTCCAAGAAAAAAGAAGATATCTATCCAACAAGAAGCTTATATATAACGTAAGTATATCTAAAATTTTGTGGCATCAGGATCCCCTTTTTTGTGCCTTTGCTCAAAATCATTAATTTAGATTGGAAATACTTAAAACCAATATAACTGTGTGAAAATAAAAGTCAATTATTAAATTTGAAACCATATAATTGTGTACAAATTATTAATTTAGATAAGAATTCTTGAAACTGTGGAAAAAGATTATTATTGAATAGAAATTGTTTATGGTTCTATGGGTCAAGTAGATCTCTTTTGAAAATTATTGGTTTTAGATTGGAATACTTGAAACCACATAATGAGCAAATTATTTGTATCAAGAGTAATTAATAGAGCTTTTGCCCCTCCCTCAAGATGTGCAACACAAGGCCATAAATTTGATTGGTTAACCAATCAAATGTGGGCTCGGGGACTTTTCTTCCCTTATCCAATGATTACAATATGAGGCCACTGACGCGGGTATAGGGAAGGGCACTACACCTTTCCCTGGATTGCTCCTTTACCCTTGATACATACCTTATAATGCTGAGTGTTAAGTAAGGCGGTATCAAATACCATTTTTTGAGTCTTTGGTATGACTTGACCAGGGATTGAACCCAGGTCTCCCAGAACAATTTACCACTAGACCAATAAACTGAGCTTTGTTAATGATTACCTGGTTGCCTTGAATGATGTAATGACTAACAAGCTAGACCATTATAAGTGAGTTTTATTCTCATTTGTATCAGGTAGGTAAGGTAAGGCTATTCGCTTAGTTCCAGGTGACCTACCCCCTGTCTAAAAGGGGTAAAGGCTGAATTAATGGCTAATGCATATAAGTCTTGATTCGTGTATGGCATACAACTTTAAAAAACAACCTTGTGTCTATTTTAGTTTATGGAGAGCAAATAAATATATCATACTTCTGGCTTTGTGTTATTACATAATAGATTAATGAAATTTATTATTGACAGATAATGTAGCATTCGAATGAAGTTATAACCGTTACATGGCTAGAAAAATACTATTAGAATGTTACCCAATTTGAGTGATGCATAATGATCTTTTAGGCATAGGAATGTTTATGTTTGTTATGGTTTTTAGTGAAGGAAATGTATTCTTGCGCGTGTGTGTTATTCCCTCGCTAATTGTTGTTGTTAATAAAGGAGGATGAAGAAGTAAGAAGACGAAGATGCCGTTAGCTTTTACATGAAGGTTTTTAATGGCAGCATGGAATAAAGAGTTTACGTTTATGCTGCAAGGCTCGTAGTAAGTAAAGAAGTAAGGAAACTAAATGAAGTTATGATAGAGTTGAGGAAGCAGCGTGTGTCTTTGGACGTTCGAGGGAGATATTTTCGCCATAGTGTAGCAAAAATCGTGTTTGCTGTTTGAGGAGAGAAACGTTGAAGTCACCGTGAGTTTGTGGTTCTGGTTGTTTCGGGGAGAAGCGTGAATGTCTTCAGAAAATGTTGCCCAGAGGTGAAGTAGTCGCTCGGTGTCGGAGCGAATTACTGCATCGCAGTCGACATAGCCAATTTTGGGGGTGACGTAAAGTTGTTCCTGTGTGTAGCGTATTGAATTTATCTAATTCATATTCAACTGGGAACCCTTGGTCTAAGAGAAATAGACGCCAGGAGTCCATAAATTAGACTGTTTCCCTCATTGTGTCGATGCTGCTGCTGCTGCTATTCAAGAGCAGACAGTAAGACGTCTGTCCCGAACGAAGTTGTTCTGCCAAAGAGAAAGTGTTTTAGTGGCTTTCCCCAATTACTGCTGCCCTGATTGGGTGAAATTATGCGTCGACCATAACGGTCGAATTAAATTATGCGCCAAACAAAAATGTTAAATTCTTTCTGCTACAATCTCAGAGGTCATTTGAATTCATGGCTATGATTGGATTAAGAAGTTATACCGAGAAAATAGTTGAACAAGCTATTCAGTTAACTGAGAAGAGTTGAAATGATAAGACGTAATTTTCTATCTGTTGGTTGGTTACTCTTGACCTGGTTTGTGATCTAGATGAAATGAATAAATTAAGTGTACATATGGAAGTGACTGGTTATTTATCCTTACCAACAAGAGATGTTTATTCCTCTCGACAAAATAACCTTCAGAGAAAGAAATGATATGGATCATTCTCCCCACCATGGGTTCTAAGTATTTCATATAATTCCTGTATCCTTTCTATCAAGTTTGCTCAGGGAATAAATGTTTGTTGTTAATTTATCATGCATTGTTTTATATCATTTGGCACAAGGAAATGTAACATCATTATTTATTTCCTCTGCTAAAAGTGTCCCAATTGAGTTCCTCATTCTCTAGTGATTTTGATTTTTGGTACATATGTACAAATACGCGAAGACCAACCTCCAAGTTGTCAATCCCAAAGTCCAACTAATCCTATCCTACAGATGGGTAGAATGTTTGCCAATGGTCAGAGAAGTCGAGGTTTAATCCCTGGTCAAGTCATACCAAACACTCAAAAAATGCCTCCTTGCTTAACACTCAGCATTATCAGGTACAGATCAAAAGTAAGTGGAGCAATCCAGGGAAAAGAGTAGCGCCCTTCCCTACACCTTGGTTAAGTAGCTATTGAAAGGGGAGCCTTTGAGTCGCCGTTTACAACAGTCGACTAACTGACTGTTCTACTAGAATAGCTTTGGCATTCAATAACCCACAAAGGATGATATGCCATTAAACAAAAAACAAAACAAAACAAAAAAAAACAAGAAACGAAACATACATACCAAAAATAAAATTTAGATACTTTTGACAAGATGACATGTGTTGATGAAATTATCTGAAAGCACCTACTAATTTTATCATCCCTCTAAAACTGTCTTTCTTGCGTTTTCAATTTTAAATAAAAAATGAAATGTAGAATGAAAATACTTAATGACGCACATACTAAAATGTAAAATTTAGGCACTTTTGATTAGGCTACACATCATTTATTAAGCTTAGCTTGATTTGCCACCATTAGATACTCAGGTTGACTCTCCAGGTTGTGTTGTGTTGATAATGATCCACATCATCCATCAGGAATGATTGAACACACAATTCAAAACTGTTGCATTCTGGTTAATGAACGCAGGTAGTCGTACTAAAAAGACAAACCACGAGATACGAGGAAAAAGAGTTATATTTACAGGAACAAGTATTTACAAGAGAGAGGCTGTTAGTAATAAGAACATAGGATTAGTGGATAGAATAAGAATATAGTTCAACAATAGTTATTGGCTTCCGTTATAAGGAGCGGCTGTTCACCTTCAAGACTTATCCAGACTTTACCAGGGTATTTGTTGACCGCCCCACCTTACGGGCAAGTATGGCACAAGGCCTTTTTTTAGGTGGGACCGGGCGCAGGGCCATAGCCCACACGCGCCCGGAGTTCCCAAAAATGCCCTCGGCCCCGTCGGCATTCCCCTTATTAGGGGCGCCTCAGGCGCCGGGCAATTACCCCCCTCGAAAGGGGTTAAAAGCCTGGGGGGAAGGCCCCCTGAGGCCGAAGGAAAATATTCCAATCACCAAGCCTCACCCGGCCGGATCCGCGCCCCGATAGCACAGCCGACCGAAATGATGGATTGGTGACCGGGTCCAGACTTTACCAGATACGCTGGTATTATAAGCTACTGCTATATATAGCAGATGGAACTGGCTCATTATGCCGAAAAGGTGGGTGATACCCAACAAAAAACCCTAGGAAGTTGGTATATAGTATCCAATTGAACGCTGATAAATAAACTTGACTCAGTTGTTACCTGGAATTTTGCAAGGACAATTATACCTTTTGCTGATTCATGTAAACAAAGACATTGGAAAAAAGAAAAATGTATTTTGACCTATGTCTCATTCTGGGAAGATAAAAATATGTTCAGGAGGAGATAACGAGAAAAAGATTTTAAAATAACTTGTAGATTAATAAAGGCTGATTGCAATTGTATGAAGCTTTTACATTTTATCTTTCTCTCTCTCTCTCTTTCTCTCTCTCTCTCTCTCTCTCTGAATGAATATATATATACATATCGCGCGCGCGCACACACACACTCTCTCTCTTTCTCTCCCTCTCCCCCTCTCTCCATCTCCCTCCCTTTCTCTCTCTCTCTCTCTCTCTCTCTCTCTCTGCATATATATATATATATATATATATCAAGCATACATAATCAATTTTACACTAGGCTGAGTCAATAGTTTTGCAATATTTTGGCAACAAGAGGTTTAATGAGCTACATATGATTTTGTAGAGGGTATGAAAGTAACAACGCACACTAGACTGAGATGCCAAGCTCAACTGCTACTCATCAGCACACTCAGAATCCACAGTTTTAGGCCTATTTGACCTTCTCTGATTGTTGAGGTACTTGAAACCCGAGTGAAATTTTTTGAACCATCTGATTACTGTACTGTGATCAACAGTGCCTTCACCTTTTGCGCAACAAAAGCTTTTGGTTGCTTCTGTAGTAATTAGGGGCCGCTTCACAGTCACCGAAAAATCCTCAGGGGTTGAGTCAATGTCGACTATGAAGAGAATTCTGTAACCACGGGTCAGAAAGCTTAATCCAGGACTTTCTCTTCCAAGGGACACTTTTCGTGTATCACCGTCCAGCACAATTTCTATCTTCAATTACCATCAACGATCCCACCACAAATGTCTCTAGCTTAGAAAAGTGCCCTCCTGAAATGTCTCTTACAATCACCTTGATATGAATCTCACCAACCGCAACGCTTGAGTTCACTACGAACACTAGCACTGTCTCTGTCGCCCAGGCTTTTTTTATGGGCTTAGAGCTTTGCATACATCCTTATCAAGTCTTGTCAGTCTCATAAGAATCCGAGATCGTGAGTTCTTAAAATACGACGTTGGAGCGGTCATTTTCGCCTTTGGATGCCAGGTACACACAAGCACGTTTTTCCGGGTCTAAGTCCATTTCTCTTCAACAGCTTCAATAGCATTATGGCCCAGTTTGAAGTGGTAAAGAATCAGTTCCCAAATTAGATTATGTTGCATATTCATTAGTGGAACATTCAAATTACTAATGGAGTGAAGCAATGCACCAACTACAATGATACTACCAACAACAGTGGGTACATTCCATGACCTGAATTGCTCCCGTCACATGAGATCGCTTCTCGGCCTCATGGCTGGGCCGTCTGGCATTCATGCTGGATGGGTGATCGAAATCAATGGCAGATTAGAGGCCGAAAGGCCCCCAACTTTGGCTGGGCCACCTTCGGGTGGGCGAGCTGCTTTTTAGTCCCCTATGCACCCCTCGTATAGCACTAGACCTCATGGTCTAGTTCAAGCTATATTCTGGCATTCTAGATTTAGATCCGTGATACTGCTTGACTCATTAGACCCACATTGCACTTAGTGGGTCAATGACTAGCAGGGTTCGAGTCTCGGCTCATTCCCGACCTTCCCCTCCCCTTTATCCCCTCTTTAATCGGCTTTCAGGCTTTTGACCTTGTGTCAAGTCCTGTCTGGTGGAAGGCAGCGACAAATAACGCTTCAGTCACATGAGATAAGCACTACAAACTCATCATCATCATCATCATGTCGCGCTGGTAGCACGGATATCCCTGACCCTCTCTCGCCACTCCTCCCTATCGTTCATCACCCTAGGTAGGTCTTCAGGACAACATCCTGTATCCTCACATAGCTGCTGAATGTATGTTCGTGCTGGTCGTCCTGCTTTTGCACGGCCATGTGTGGGGGTCCATAAGAGTACATCTCTTATGAGTTCATCCCTAATTTTGCAGTATTTTAGTATGTGCTAGTTTGTAGTTCGTCCCTGGACACTGCTGGAGAAGCAGGGGCAAACTACAAACTAGCACATACTAAAATATTGCAAAATTTTTTATTTGCTCTTGTATGATATGAAAAATAGCCACCATACTCATAATATTCAGATCAAGCATTAAAAATTATTTTCACCTGTTTGGTCGGCTGAGTGGTTTTACTGCATGTCAACCATAGATTATTTAATGCAAAAAGCAATCGTAAGGTTTGATCTGGCATTATCATTAAATGGCATATCAACCTTTGTGGGTTATTTAATGCCTAAGCCATCCTTGTTGAAGAACAGCAGTGAAAATATTCAACCCATAACTGAACGGATGAGAAGGTTCATGCCTTTCCCAAGAGCATTAGTTATAAAGTAAATGTAAAGCTTGAATGGAGTTTGATTTTGCTTACTTTTGCCATTACACCATGGCGATCTCCCAAGCAATTATAACCCATTCAAAATAGGAAAACATGATTGAATATGTGCCCCATTAATTTCATCACAACAAAATTTGCATAATGTTCTGGTATTTAACATTAAGAAACAAACAATTAAAAAACTGTAGAAGTCACTACTCTAACAAGCAAAATAAACAACAAGAACAACAATATATACTGGTTCAGCGGCTCCAGCTAGCATCCAGCTGGCAGACAAAAAATAAAATGGGTGATAACTCAATACCGAGCCTGTAACATCTTAAGCAAGCCAGTGTATACACACACTAATATACCCATTCACTGGACTAGCAACCAATCACTGTCCAGAGAATGGACTTATCCTCTTGAGAACAATGGAATGCCTCAATGTCCATATAATCTCACCTCAAGTCATAGCTCATTGCTTTTATGCATATGAGTATTTACTCACAGTTATCGAGCATTACAAACGAATTTCAAAAAAACAAATTGACTGTTTACTCAAATACTTATAAGCAGGACTTGATAAAACAAGATATTTCATTACCAAGGTCAAGAATGTAACTTAGAAAAATATGAAGAAAAAATAAAATGAACAGATTTCGTATATTTTTATGTAATTACCAAACTCCCAAAAACTGAAACATATTTAAGCGTTTTTCATATTGATATTTACCCAACTCCTCTGTTATGAGCAGGATATGACACAAGGTCAATTTTTAAGCAAAGTACAGCTGGTTTGAATTCAGAGTTTTCTTTTTCCTATACAGGTTGCCTAATCAAGGCTAAAGAACCCAGTCTGTCCTATAATTTACCCATAGCTGGTGGGAGAAGAGATAGATTCATGCATTTGCAAGAACATTAGGGCTTTGTATAGCCATAAACAACTATACAATAATCATAACGAAGACACAATAAAGACGAGCGACACAGTTCTTTAGAAAACTATACCTCTCACTTTATTGAAAGGGTTGTAAGTAAGAGAGAGTTGGAGACCGAACAGAACTGCAACATATTGACCCCCACTCTATTGGCCATAACCGCGTTTCTTTCTCGTTCTCCTGGGCTGCTCAACCGGGGCCTGGGGGCCCAGCCTCTCTGGGACATGTTCCTCAATCTAGCATCTTCTCTTCAACTGCAACTGCTCAATCGGGGGCTGGAAGGCCGACCATGCTGGGTTCTGGCTTTATCTACGGCATCTTGTCTCCAACTAATTGAACTTCCTGTGCACTGAGTTATATAATTGTTCAACGCCTACCTTCTTGTGGGCGTCACAAATCGCATTCATTCAACCCATCCATGGTCAAGGTTATATTCTGATATTCCTTGACCGGATGCACCTGTTATTTACACAGGTGCATTTCCTATTTTGACAACCTGGCCGGGTCGGAGGTCAATATACAAGGGCAAATTGAAACACAAACAGCCTTGTCCAGGATTTAACTGGGTTTACTGATTCCATTTTCGACTGTGACAATAATTATGACATGTGTTGATGAAATTATCTGAAAGCACCTACTAATTTTATCATCCCTCTAAAACTGTCTTTCTTGCGTTTTCAATTTTAAATAAAAAATGAAATGTAGAATGAAAATACTTAATGACGCACATACTAAAATGTAAAATTTAGGCACTTTTGATTAGGCTACACATCATTTATTAAGCTTAGCTTGATTTGCCACCATTAGATACTCAGGTTGACTCTCCAGGTTGTGTTGTGTTGATAATGATCCACATCATCCATCAGGAATGATTGAACACACAATTCAAAACTGTTGCATTCTGGTTAATGAACGCAGGTAGTCGTACTAAAAAGACAAACCACGAGATACGAGGAAAAAGAGTTATATTTACAGGAACAAGTATTTACAAGAGAGAGGCTGTTAGTAATAAGAACATAGGATTAGTGGATAGAATAAGAATATAGTTCAACAATAGTTATTGGCTTCCGTTATAAGGAGCGGCTGTTCACCTTCAAGACTTATCCAGACTTTACCAGGGTATTTGTTGACCGCCCCACCTTACGGGCAAGTATGGCACAAGGCCTTTTTTTAGGTGGGACCGGGCGCAGGGCCATAGCCCACACGCGCCCGGAGTTCCCAAAAATGCCCTCGGCCCCGTCGGCATTCCCCTTATTAGGGGCGCCTCAGGCGCCGGGCAATTACCCCCCTCGAAAGGGGTTAAAAGCCTGGGGGGAAGGCCCCCTGAGGCCGAAGGAAAATATTCCAATCACCAAGCCTCACCCGGCCGGATCCGCGCCCCGATAGCACAGCCGACCGAAATGATGGATTGGTGACCGGGTCCAGACTTTACCAGATACGCTGGTATTATAAGCTACTGCTATATATAGCAGATGGAACTGGCTCATTATGCCGAAAAGGTGGGTGATACCCAACAAAAAACCCTAGGAAGTTGGTATATAGTATCCAATTGAACGCTGATAAATAAACTTGACTCAGTTGTTACCTGGAATTTTGCAAGGACAATTATACCTTTTGCTGATTCATGTAAACAAAGACATTGGAAAAAAGAAAAATGTATTTTGACCTATGTCTCATTCTGGGAAGATAAAAATATGTTCAGGAGGAGATAACGAGAAAAAGATTTTAAAATAACTTGTAGATTAATAAAGGCTGATTGCAATTGTATGAAGCTTTTACATTTTATCTTTCTCTCTCTCTCTCTTTCTCTCTCTCTCTCTCTCTCTCTGAATGAATATATATATACATATCGCGCGCGCGCACACACACACTCTCTCTCTTTCTCTCCCTCTCCCCCTCTCTCCATCTCCCTCCCTTTCTCTCTCTCTCTCTCTCTCTCTCTCTCTCTGCATATATATATATATATATATATATCAAGCATACATAATCAATTTTACACTAGGCTGAGTCAATAGTTTTGCAATATTTTGGCAACAAGAGGTTTAATGAGCTACATATGATTTTGTAGAGGGTATGAAAGTAACAACGCACACTAGACTGAGATGCCAAGCTCAACTGCTACTCATCAGCACACTCAGAATCCACAGTTTTAGGCCTATTTGACCTTCTCTGATTGTTGAGGTACTTGAAACCCGAGTGAAATTTTTTGAACCATCTGATTACTGTACTGTGATCAACAGTGCCTTCACCTTTTGCGCAACAAAAGCTTTTGGTTGCTTCTGTAGTAATTAGGGGCCGCTTCACAGTCACCGAAAAATCCTCAGGGGTTGAGTCAATGTCGACTATGAAGAGAATTCTGTAACCACGGGTCAGAAAGCTTAATCCAGGACTTTCTCTTCCAAGGGACACTTTTCGTGTATCACCGTCCAGCACAATTTCTATCTTCAATTACCATCAACGATCCCACCACAAATGTCTCTAGCTTAGAAAAGTGCCCTCCTGAAATGTCTCTTACAATCACCTTGATATGAATCTCACCAACCGCAACGCTTGAGTTCACTACGAACACTAGCACTGTCTCTGTCGCCCAGGCTTTTTTTATGGGCTTAGAGCTTTGCATACATCCTTATCAAGTCTTGTCAGTCTCATAAGAATCCGAGATCGTGAGTTCTTAAAATACGACGTTGGAGCGGTCATTTTCGCCTTTGGATGCCAGGTACACACAAGCACGTTTTTCCGGGTCTAAGTCCATTTCTCTTCAACAGCTTCAATAGCATTATGGCCCAGTTTGAAGTGGTAAAGAATCAGTTCCCAAATTAGATTATGTTGCATATTCATTAGTGGAACATTCAAATTACTAATGGAGTGAAGCAATGCACCAACTACAATGATACTACCAACAACAGTGGGTACATTCCATGACCTGAATTGCTCCCGTCACATGAGATCGCTTCTCGGCCTCATGGCTGGGCCGTCTGGCATTCATGCTGGATGGGTGATCGAAATCAATGGCAGATTAGAGGCCGAAAGGCCCCCAACTTTGGCTGGGCCACCTTCGGGTGGGCGAGCTGCTTTTTAGTCCCCTATGCACCCCTCGTATAGCACTAGACCTCATGGTCTAGTTCAAGCTATATTCTGGCATTCTAGATTTAGATCCGTGATACTGCTTGACTCATTAGACCCACATTGCACTTAGTGGGTCAATGACTAGCAGGGTTCGAGTCTCGGCTCATTCCCGACCTTCCCCTCCCCTTTATCCCCTCTTTAATCGGCTTTCAGGCTTTTGACCTTGTGTCAAGTCCTGTCTGGTGGAAGGCAGCGACAAATAACGCTTCAGTCACATGAGATAAGCACTACAAACTCATCATCATCATCATCATGTCGCGCTGGTAGCACGGATATCCCTGACCCTCTCTCGCCACTCCTCCCTATCGTTCATCACCCTAGGTAGGTCTTCAGGACAACATCCTGTATCCTCACATAGCTGCTGAATGTATGTTCGTGCTGGTCGTCCTGCTTTTGCACGGCCATGTGTGGGGGTCCATAAGAGTACATCTCTTATGAGTTCATCCCTAATTTTGCAGTATTTTAGTATGTGCTAGTTTGTAGTTCGTCCCTGGACACTGCTGGAGAAGCAGGGGCAAACTACAAACTAGCACATACTAAAATATTGCAAAATTTTTTATTTGCTCTTGTATGATATGAAAAATAGCCACCATACTCATAATATTCAGATCAAGCATTAAAAATTATTTTCACCTGTTTGGTCGGCTGAGTGGTTTTACTGCATGTCAACCATAGATTATTTAATGCAAAAAGCAATCGTAAGGTTTGATCTGGCATTATCATTAAATGGCATATCAACCTTTGTGGGTTATTTAATGCCTAAGCCATCCTTGTTGAAGAACAGCAGTGAAAATATTCAACCCATAACTGAACGGATGAGAAGGTTCATGCCTTTCCCAAGAGCATTAGTTATAAAGTAAATGTAAAGCTTGAATGGAGTTTGATTTTGCTTACTTTTGCCATTACACCATGGCGATCTCCCAAGCAATTATAACCCATTCAAAATAGGAAAACATGATTGAATATGTGCCCCATTAATTTCATCACAACAAAATTTGCATAATGTTCTGGTATTTAACATTAAGAAACAAACAATTAAAAAACTGTAGAAGTCACTACTCTAACAAGCAAAATAAACAACAAGAACAACAATATATACTGGTTCAGCGGCTCCAGCTAGCATCCAGCTGGCAGACAAAAAATAAAATGGGTGATAACTCAATACCGAGCCTGTAACATCTTAAGCAAGCCAGTGTATACACACACTAATATACCCATTCACTGGACTAGCAACCAATCACTGTCCAGAGAATGGACTTATCCTCTTGAGAACAATGGAATGCCTCAATGTCCATATAATCTCACCTCAAGTCATAGCTCATTGCTTTTATGCATATGAGTATTTACTCACAGTTATCGAGCATTACAAACGAATTTCAAAAAAACAAATTGACTGTTTACTCAAATACTTATAAGCAGGACTTGATAAAACAAGATATTTCATTACCAAGGTCAAGAATGTAACTTAGAAAAATATGAAGAAAAAATAAAATGAACAGATTTCGTATATTTTTATGTAATTACCAAACTCCCAAAAACTGAAACATATTTAAGCGTTTTTCATATTGATATTTACCCAACTCCTCTGTTATGAGCAGGATATGACACAAGGTCAATTTTTAAGCAAAGTACAGCTGGTTTGAATTCAGAGTTTTCTTTTTCCTATACAGGTTGCCTAATCAAGGCTAAAGAACCCAGTCTGTCCTATAATTTACCCATAGCTGGTGGGAGAAGAGATAGATTCATGCATTTGCAAGAACATTAGGGCTTTGTATAGCCATAAACAACTATACAATAATCATAACGAAGACACAATAAAGACGAGCGACACAGTTCTTTAGAAAACTATACCTCTCACTTTATTGAAAGGGTTGTAAGTAAGAGAGAGTTGGAGACCGAACAGAACTGCAACATATTGACCCCCACTCTATTGGCCATAACCGCGTTTCTTTCTCGTTCTCCTGGGCTGCTCAACCGGGGCCTGGGGGCCCAGCCTCTCTGGGACATGTTCCTCAATCTAGCATCTTCTCTTCAACTGCAACTGCTCAATCGGGGGCTGGAAGGCCGACCATGCTGGGTTCTGGCTTTATCTACGGCATCTTGTCTCCAACTAATTGAACTTCCTGTGCACTGAGTTATATAATTGTTCAACGCCTACCTTCTTGTGGGCGTCACAAATCGCATTCATTCAACCCATCCATGGTCAAGGTTATATTCTGATATTCCTTGACCGGATGCACCTGTTATTTACACAGGTGCATTTCCTATTTTGACAACCTGGCCGGGTCGGAGGTCAATATACAAGGGCAAATTGAAACACAAACAGCCTTGTCCAGGATTTAACTGGGTTTACTGATTCCATTTTCGACTGTGACAATAATTATGACATGTGTTGATGAAATTATCTGAAAGCACCTACTAATTTTATCATCCCTCTAAAACTGTCTTTCTTGCGTTTTCAATTTTAAATAAAAAATGAAATGTAGAATGAAAATACTTAATGACGCACATACTAAAATGTAAAATTTAGGCACTTTTGATTAGGCTACACATCATTTATTAAGCTTAGCTTGATTTGCCACCATTAGATACTCAGGTTGACTCTCCAGGTTGTGTTGTGTTGATAATGATCCACATCATCCATCAGGAATGATTGAACACACAATTCAAAACTGTTGCATTCTGGTTAATGAACGCAGGTAGTCGTACTAAAAAGACAAACCACGAGATACGAGGAAAAAGAGTTATATTTACAGGAACAAGTATTTACAAGAGAGAGGCTGTTAGTAATAAGAACATAGGATTAGTGGATAGAATAAGAATATAGTTCAACAATAGTTATTGGCTTCCGTTATAAGGAGCGGCTGTTCACCTTCAAGACTTATCCAGACTTTACCAGGGTATTTGTTGACCGCCCCACCTTACGGGCAAGTATGGCACAAGGCCTTTTTTTAGGTGGGACCGGGCGCAGGGCCATAGCCCACACGCGCCCGGAGTTCCCAAAAATGCCCTCGGCCCCGTCGGCATTCCCCTTATTAGGGGCGCCTCAGGCGCCGGGCAATTACCCCCCTCGAAAGGGGTTAAAAGCCTGGGGGGAAGGCCCCCTGAGGCCGAAGGAAAATATTCCAATCACCAAGCCTCACCCGGCCGGATCCGCGCCCCGATAGCACAGCCGACCGAAATGATGGATTGGTGACCGGGTCCAGACTTTACCAGATACGCTGGTATTATAAGCTACTGCTATATATAGCAGATGGAACTGGCTCATTATGCCGAAAAGGTGGGTGATACCCAACAAAAAACCCTAGGAAGTTGGTATATAGTATCCAATTGAACGCTGATAAATAAACTTGACTCAGTTGTTACCTGGAATTTTGCAAGGACAATTATACCTTTTGCTGATTCATGTAAACAAAGACATTGGAAAAAAGAAAAATGTATTTTGACCTATGTCTCATTCTGGGAAGATAAAAATATGTTCAGGAGGAGATAACGAGAAAAAGATTTTAAAATAACTTGTAGATTAATAAAGGCTGATTGCAATTGTATGAAGCTTTTACATTTTATCTTTCTCTCTCTCTCTCTTTCTCTCTCTCTCTCTCTCTCTCTGAATGAATATATATATACATATCGCGCGCGCGCACACACACACTCTCTCTCTTTCTCTCCCTCTCCCCCTCTCTCCATCTCCCTCCCTTTCTCTCTCTCTCTCTCTCTCTCTCTCTCTCTGCATATATATATATATATATATATATCAAGCATACATAATCAATTTTACACTAGGCTGAGTCAATAGTTTTGCAATATTTTGGCAACAAGAGGTTTAATGAGCTACATATGATTTTGTAGAGGGTATGAAAGTAACAACGCACACTAGACTGAGATGCCAAGCTCAACTGCTACTCATCAGCACACTCAGAATCCACAGTTTTAGGCCTATTTGACCTTCTCTGATTGTTGAGGTACTTGAAACCCGAGTGAAATTTTTTGAACCATCTGATTACTGTACTGTGATCAACAGTGCCTTCACCTTTTGCGCAACAAAAGCTTTTGGTTGCTTCTGTAGTAATTAGGGGCCGCTTCACAGTCACCGAAAAATCCTCAGGGGTTGAGTCAATGTCGACTATGAAGAGAATTCTGTAACCACGGGTCAGAAAGCTTAATCCAGGACTTTCTCTTCCAAGGGACACTTTTCGTGTATCACCGTCCAGCACAATTTCTATCTTCAATTACCATCAACGATCCCACCACAAATGTCTCTAGCTTAGAAAAGTGCCCTCCTGAAATGTCTCTTACAATCACCTTGATATGAATCTCACCAACCGCAACGCTTGAGTTCACTACGAACACTAGCACTGTCTCTGTCGCCCAGGCTTTTTTTATGGGCTTAGAGCTTTGCATACATCCTTATCAAGTCTTGTCAGTCTCATAAGAATCCGAGATCGTGAGTTCTTAAAATACGACGTTGGAGCGGTCATTTTCGCCTTTGGATGCCAGGTACACACAAGCACGTTTTTCCGGGTCTAAGTCCATTTCTCTTCAACAGCTTCAATAGCATTATGGCCCAGTTTGAAGTGGTAAAGAATCAGTTCCCAAATTAGATTATGTTGCATATTCATTAGTGGAACATTCAAATTACTAATGGAGTGAAGCAATGCACCAACTACAATGATACTACCAACAACAGTGGGTACATTCCATGACCTGAATTGCTCCCGTCACATGAGATCGCTTCTCGGCCTCATGGCTGGGCCGTCTGGCATTCATGCTGGATGGGTGATCGAAATCAATGGCAGATTAGAGGCCGAAAGGCCCCCAACTTTGGCTGGGCCACCTTCGGGTGGGCGAGCTGCTTTTTAGTCCCCTATGCACCCCTCGTATAGCACTAGACCTCATGGTCTAGTTCAAGCTATATTCTGGCATTCTAGATTTAGATCCGTGATACTGCTTGACTCATTAGACCCACATTGCACTTAGTGGGTCAATGACTAGCAGGGTTCGAGTCTCGGCTCATTCCCGACCTTCCCCTCCCCTTTATCCCCTCTTTAATCGGCTTTCAGGCTTTTGACCTTGTGTCAAGTCCTGTCTGGTGGAAGGCAGCGACAAATAACGCTTCAGTCACATGAGATAAGCACTACAAACTCATCATCATCATCATCATGTCGCGCTGGTAGCACGGATATCCCTGACCCTCTCTCGCCACTCCTCCCTATCGTTCATCACCCTAGGTAGGTCTTCAGGACAACATCCTGTATCCTCACATAGCTGCTGAATGTATGTTCGTGCTGGTCGTCCTGCTTTTGCACGGCCATGTGTGGGGGTCCATAAGAGTACATCTCTTATGAGTTCATCCCTAATTTTGCAGTATTTTAGTATGTGCTAGTTTGTAGTTCGTCCCTGGACACTGCTGGAGAAGCAGGGGCAAACTACAAACTAGCACATACTAAAATATTGCAAAATTTTTTATTTGCTCTTGTATGATATGAAAAATAGCCACCATACTCATAATATTCAGATCAAGCATTAAAAATTATTTTCACCTGTTTGGTCGGCTGAGTGGTTTTACTGCATGTCAACCATAGATTATTTAATGCAAAAAGCAATCGTAAGGTTTGATCTGGCATTATCATTAAATGGCATATCAACCTTTGTGGGTTATTTAATGCCTAAGCCATCCTTGTTGAAGAACAGCAGTGAAAATATTCAACCCATAACTGAACGGATGAGAAGGTTCATGCCTTTCCCAAGAGCATTAGTTATAAAGTAAATGTAAAGCTTGAATGGAGTTTGATTTTGCTTACTTTTGCCATTACACCATGGCGATCTCCCAAGCAATTATAACCCATTCAAAATAGGAAAACATGATTGAATATGTGCCCCATTAATTTCATCACAACAAAATTTGCATAATGTTCTGGTATTTAACATTAAGAAACAAACAATTAAAAAACTGTAGAAGTCACTACTCTAACAAGCAAAATAAACAACAAGAACAACAATATATACTGGTTCAGCGGCTCCAGCTAGCATCCAGCTGGCAGACAAAAAATAAAATGGGTGATAACTCAATACCGAGCCTGTAACATCTTAAGCAAGCCAGTGTATACACACACTAATATACCCATTCACTGGACTAGCAACCAATCACTGTCCAGAGAATGGACTTATCCTCTTGAGAACAATGGAATGCCTCAATGTCCATATAATCTCACCTCAAGTCATAGCTCATTGCTTTTATGCATATGAGTATTTACTCACAGTTATCGAGCATTACAAACGAATTTCAAAAAAACAAATTGACTGTTTACTCAAATACTTATAAGCAGGACTTGATAAAACAAGATATTTCATTACCAAGGTCAAGAATGTAACTTAGAAAAATATGAAGAAAAAATAAAATGAACAGATTTCGTATATTTTTATGTAATTACCAAACTCCCAAAAACTGAAACATATTTAAGCGTTTTTCATATTGATATTTACCCAACTCCTCTGTTATGAGCAGGATATGACACAAGGTCAATTTTTAAGCAAAGTACAGCTGGTTTGAATTCAGAGTTTTCTTTTTCCTATACAGGTTGCCTAATCAAGGCTAAAGAACCCAGTCTGTCCTATAATTTACCCATAGCTGGTGGGAGAAGAGATAGATTCATGCATTTGCAAGAACATTAGGGCTTTGTATAGCCATAAACAACTATACAATAATCATAACGAAGACACAATAAAGACGAGCGACACAGTTCTTTAGAAAACTATACCTCTCACTTTATTGAAAGGGTTGTAAGTAAGAGAGAGTTGGAGACCGAACAGAACTGCAACATATTGACCCCCACTCTATTGGCCATAACCGCGTTTCTTTCTCGTTCTCCTGGGCTGCTCAACCGGGGCCTGGGGGCCCAGCCTCTCTGGGACATGTTCCTCAATCTAGCATCTTCTCTTCAACTGCAACTGCTTAATCGGGGGCTGGAAGGCCGACCATGCTGGGTTCTGGCTTTATCTACGGCATCTTGTCTCCAACTAATTGAACTTCCTGTGCACTGAGTTATATAATTGTTCAACGCCTACCTTCTTGTGGGCGTCACAAATCGCATTCATTCAACCCATCCATGGTCAAGGTTATATTCTGATATTCCTTGACCGGATGCACCTGTTATTTACACAGGTGCATTTCCTATTTTGACAACCTGGCCGGGTCGGAGGTCAATATACAAGGGCAAATTGAAACACAAACAGCCTTGTCCAGGATTTAACTGGGTTTACTGATTCCATTTTCGACTGTGACAATAATTATGTAAATCATGGTGCCTTGTGCATATTTCTATGTTAAAATAACACAAAGATGGCACATTATTGCAGGATTTATATTAGGGCAATAGTGTTAAAATGCTTTAATTTAGAGAATAAAGCAACTTCAAATTCAGTCCATGACATAATAATAGTATGATGGGGGAGCACTCACACTAACCCTGATCATTACATTTTCTCTAGGGAGATAACTATAAAATGCTAATTAGCATTTAAGTTTTACAAGAACACCAGCTAGCTGATATTTGGACAAAAAAGAGGGGTCCCCTCATCAAAAATACTGAGATGCTTTATTGAATGTCTGAGATCATAAAAGAAAAAAAGTATACCAGTTGGCTGGGGCTGTAGAATATGCCAATTGCACCTCTGCAGAGAGATAAAATCCCCCTCCTCACATAATGAGGATATGATATTAAACCATCTGATGTAGTCCTAGAACTTTGGTGAATGTGGAGTATCCTTCGATTGTCATTACTCCGAAGACCACTTTAACCCAAAGTGGTAGAACCTGTCAGGGTCTTATCAATGAGTCAAATAGAATGGTTTAATCATTCACTATACTGGAAAACATTTAACTGTGTAAATAAATGATTAATAATAAATTGAATTTTTACATTACATTGGAATGCTAAGAGCTATTTAATTGTGGCAGATAAAACTATAAGTGTTAGATACCAATACTTGAAACAATTTAACTGTGAGCAAACAAACAAATGAGCTCTGGCTTGTTTAAAAATAAACCTTCTTTTACAAGTCATATAAATTTAATATATATATATATGTATAAACAGGATTTGGTATTAATTAACCTACAGCATTAAATGACCCGAAAAGGGTTGATATGCCATAAAACAAAAATAATTAACTTATAATGGTTGATATGCTATAAAATCCAACCAACCCAAATCATATATTTAATATATATGTATAAAGAGGATTTGGCATTAAATAACCTACAATGGTTGATATGCCATAAACCCAACCAAACCAAATCATATATATTTAATATATATGTATAAAGAGGATTTGGCATTAAATAACCTACAATGGTTGATATGCCATAAAACCCAACCAAACCAAATCCTAATGGTTGATATGCCATAAAACCCAACCAAACCAAATCCTATATAATCAATATATATGTATAAAGAGGATTTGGCATTAAATAACCTACAATGGTTGATATACTATAAAACCCGACTAAACCAAATCCCATATATTTAATATATATGTATAAAGAGGATTTGGCAGTAAATAACCTATAATGGTTGATATTCTATAAAACTCGACCCAACCAAACCAAACCTCTCTCTCTCGATATATATATATATAAATATATTAGAGGATAGAGTGTTCACCAATTACCCAGAAGACTGAGGTTCAATCCCTGGTTGAGTCATACCAAAAACTAAAAAAAATGGTACTTAATACCTCCTTGTTTAACACAGCATTATAAGGTACATATCAAGGGTAAAGAGGAGAAATTAAGGGAATGGAGTTGCGTCCTCCCCCACACCTTGGTGTAGTAGCTATTGAAAAGGGAGCCTTTGGGTAACCCTCGACTATGGTGGCCAACTTCTTTTATGTATACATAACAGATGTAAAACAACATTTCCAACAGTTACAATTTTTATAGAGATGAAATGTTCACCATCATAGAAAAATCAGGAAAAACACATTGAACGATATCACTTGTGATAATAGAAATATATAAACATAAATGGATAAAGTATCTTTAAACTGACTCTAAATAGTTTTTACATCAGGCTAACCCATCTTCAAAACTTTGAAATAGAATGGACAGATATCAGTTGACACATAAACACCTAAACAAACAAATGCATGACAAAAGCAGTCCTGGCTATTTTGAGACACACCACACCAATGATTAATATACATCTCCAAAATGGAGAGCTCATTGTCAGACGTCTGTAATAGCATAAAGGTTAATTGATTGATTGGTTAGTTGTTTGGTTTTTATGGCATCTCAACCCTTGTAGGTTATTTAATGCCAAATCCATTTTTATACAAATAAACAATTCTATTTCATACAATTCAGTTTAGCATAAGTACACAGTTTAATAGTCAAAACATTTCTATTTCAAGCTATTCAGTTTAGTCAAACAGTTCTAATTCAAACAATTCAGTTTAGTATGAGTACAGTTTTTGTTTACACATAGTTAAATGTCAAAAACAGTTCTATTTCAAACAATTCAGTTTAGCATAAGTATGCAATTTATTTCTATTTGACTCATAGATAGGACCTTATCAGGTGCTTTCACCCTGGGCCAGAGTGGACATGGGAGTGATTGCAATAAAGGGGTACTCTACATTGCTGTAAGCTCCAGCTTATATAACATATCAACATCAACAAGCCCTGATGAAGATTTCCAACTGAATTTTTTAAAAAATGAAATTTATCTCTTATAATTATTTCTCATACAAAAATTATTTTGATAAAATATCTTTGTATTCAAACAAAACCCTGAAGTCAAAAAGCATTGGCAAATAAACAAGCTATCAAACATACATCTTTCTTGCATTTTTAGCTTTTTCTACACACACACATCCACACACACACACAGAGATATATATATCAAATATATATATATATATATATATATATATGAACTGAGACTTAGTTTAACTGAGTTCATTCTGGAGTCAAACCTGTTGTCATTGGTGGTGGTCTTGCAACATTATTTTCTATTTTTTTTATTTTTCCTTTTTTTACTTAATTCACTGTTTTTTCCCCTGTATAACTATATATATAACAGTGTTTTTGCATACCATCTGAAGAGATGAGACATCACCACTCATTGAAATAAATTTATAATGGCATTGTAACTGTCCATTGAGTTTTCTTTCATTTACATTACAGATGCATACACATATGTTCATATATATGTATATGTATATATGTATGTGTATATATCTGAATATACATATATAGTAGGTATCATACAATAACTGATGTTTATACAACAGCATTGCTTCTAACAAAGCCTTCATCAGATGATGACTCTGGGTTCAGGCATGGTTTCGGGGCCAAAGCATCATTACCACTAGCCCAGAGCACCCCTGCAGTATCTCACGACACCACCAGACTTTGTCAGATTGTTGTTGCTCTATGGGATTGCCAGATTCACGCTGATGCTGTTAGAGCCTTATCTTATATCCTTTCCATGTACTTCCTCTTGTCTGATGGAGGAAGTCCAAGATTAGTCAAGAAAACGGAGGTTGAGTTGGCAATAAACCTCTGTATCCGACTTTGATAGGAAATACATTTGTTATCCAGCCATTTCTGACACATTGTTCTCACAGATCTTCATATTTTTCCAACTTACGCTGATGTGCCCAGTCGAAATTTTCTTCATAAGGGACTGTTAACTCAATAACGCAAACTTTTTTTGCTTTAATGGACCAAATGACAATATCGGGGTGCTTTGTCGTTAACACTATTTCAGTTGGAAATATGAAGTTATGTTTTAAATCGATTGCAATGTGCCAGTCCGTGCAGCCCTCAAGCAATGATGGTTTACGCATATTGTCATGCTGCGACCTGCTCACAAACATAAACAGATTAGATTACTCGCTCGCCCTCGAAAAATTACATCCGGGTACAGCCAGAAATAACAAAGCCCTTTTTACAACTTTGACCTCCCGTTACAGCTAAAAAAAAGGGATAAATTAAATTTAACAATATTTACAAAACACTTTGGCCAGAAATAACTCTATAAAAATGGAATTAATTATCTTCACTAGCCTATATCAAGCTAAAGAAGTACTTTATTTCTACACCCATTTTTTTATAGAAGAACTTTCTATTCAAGCGGCTGGGCAGAGTGACATAGCATTCCTTTAATGTCAACAAGCCTTTTTCCACTTTCGGTGGCGCGTTCTCTGCGAAGAACACCTAGGAGCCTGTTCTGGACCACAGTCTGGAGGGTGGCTCCGCAAAAGGAACAATGGCAGACTTGAGGCCTTTAAGGCTCCTAGTTTCGACTAGGCTACCTCCAGGTGGGAGAGTTGCATTTTTATCTCCATTGGAACACCTTGTATGACACTAGACCTCGCGTCTAGTTTAAGCCGTAAACTGGCATACGTGCCTGGACCCATCCTTGGGCTTGTGAAACCACCTTGCTCATCAGGCTCCCATTGCACTAAGTGAGCCAATGAGCAACACAGATCAGCAGGGTTTGAGCCTCGGCTCATAACCGACCTCCCCTTCCCCTTTATCCCCATTTTAATTGGCCTTCAGGCTTTTGACCTTGTGTCAAGCTTTATCTGGTGGGAGGCATAGGCAAATACAGGCACGTTCTATGTGAAGCTCATTTAAGGTTGAATCCTACGTCTTGTTGTTGCAGTCACCTTACCACTCCGGCTGAGTCCCACTTCTAGTGGTAGATTCGCCTTTCCCATCACATTGATATGCACAAAAGGTCCTTTTAAGGACCATTAGAGGTCTTCTTCTGTGGGTTGGAGCATCTCTGACAGTCTTTATTGACCAGTTGAAGTAGACGGCCTGGAGGCAAACACAAAGAGGACTCTAAGACCATCTGGTCTTAACTATTTGATCGGTTCCGCTCGTCCATTTAGCTGCGCAGCGCTAAAGGCATGGGTTAGCCTTTAGCTACCGCTCCGCTATCTGCGCAGTGCTAAGATAATGCCAATCTTAGCCGCAGCCTGTTTGCTCAACAGTGCAGAGCTTTAGCACCGCAAAGCCATCGCCACCGTCTCTGAATTGTCCGCACAGTTTTGACACAGCAAAACCATAGCTACCGTCATCGATACATCTGCACAGCTTTGACACGGCAAAGCCATAGCTATTGTCATCGATACGTCTGCACCGCTTTGATACGGCAAAGCCACACGTCCGCACAGCTAGGGGCATGACAAAGCCCTAGCTTCACCGATTCACCCGCTCGACTTCAAAGATGCTAAGGCCCAGCGAACTTTAGCCACAGTTTCCCCGCCTGTTCACTTAGTCTGCAGTACTAAGACACAGCTAGGTCTTAGTCACCATGCTTGCTTGACTCCATGTGACCAAGCTGCCAACACCAACTTCTAACTGCGATGATCATCCAGCTACACACATCTACGACTCGATCGACATCAACTACCCACAACGATCATTCAGCTGCATTCAACGATTCAACCAGCCTCAGGTACCCGCAACAATCATCCAACTGTATTCTACGACTCGGCCAACACCAGCTACCCGCAACAATCGCACATCTAGCCTCTTCTCTTCGACTCGACTATACCAGCTACCGACATCACCCATCTAGCTGAAGACACAAATACTACTACCACGAACTTTACATACGTGCTTGTAAACACGACAATAAATTGTCACTTTTATTATATTTGTTACCACGTCTTTGTTTCCTTCATTGTCTTTGGCTGTCATTACTCGCATGCTTTAACTAAAAAACATTTGTGGGATCAATGCGCTTATCGGCTCCGCAACAGTCACATGCAATTTTCAAAATATTTCCTTCTTTAACGAACTGAATTGCTCTGTTGTTGATAATATTTAGAGTTTTATTGGCAGTCTCACAACATGTTTTTGAAACCCCAGAAAAAATCTCCAGGACTTTGTTATGTCTCCAAGTATAGCTTCTTAGAGCGTACTCACATCCAGTGAGAATATGTTTGAGGCTCGCAGTTTTCCCACATGCTCTGCATCGGTCGGATGTAGTTAACCCCCAAGCATGAAGGTTGACTGGTGTTGGTAAAACGTCATAGACTGCTTTTATGAGGAAACTTAATTTCTTTGGTTCCATGTGCTTGAGGTCTCTCTATGTGACAGCTCTGTCTTTTGCCCTCTCCCACTTAGTACATGCGCTCTGTTTCCTTTGTCCTACAGCTGTAGCAAAACGCCAAACTTTCTCAAGATAATGAATTTCTTCTGACACCATTTTTCTCCTGTTTGCCGTGGATTCTTTGGACCACCAAAGCTGTGGATGTAGATCCAGACCTGCTTTTCCATTTGCCACAGTGCCAATTATTTCTTTCATCCTGAGGGCTGATTCTGCATTCTTGACAGCTATTTTTGCCTTCCATTTCCGACCAGTTATCACAGAAGGTTGGGCGTTCTTCACCAGTGGGTCACAAGAGTCACGCAGCATTTGGCGGAGTCGTGCTTTTCCCGATTTATATTCATCAACAGTTCTAGTTTTGTTGATGAACTATATTGTGCAACGTTTGTTAAGGAGTTAGGTACTCCCAACAATTTTTTTATAAACTTACTGATTAATCGCTCCATTGTTTCAATTTTTGTAAGTGATCCCTTATATATTTGCAATGGTCATGCTAATTTATATATATATATATATATATATATACATATATGTGTGTGTGTGTGTGTGTGTATATATCTGAATATATATATACATATATACATACAGATATATATATATGTGTATATATGTATGCGTAAATGCCCTCAGGATGTCTGTAGTGGAGAGGGAGAATATATCACCCATCATACTTGCTCATACGGTAACGATCTGGATATGTACCTGGCTACAACGTGTGATTGCGGGAGAAAATTCAACAGCTTGCGAGGGTCACTTGATGCTGCTTTGTTTAGCACTCAGCATTATAAGGTTAGGATCAAGGGTAAAGCAAAGCAATCCGGAGAAAGAAATCGCACCCTCCCTTCCAAGTATTGCTATGTATCACTAACAATTAAATTAAACATCATTTATTTGTTTACACACAGTTAGATGATCAAACAGTTCTATTTCAAGCAATTCAATTTACCATAAGTCATTTTTCTGCACTCAATTTAAATGTCAAAAAGTTCTATTTGACCCAGATAGGACCCTATCAGGTGCTACTACTTTGGGAACAATGCCAGTGAAGGAGTACTCTACATTCCCCAAAGCTCCAGCATTACTGGAGCCTCACCATCAGATTGTTTAATGTCATTATCAGGACACTCATAAGGAGTCTTTCTCCTCAGCAGAAATGCAGTCGATGTATTCTACAGCCCACCCCCACCAGCCAACTGGGCTTTTGATTTTTGATATTCATTTGTACTTACTTCTGATTAAACAGTGCGGTGTTACTGAATGTTTAGCCATTGAATAATAAGACAAACAAAAAACAAAAACTACAAATACAACTAAAGTAAATAAACTTGCCCCTTAGTCATCTCAGCTAAATGAATGATTGAAGGCTGACAAACTGTTTTAGTGACAAACTTGCATTTCAACTTTTATTTTGACATTTCCTTGTACATCTAAATATAGAAAAATGTTCAAAATAAACATAAAGGAAAAAACCAGGTTCTAAATACAATACAAGTACAATGTGGTCTTTTTGCTGATATGAGCGTTCTTCATCAGTGGGTCACAAGAGTCATGCAGCATTTGGAGGAGTTGCACTTTTCCCAAATATATACATATATATATATATATATATATATATATATATATATATATATATATATATTATTTTCAAATAATTTAGTGCAGAAAAAAATAATGGAGATGTTTTTTAGAAGAGAAATAAGATGCAAAAAAACTAATTTGGTTTGGTGTTAATATATTTATTATAACATTTCCCTCTTCATTACATAATGATTTAAAAGAAAAATTTGAATGTAGAGAAAATATATTGGTTTGGTTTGGTTTTATGGCATATCAACTGTTGTAGGTTATTTAATGCCAAATCCTGTTCATATATATATATATATATATATATATAATTTGTAATCATAAGTCAACAAGGTTAAATAGTTCGAAGTTTGTTATGTGTCATCAACAATTCAATTAACATCAGTCATTTGTTTACACACAGTTAAATGATTAAACAGTTCTATTTCTAACTATTCAGTTTAGTATAAGTAATTTGTTTGCATAGAGGTTAAATGTCAAACCTGGAACCAATGGCAATGAAAGGGTGCTCCGCATTCCCCAAAGCTCCAGTATTACTAGAGCTTCACCATCAGATTGCTTAGTGTCATATCCAGGACACTCAATAGGGGGGGGTACCCCCTCTGCAGAGATGCAGTCAGTGTATTCTACAACCTAAGCCAGCTGGACTGAAAAATATAGTGGAGAACATTATAACTGCCTATGAAGTTGTCATAGCAATGTAATGTTGTTTGGTTATGTTTTATGGCACATCAACCCTTGTAGATTATTTAAAGCCAAATCTTATATATATATATATATATATATATATATATATATATATATACATATATATATACATTAAATATATGATTTATAAATGAATAGTTTGTCAGTAACAATTTTTACATGAACCAGGGCTCATTTGCTTGTTCACAGTTAAATGGTTTCAAGTATAGTTAACACTAATAGTTTCTTCATTCTTTTTCTCTAAAAAATCCCCTCCTACGATATTTCCTTCTTTCACACAGAAATTAATCCACCTCTATCTTATCAAGTCTCTGCTGGAACCCAATACACTTTGTGCCACCTGGCTCCCTCCATCTACCCAGACAATCATGATCAAAACCAAATTAACTCCTACTACCATCACTCAGACCTTTATATATTTCCCTCCTTATTCTTTCCTTAACTATCTTTTGTCTTTAGACCCATTCCCTTCCTTTATACCTTTTTACATTCTCCATTAGTTAATCTATTTCTTCAATCGCTAACAACACAAAAAATGTTTAGTCTGATGAAGTTCTGTTAATAAAAAATGAAATATCACCACTAAACCCCTTGTAAGTGTTTGATTTATATGCTTTTCCACTTATTTTTATCATATATATATATATATATACATATGTGTGTGTGTGTGTGTGTGTGTGTGTGTGTGTATTATATTTAGTTATCACATTCTTTTGTAGCCATGTTTTATTAAATATGACGGACAAGGATTGTTTGTCCAGAGTTTTAATTAAAGATGAGATCGTATAAATTGTCCAATGCTTTTTTTTTAAGCACAAGTACATTATCAATTTAGTTTGGTTGTATTTCATAGCACATCAACCCTATTCAATGTCAAATCCAGTTTTTAGATATATATTAAATATATAGGATTTGGTTTGGTTAGGTTTCATGGCATATCAACCCTTGTCAGTTATTTAACACCAAATCCAGTTTTTACATATATATTGAATATATAGGATTTGGTTTGGTTGGGTTTTATGGCATATGAACCCCTCTGGGTTATTTAATGCCAAATCCAGTTTTTACATATATATTAAATATATAGAATTTTGTTTGCTTAGGTTTTATAGCATATCAACCCTTGCAGATTATTTAAAGCCAAATCTTATTTATATATACATATATATATAAATATATATAAAATATATGATTTGTAAATGAATAGTTTGTCGGTAACAATTTTTACATGAACCAGGGCTCACTTGCTTGTTCACAGTTAAATGGTTTCAAGTATAGTTAACACTAATAGTTTTATTTGCTCACAGTTAAATGGTTTCAAGTAGAGTGAATGATTAAACAGCTCTATTTGACCCATAGTTGTAATGGCAATCTAATTAGGAATGTTAATCATTATGAAACTTTAAAAAGTGGGAAATTAAAAATGTTCAAAATTTTGTTCAGGTTATTAAATGCCAAATCCTGTTTATTCATATATATTATACATATTATTTGTAAGTTAAGAGTGTGTAAGTAATATCATTTTTAAACAAGCCAAAGCTCATTTATTTTCACGCAGTTCAATGGTTTCAAGTACTGCTTTTTATTATTTGCACACAGTTGAATGATTTCAAGTATGATAAATGATTAAATATTTCTATTTGACTTATAAATGGGAGTCTAACAAGTACTACGGCTCAAGGTCTGGGTGGACCTAGGTGTAATGACAATGAAGGAGTACTCTACATTCCCCAAAACAACAGGACCAAAGCTTCACCATCTGACGGTTTAATATTATATCTAAGACATTCATTAGGTGGGTGGGGTCTTATCCCTCTGCAGAGGTGCTGTTGGCATATTCTACTGCCCAGACCAACGGGGCCATGATCATTATCAAGAATGTATGTATATGTGGGGATTGAATAATAAATAAAAACCAATAACATAAAAAAATAAAAAATAAAATTGATACAAAATGAAATAAATATATACAAAAATAAGAATCTCCCAGGAGGCCTCTGACAGGAAGGGCAATCCAGACAAGCCTAAAAACATGGGCTTCCTGGTGCCAGATGCCTTTATACATTTCGACTGGGTGTACAGCTAGTTTCCTGGCTCAGGAAAAACATTCCTCTCCCAAAAAAGTCGTAAACCTGGGAATAAAAGTTGAGTTTGAAAGTATCTTTGTCTTTTTTGTGTCATTCATTCCTTTTCAGCCTAAACAACCAACAAAAAAAGATGATAAGTGAATGGGGATTAAAAAGAACATAAGGTTTATAAGGCCTCAAAATTGACACTGGACACATAGCGCAGTGGATATAAGCATTGGGTTTAAACAGTTCTAAGTGACAGTTATCTCTGGACTGCAGGTTTAATCCTGCTTAAGGGTGACAGTAACATAGAATAATAATTAACACAGCTATGAATAGGGGAACGAGAGCAGAGTACCCCTGTGGATCGAATAAAGGGTTGGGTTCGAAGTTCTGTGGCAAATCCCGATTACGACAAGAAGGCTCCCGAGTTCAAAAAGAGATACCTGAAGAAGGCCGGAGGGCACATCGACCAAAACGTTGTACAGACATAAATAAAGATGAGGATAATAGTCCGAAGAATTGTAATACAACAAATTATAATCAAACCTCATCTCATACATTCAGAGAAACGCCTAAACCTCTTATACCCCATATATTTACCCTAACCCTCCACCCTGATGAATCAAAAGATCAATTTCTAAGCAGAATACAGCTACTATGAGTTTTCTTTCTCCGAGACTGGTTTACCTTGGCTAAAAAAAGCAGCCTAGCCTACTATATACTCATAGGGTGAGAACAGATGGATTCATACCTTTTCCAAGGGCATTAGCATGAAGAGAAATGCAAACAGCTTCAACCAGGATTTGAAATCAGGTTGCTAATTCCATTTCCTATGATGATAACTAAATGTACTTTGTCAAGAATGTAAGTTGTCATAGTGTTGAGTTAAAAATCTAGAAAATTGTGGTCCTTTCAAGAAACTGTAAATTTTTAAATGAATATTTTCAGCATGTGCACAATAATATTGATATTAGTTTAAGTTGTTAATATATGACACCAATAACATATGATGAAAACTTTCATATAAAAATTCACAATCATCCAACATAAAACATTTTCTTGGATTTCAAGTCCAACACTGAAACAATTTATGTTTTTGATAATGATCATTGATGGTTAAAAATAGTAGAACTACAACAGAAAAAATTCTTTTCAACTATTTCATTGCTCGTTCTTTTAAACATTTAGCCAACTTTGCACTGTCTCCTTTACACATATTCATAAACTCTCTTAACATTTTTTCAGCAATATTCATTTGTACTCACTCTCATTAATCAGTGAATCCGTATTTAGTTTAATATTTCCCTGTTTTATGTTCATTTGTACTCACATTAAATACTTACTCCTTATTTCCGTATTCACATTGCTTCTTCTTATATATATATTTAATTAATTTATGAGTACAGCAAAATTTATACAATACAATAAGTAGAGACACCATTGGTGATTATAGTCGGGGAACTAAGTAAAACTATAAAACATTTATTTAAATTTTCCGGTGTCATAACTTAAAGTACCGGACGAAAAGGGTCCTTCGTTGTTTTATAGTTTTACTGAGTTCCCCGACTATAATCACCAATGGTGTCTCTACTTATTGTATTATATATATATATATATATATATATATGTGTGTGTGTGTGTGTGTGTGTGTGTGTGTGTGTGTGTGTTCCTTCTTCCTGCTTTAGTTTGTTCCCTTTCTTTATGTTGTTGACCTGTTAGATATTTTGGGTGAAACATTAGCATTTGTACATAAATTTTTTAAAGGTGGTCGTAATTGAATTATTTGTTTTGAAAAAGAGGAAATGACTCAGACAGATCACTTGGTGTATTTAGGACTGGAAATTACCAGAAAAGACCTGGATTTGCATTTTAGTATGTTGGGTTGTTTATTTAATTGTGAAACTAGTCTTTATTTTATCTTGTTGATGTCATGCAAACTATCAACAAAAAGCCTTTTTACTCATATAGATATTCAGTGATTGCCACACCTTGAATATGTATTTCAATCTACTTGACATTAATCATACCTGTAATATAGCTGTGTGACAGCAAATCTTCATGTATAAAGATCAATGTATGCACAAGTTTTAAAATAAAGGGTTTTGTTTGTTTGTTGTTGGTTTGTTGTTGGGTTTTATGGCATATCAACCTTTGTAGGTTATTTAATGCCAAATCCATTTTTATGTAAATAATCTGTTCTATTGAAAACAGTTCAATTTAGCATAAGTACACAGTTTAATTGTCAAAAACATTTCCATTTCAAAGTATTTAAGCAGTTATATGTAATAATTCAGTTAAGTGTAAATACAGTTTTAATGTCGAAAAACAGTTCTATTTCAAATAATTCAGTTAAGCATAAGCACGCAGTTTAAGTGTAAGTACGGTTTAATAGTCAAAAACGTTTCTATTTCAAGCTATTCAGTTTACTCAATTCATTTTAGCATAAGTATGCTGTTAGTTCTATTTAACCCATAGATAGGGCCCTATCAGGTGCTACCACTCCGGGCCAGAGTGGACCTGGGAGCGATGGCAATGAAGGGGTACTCCGCATTCCCCAAAGCTCCAGCACTGCTGGAACCTCACCATCAGATTGTTTAATGTCATATCCAGGACACCCGTTGTGGGGTGGGGGGTCTTACCCCTCTGCAGAGAAGCAGTCGGTGTATTCTACAGCCCCAGCCGACTGGGCAAAATATAGGGTTTATCACTGTGCTTAGATTACATGTTAAAATGGAATCCCCAATAGTGAATTTTTCCCGGGGCTATGAAAAATCTTGTTGAGATAGACAACTCTAGTCATCAACACATAATAAAATAATATGTCTACTTTATTCAAGGTTGCAGTTTCTCTATGAAATGATTAAATAGAATTATAGATGCCAAAAGAAATAAAATAGAACCAATATATACTGACAGAAAATACAATTGCTACACCTTGAATGTTTCTATTTACTCAAGATTAAATGTACAGGTTATATAGCTGGATTACAGTAAATGATCTTATATACAGATCAATATGTGCATAGGTTCCAAAATAAGGGGTGTATCAATAATATAGATAATATAGCTGGATTACAGTAAATGATCATATATACCGATCAATATGTGCATAGGTTCCAAAATAAAGGGTGTATCAATAATATAGCTAATATAGCTGGATTACAGTAAATGATCATATATACCGATCAGTATGTGCATAGGTTCCAAAATAAGAGGTGTATCAATAATACGGCTAATATAGCTGGATTACAGTAAATGATCACATATACAAATCAATATGTGCATAGGTTCTAAAATAAAGGGTTTATCACAGTACTTAGATGAATACTGAACTTGTAATTAAAGTCAATATATACCTAGACTATAAAAAGTCTGGTAGGGATAGCCAATTACAGTCATCAACACATTATAAAATAATAACACATCACTCAATAACTCCCGGGCCTGACATATAGATGGTGTCACTAATAAAAAAAAATCCATATGATTTTTATAAAGTACTAACCTTTAAATAGCATGTGTCAAAATTTGAGCCCAATTGGATTATTAGTTTACAAATTATAGTTATTTAAGTGAAGCTATTGTTGCAAATTTTCAAAAAAATGGAAAAATCTGAATTTCGTGTGTTGATAAAACATCGCTTTCTGATGGAAAAAATACTGTTCAAGCAGAGCAATGACTTGATAAGTGTTATTCGGACTCTGCTCCATTGAAAACAATGGTTAAGAGGTGGTATTCTGACTTTAACCGCGGTTGTACAGACACAAATGATGCTGAACGCTCAGATCGCCCAAATTCAGTAGTTGTCCTGGAAAACACCAAAAAACTCCACAAACTTGTTTTGGCCGATCGTAAATTGAAGTTTCGTAAGATAGTAGAGGAGTTGAAGATATCAAAAGACAGTGTATTCGCCATTATGAACATTTGTCAATGAGAAAGCTGTGTTCAAAATGGATGGTGTGTTTGCTCACAGTTGATCAAAAACAGGAATGCGTCGATGATTCAGTGTGTTTATTGTAACTGTTTCGACACCACAAAAAGGAGTTTTTGCATAAATATGTGACAAGAGATGAAACATGGATCCATCATTTCACTCCGGAGTCAAATTGGCAGTCATCTGAGTGGACAGAAGCAGGTGAAAGTCATCCAAAGCGACCAAAGATGTAAACATCAGCAGGCAAGGTTTTGGCGTTTGTATTTTGGGATGCGCAAGGTATTTTGTTCATCGATTACCTTGAGAAAGTAAGCACCATCAATAGCGAATATTATATAGCATTATTAGTGCATTTGAAGGAAGAAATAGACAAAAAAACGGCCACAAATGAAGAAAAAAGTAGTCTTTCATCAAGACAAGGCACTGTATCACAAGTCGATCGTAACGATGGCAAAACTACATGAATTGTACTTTGAATTGCTTCTGCACACTCCCTATTCTCCAGATCTGGCCCCCAGCGACAATTGGCAGTTTGCAGACCTCAAAAGAATGCTCCAAGGAAAGAGATTTGGCTCCAATGAAGAAGTGATATCAGAAACTGAGGCGTATTTTGAGGCCAAAGACAAATCGTTCTTCAAAAAAGGCATCGGATTGTTAGAGAAGTGTTAAAATCTGTGTATCACCCTAGGAGGAGACTATGTTGATGAATAAAGTCGAATTTTGCCTAAAAGTTGTTGTTTTATTAGTTAGGCCCGGGACTTATTGAGTGATGTGTTATGTCTACTTTATTCAAGGCTGCAGTTTTTCTATGAAATGATTATAGAAAACTATAGATGCCAAAAGAAATAAGATAGAACCTATATTCACAACACCCTGAGTATCTTTGAATTTACTTAAGATTATATTTATGGGTAATGTAGCCAGATTTAATGAAAATTAATATGTACAAAAGAGCTTATTGTTTATGGATTGGGTGATATCAATGAAACAAAATATAGCCAGACTTCACAATTAGATAAACAGGCTGATCATATAAAGATCAATACATGTTTAGTGATGTTTGAAGTGAGTATTATTGTTTAGCGAGAGGAAACCATTTTTGTAGCCAAAGTTTTTTTTGTTGGTAGCGAGGGAAAGTTTGTTTGGTTCAGCGAGGAAGAGGGTGTAACGTATGTGTGTTTACGTTGTGTCGTTTCCTCGCTTAGTGTTGTTGGATATATAAAGGGTGGTTGAAGATGAAGTAGGTCGAAAGGTGTTGTTATGAATAGTTTTTATTTGTCTCGCAATTCAGGTGCCATGTGGGGTTACCAATTTATGGCGGTTTCTAGGATAACACAAATGAATTACGAAACTTTGCTTTAACAACACAACAACGAAAGTTCTTTATTTGCAGCTTTGAATATGGTTTGCTTTTGGTGCTGCAAGACTCGTGGTGTTTAGGCTTGTTAGCGTTGGAGACGAAATGGCTTAGCGGGATGTTGAGATGGCAGCGTGTTGTTGGACGTGTGAGGAATGTGTTTAAAGTCACCGTGTAGTTTTGTATCTGGTTTTTGGAGGAGAGTATGCATTATCTCAATTAATGTGGGCCAGAGGTGAAATGATAGCTAGTGTGTCGAGAGCGGAGTTACGCTCGGATCGACATAGCCAATTTTTGGGGTGACACAAAGTTGGGCCTGTCCGAGGCATGTTGTATGTTTCTAGTTTATGTTCAACTGGGATTCCTTGTAAGAAATCCATAAATTAGATGGTTCCCTGGTTGAGTGTCCATGTTGCTGCTGCTAGTGTTAAAGCCACAGTGAGTTGTCCACACTGGGTGGCTTGTCTAGCTAAAAAGCATCGCTAAGCAGAGACGACCAGAGGCACGTCTGTTCTAGTCGCCGTCTCAAGCCGAAGAGACTGGGTTTGGCCGCTCACCCATTTTGCTAGCCGGAAATGAAGGTCCGGGCTGAATAGGATAAGTTGTGGGGTTTAAAAGTTTTTATGAAGGTCAGTGGCTAAGGGCAAGGCTGTGTTGCCGTAAGTTATCTGACTCCATATTTTGGTTATATTATTTTACCCCATGTTGCCTGGCTGGCGCAATGCCTTGTCCAAAGAAGGTCCATAAGAAATATGCAAAAGGAAAAGATAAAAAACAGATAAGAGACGAAAAACATTTCTTTTATACTTTCCTTTATTTACTTGGTGAATGGACTAACCAACGCTACGTCCCAAGAAACAGCGTGGTGCCCGAAACACCAGATAGTAAAATCGGTGTTGTCGGTTCGACGTCACTACCCGAAAAAGAGTCGGTTCACAGAAAACCTGAGTATTTATCTCTCTTCACCGGCTCCAAATTCGCCACTCCAAAATCCTTCTAATTTTGGCGCGACTGCTTCCCATTGGCTACTTTACATTTTATTATTTTTCTTTTTTTTTAATTTTAAACCGGATGGATGCGTGGAGCCTTATGCGTGGCGACGCGTTTATACATTTTGTATCTTGCAGCCGACGAGTCAATATCCGGTTGGGAGTTTTACTGTTAATTCCTAAATCGCCACAAAGTCATCCTGATTGGGTGAAATTCAGTGTTGAATTAAATTGCGCGCTAAACCAAAATACGAGATTTTCTTCTTCTCTACACATGCACCGGTTCCAAAGTAAAGGATATACCATTGTTAGTTTTAATGGGACTAACTATCTACGTACATGTATTAGTGAATCCATCTTTTTTCGTTTTCTTTTGTCCCCACACCATTGTACTTATTGCCCATTGTATGGCCAAGTCAAAATTACAAGCAACCACATCAAAACAGCATCATCCTTTTAGATGGGTAACTCTATTTTCCATCAGAAGTGTAATATGAAATTATTGAAACTAAAGGATTACATTTTTTTTTAACTTCAAAATTTAAGATTTGAATAAAAAATATGTTAACAAATCTTAATTTTAGATATACAGTTTCTGAAAACACAAGAAAAGCAACAATTTTATTATTGACTTACATTAAAATTATATTATTTTCTTTCTCGCTTTCTCTCTCTCTCTCTCTCTCTCTCTCTCTCTCTCTCTCTCTCTCTCTCTCTGTCTATATATATATATATATGTCAATAAAAATTGATATGTATAAAAGAGCTTATTGTTTATGGATTGGGTGATATCAATGAAACGAAATATAGCCAGATTTCACAAATAGATAAACAGGCTAATGCACTTGAATTGAAATCCAATCTTTTCCTGGTAAATCCCAGGCCTGAATACGACAAGTAATCCATATTATGAGTCATTTCCTCTTTTTTGTAACAAATAATTTTATCACAACCACCTTTAATGAGTCTGTATACAAATGCTGACGTTTTCACTCTAAATATTTAACAAGTCAATCATATAAAAGAAAGCAAAAGCTAACCAAATCACATAAAAGAGACATATATATATATATATACGAGGATCATTAAATAAGTTTCCAGACTTTTTTCGTATGGGCACTTTTATTGATAGTACACACATGAAACTCTAATCCCCTTCGAAGTAATCTCATCCGCCTGCAGTGCACTTGTACCGTTCCAACAACTTCTGGAAGGCCCCATGGAAGTCCTCTTGTGTGAGCGTGTCAATCACCTTCGTCACAACATCTTTCATCTCCTCAGTTGTCTCATAACGACAACCTCTGAGCTTGGGGAATAAGCAAAAGTCACAGGGAGCAAGGTCTGGACTATAGGGAGGGTAAGGAACTGTCTTGATGCCTATCTTGGTCAAATAGTCTGTTACAAGGATGGAGTTGTGGACTGGTGCATTGTCCTGGTGGAAATGCCACTGACCCGATTTGAAGAATGCTGGGCTCTTCCGACGGAATCTCTTCATGAACTCCCTTAAAATCTCAACATAGTAACCCTAACCCTAACCCTTTGGCCAATCAACTGTGGTGTATTGACTTCCTTACTCCTCCCACACTTCTCATCATCCCTCACAGACTCCCTGCCTTCCTTGAATCTCTTATGCCACTCAAAAACTGATGCTCGATTCATGCAAGATGGTCGAAAAGCAGTCTGAAGCATTCCATACGTTTCTGTGGTATTTTTTCCGAGTTTAAAACAGAATTTTATTGCATATCGTTCTTCTAAAGTGTCCTCACGTCCAGATTGCATTTTTGAAATTCACCAGCTGTGACAATCAGGCTTTAGTAGAGTGTATTCCAATTGCTGCGGTAGCTGTTCATTTGAACCTGAAATAATAAAAATTGGTCAGTCATCTCATAAGATGTATAGCAATAACATACTAAATTTTCAAGAGTCTATGACAATTTAAATGACTATACAATAAAGTCTGGAATCTTATTGAATGCACCACACATATATATATATATATATATATATATAAAGAAAAATAATAAGAAGCAATGTGAATACTGAAATAATGAATAAGTATTGAATGTGGGTAAAATAAATATTGATATCTTGATTGATTTTAATGGCATGTCAACTTATCTTGGTTATTTTATGCCAAGAGGTTAGAGAATTGCATTCATTGTACATTTATATTTATATTTTTTGTGTATTTGTTTCTTAAGAGTTTTTTTTTTTGCATATTGTCCTATTAAATAGGAAAAATTTTTAAACAGATCTATTTGACTCACTGATTTGACTCTAACAGGTACTTCAACTCTGAGTAAGAGTGGACCTGGCAGAAGTGGTAATGTAGAGGTACTCAACACACCCCAGATCCAGAAATATAGCTTCAACATAAGATACAGTTTAGTATCATACTCTGGACACCCCTTTTTGGGGGTATTTTACTCCTCTGTAAGATATACAGTCAGTGTATTCTAAGCCCCATTGATAGAATGGAAATAAACATTACTGCAAACATCAAGATAGTTTATACGCACACAATAAAACTGCTCAAAAGATCTTTTTAGGTGTAGATCAACAATTTTTAACCATCAATGGTTATTATCAATAACATTACCTGTTGTAGTGTTGTGCTTGAAATCTAGGAAACATTATGAATTTTTAAATAGATATTCTTATTACATGTTAATGGTGTCATATGTAAACAGCTTCAACTGTGTTGCCAATATCATTAAGTATATGCTAAAAATGTTCACTTAAAAATTTACACAGTTTTGTTATATACAAGTGTGTGGTTGCAAGAAAAATAAGACTGACAAGAAGATTTAGTTTATTTTTTTATTGAATAAATGAAATAAACAAGCGGATGAAATATCTGGCCAGCTGACGGGGGGTATCTATTCAGCAACAAGCAGTTACTTTGATTTGGTCAGACGGTGTTGTCGGATGACGCTCTTAGCACGGCCGGGGGATTCAACTGTCATGTGACCTCTGCTTGGCCTATTTATATATTCCCGACTTCAAACATCGGCTCCAGAAAATACTACGGGTGGAAAAAAATGATTGGTTGAAAAATAGACCTTTTTTTATTACTGAGAATTTCCTGGGGATTTTGGATAGACTATGCGCAGAGCCTATGCACAGAAGCCAAGATTTTCTCAGTTTGACATTGGCTGTTGTTGGGTCAACATCCGGTAGCTGTTAATTTCTTCTGCAGTGTCAATGTCTGTCAGTCTGTGTTTTGTGTGTTTTAGCAGTTAGGTGTATGAATAGTTAAGTGGGTGAATCAGAAGAGATTTGATGTATTTTACCTTAACAGTTTCTTGAAAGGACCACAATTTTCTAGATTTTTAACTCAACACTATGACAACTTACATTCTTGACAAAGTACATTTAGTTATCATCATAGGAAATGGAATTGACAACCTGATTTCAAATCCTGGTTGAAGCTGTTTGCATTTCTCTTCATGCTGATGCCCTTGGAAAAGGTATGAATCCATCTGTTCTCACCCTATGAGTATATAGTAGGCTAGGCTGCTTTGTTTTTAGCCTTGGTAAACCAGTCTCGGAGAAAGAAAACTCATAGTAGCTGTATTCTGCTTAGAAATTGATCTTTTGATTCATCAGGGTGGAGGGTTAGGGTAAATATATGGGGTATAAGAGGTTTAGGCGTTTCTCTGAATGTATGAGATGAGGTTTGATTATAATTTGTTGTATTACAATTCTTCAGACTATTATCCTCATCTTTATTTATGTCTGTACAACGTTTTGGTCGATGTGCCCTCCGATGTGTCGTCATAGGAAATGGAATTGGCAACCTGAGTTCAGATCCTGGTTGAAGCTGTTTGTGTTTCATTTTGCACTGATATCCTGAAGAAGAGCTTGAATCAATTTCTCCCTCCAGCTATTGATTAATAATCGAGCTACTGGTTTATTTAGTTTTTGATAAAGCAACCAGTCCATAGGAAGGAAATCTCTTAATTCAAACTAGCTGTAACCTGCTTGAAGGTTGACTTAATGTTGTATTCTTCTTGTGTTGGAAGGTTTGGATAAATATGTTCATTACAAGATATCCCAAGACTTTGAAAATTTCATTAGGATATCTACTAACTTCGGAATGCAGAGTGTACCCAGATCAAAATTGCAATTGTTCTTCAGGGTGTTGTAATCTTATTTTCCATCAATTTGAATCAGTTATATAAAAAAAAATCCAATAGACAGATGGATAAGGGATGCATCCTCCCTTTCCCTTAGCCAAGAACTACCGAGGTATAACACTTACATCCATAGCGGCCAAAATATACAATGCCCTACTACGAAACTGCATAGAACCCAAAATTGACAACATTCTAAGGAAAAACCAAAATTGCTTCCGAAGAAATAGATCCACAACTTCAGAAATATTGACTATCCGTAGAATCCTTGAAGGCGTACGGGCAAAAAAACCTACAGGCGACAATACTATTTGTCAGCTTTACCAAGGCCTTTGATTCCATTCACAATGGGAAGATGGAACAAATTCTACTAGCATACCATACGGCATACCAAAAGAGACCGTCGCAGCAATAACGATTCTCTATAGAAACACCAAAGTGAAAGTACGTTCTCCAGATGGAGACACAGACTACTTCGACATAGTAGCAGGAGTACTGCAAGGAGACACTCTAGCCCCATACCTCTTTATCATGTATCTAGACTATGTGCTTAGAACATCGATTGATAAAATCAAAGAAAACAGCTTCGAGCTGACAAAGAAAAGAAGCAGAAGGTACCCCGCAAAAACAATTACCGACGACGACTATGCCAATGGCATAGCAATTCTGGCAAATACACCCGCCCAAGCCGAAACACTACTGCATAGGCTGGAACGAGCTGCCGCAGGCATTGGCCTCCATGTCAATGCACACAGAACGGAATACATGTGCTTTAATCGAACAGGTGACATTTCCACACAGTGTGGTAGCTCTCTGAAACTTGTAGACAAGTTCACCTACCTTGGAAGCTCTCTGAAACTTGTAGACAAGTTCACCTACCTTGGAAGCAGTGTCTCATCAACTGAAAAAGACATCGACACACGGCTAACAAAGGCATGGATAGTTATCGATAAACTCTCGGTCATATGGAAATCAGACCTGATAGATAAAATGAAACGCAGTTTCTTCCAAGAAGCAATGTGTCGATACTACCATATGGATGCACTACATAGACGCTAACTAAACAGATGGAAAAGAAGCTTGATGGCAACTACACAAGAATGCTGCAAGCAATTTTAAACAAGTCCTGGAGGCAACACCCCACAAAACCCTAACTGTACGGCTACCAACCTCCCATTACGAAAACTATCAAAGTTAGACAAACCAGACATGCAGGAGATTGTTGGAGAAGCTGGGATGAGCTCATAAGTGATGTTCCCCTATGGACCCTGTCATATGGCCGAACAAAAGCAGGACGGCCTGCTCGAACCTACATACAGCAGCTCTGTGAGGATTTGGGATGTAGCCCTGAGGACCTGCCAGAAGTGATGAATGATTGGGAGGAGTGGCGAGAGAGGGTCAGGGATATCCATGCTGGCGGCACGACATGATGATGATTATATATTGGGGTAATCTTCGAAATACTCTTGTAGACTACACATCTTAGATGTGCGCCACAGCTTTTTGTCAATTAACAATTAGGTCTGATCTTCTGGCTGGGATTGAGTGATCCATTTGTATATCAAAATTCCAGAGAATTTTAGGGATTTCATTTTCTTGGAGTGCTTCTGGTTTGTGTATATACCATTTTTTAGTAATGGGGAAATTTCAGTTCCTTGCAAAATTCTCGGTGGTGCACCTTTTTCCACTCAGCCATGTCAACACTTGCTATTCTCCCATGAATTATCAATTTTTTCTTTGATATAATTAGTTCCGATGGTAATATTTTGTGTTGCTGTTATTATTATAACATACCAAGTAATTCTCTTTCATAGTATCTATCGAGGCAATGTCATCATATACTTAAAATAGATTGGAAATGTAATAAAAATATGAGGGAGTGTCCTCGTGGTGTAATGGTTAAAGCAATGGACTGCGGAATCATAGTAAGCGAGTTTGTACTCCAGTCGCGCTATTACATTCACTTTTGGGCAAATACCCTTGGGAAAGGTATAAACCCTCTTATCCTCCCAGCTATAGGTTAAATAGTACCACTACTGTTCTTCTTAGAGAATGGCTTTGGCATTAAATAACCTACAAATGTTGATATGCCATTAAACAAAAAAAAACAAACCAAACCAAACCTAAAAATATGATAAAAATATAATCAAAATAAGGACAGGTAAAGGAATTAGATTTTATGAGCAAAATTCCTCAGAATTGTCCATCATTTCCTGGAAACCCTATTTAAGGAATGTACATTCAGGTTGCATCAAATCTAATATAGATTTTCTCAAGTAGCCACATCTCCATATGAATAGATCCTATTCCTTGATATCTACATTGACACAAGTGAGAATTGTGTTGCATACATTATACAATTATCATCTTGATTTTCTTTTATAAAAACTTTAAATTCTACAAAAAAAAAAAAAAAATGTCCATTTCTTTTATGGTTGTTCTGAGAACTTTATGGCACCTCTTCATTAAATCACATTGAATTAGAATGGAGTCCTTTTGAAAATTAATTCATTTTAAAATATTAAACAATGAAATAAAAACAATATTGATTTTAAAACACGTTTTTATCTTTAAAATGATGGATATAACATCAACTGTTGTAAATCCAATGTACTCTTAGTGTTTCTTCATTTTGGAGAACAACTGTAGACAGCAGTATAACACCCTCAGCCTCCAATCCTCATTCATCTCCCTCCAATCTCTCTGCTACAGCGTGGGAAAAAACAGATCGAAAGTTCCCTCCAGGAAAGTGACCATACACTGCCCCACCCCACGTTGGGATTCTTTAATGGAAAGGCCGATGGCCACGTCTGAAAGGAAGAGGGGTTACAGGCAGCTGAACTGAAAACCGAAGGGTATATATTGTAGAACAAAAAAAAAAAAATACAACTCCGATTTCTGCAGTAGTTAATAATAAAAAAGGGTTTTATAATCTTCAAGTTTACAGATGGTAAAAAAATCTGCGGGTGTGACTTATAATGGTCTAAGGCGTTGGTCTGGTGAGGGGTAAGTCTTCTTAGCAATAATTCGTCCCAGCGGCGGACTGGTGATATGAGTTGGCAACGCAAAGCACAATTCCAATCTGTTGGTCCCTGCCTGGTCTTCGTCTGGTCCCAACTGCTTCGCTTACTGCCACCAACTGCTGAGTTAAAAAATCAGCTTGTGTATATAATAACCGCCAAGATTCTGGGGTAGGTTCTGACTGCGGCAGGGTTTTCTCCATAACATCATTTTCAACTCATCAGACAACCGTCATGTCTTTGTTTCAATTTTCGTCATCAGAAAGGGTCCAACCCCCTTTTCACTACTTTCACAAAGTCGTTCCTCTCACTACCCTCGTAATGAGGACTACAGGAGGATAGCTTTCCTCCTACCAGCACAGTTTTTCTCATTTTACTACTTATAACGTCAGGCTGGAGACTCTTCCCCTTATGCCCAAATATGCTAGACTGTCACTTTTGATGGAACTGGTTTCAAACCTGCGTAGGAGAAAGGGCTGGCCTTCGTTCCAGACTAATTAATAATTCCCTTTCAGCACCGATAAGTAATTCCGGATAATTTTCTCACCTGTTAGCTGAAGTATTTCCCCAAATGCCAGATGGCCTCCCTCTCATCAACAAAGACTTCTTTGTTCGCTTCTGAGTCCCATCTTTTAACTGGAGGGTACGTCACCTCATATCCGAATCTTTTTACTGTCAAATTCTTAATTTTAACATTTTCCAGGTTTGAGAATCATTTTAGTATTATTACTCTTTTCTTTTCTATTTTAATAATAATATCCTTCTTCCTCAATTTCCACTTGTGCTTTGTAAACAACTTAATCTTCCCAACCAGTCAACATCTTCCAATTCCCATTTCGGGCCCTTGTCAAAAGTTCCTTTTTCCCAGAAATTTCAATTTCACACTTCTTGGCAATTATATTTGGCTGCTCAACTTTTTGGTTAACCCTTCATGTACCGCCATCGACCAATATTGTCACAGCAGTATAGTAACAAACATGCTCACAACTTGTTGGTTGTGAGTGATAAGGTTGGGGAATCATCCAGATGGAAACACACGGTTCTTATAGAAACTGAGGATGCGGTAAACTAGAAACTTGGACTTAAAAATCTTCTAAACACTGAAGATCAATAAGTTCCATCTACAGTTGTAATCATACTTCTTTACTGTCAACATCAAGAGGCAAAGAGAAAATTTATGATAATAAATTACATAGAATTTCTCAGTTTTTTAATGTTTTTTTTTCCCAATTTTTAGAATCAAGTGAGTTGAGGTGTCAAGATATATTAGTCTGAGCAATCTATGAAGAATATGCAGTTGACTCCAGACAAATTTACAAGAGAAATTAAAGAAAATCTGTTTGGTAGGCCAACATGTGCCAAAAGTTTACCAAAAATGTTGAGTGGAACAGATTCAAATAGCTTGTTGAACGTTATTATTATCTCAATTTTGGTTATTTTCATTAATAATTATTATTACAGTTGTATAATAGTATAAGAATTGATTTTATTTAATTCAAGCATAAAAATGCCTTCTCAACAGCTATAGCTTTTGGTACCCTGGCTGATAACAGGATACATGCTATTGCTGAAAGAATTGCTAATAAACTTCAAGTGTTTCTCTATAAAACTGTGTGTTGTGATAGTCAATATCTTAAATATTTTTTCAGATAAATTTTTGAAACTATTTATGTTGACAACCTAAAGAAGCAAAATACCTACCTTGGAATGTGTCACCAATAATCATAAAGAATTCTTGAATTATCTTTTTTATCCATTTCTCATGGAGTAATAGACAAATTTGCATTGGCTTTAAAATGTTGTGAAGAGAAAAATAGGTGAGATCAGAGAAATAGAATGAATACCTTTCTCAGCAAGTTCAAAATAAGATGACTTTTTCTCTAAAATAAAACATACTTTATTTCCTATTTATAAAACAAAAATCCAACATTCTCTAAATCAAGAAGGCTTTCCCCATCAAACCTCTCAAAAGATATATTAGTCTGAGCAATCTATGAAGAATATGCAGCTGACTCCAGACAAATTTACAAGAGAAATTAAAGAAAATCTGTTTGGTAGGCCAAGTATAAAGACCGATTGGTTAAGTTCTAGTAAAACATCTGGAAAAGGTATTACAGATGGCATCTTCCTGTTTAAAGATTAATTTTGACAGTTCTTTCAGTAATCAGATAGATCCCTAATTGCATAAAACAACAACTCCGATTAAACTCTAACACAGAGGACTCCAGACCAAAATCTGAGAACCAAGTACAGCCCTCAAGACCAATCTGTATGGCCCTACACCCAACTTTCAAAATTTTCACGTCTTTTGATGTTGACTGTGAAGAAGTACCATTACAACTGCAGATGAAACTCATTTGTCATCACTGTTCAGAAGATTTTAGGTCCAAGTTTCTTATTTGCCACAGCCTTTTTATAAGAACATGCTTTAATTTGGATGATTTCCTAACTTTATCACTCACATCTAGCAAGTAGTGAGTGTGTTTGGTACTACATAGTCATAGCTTGAAATAAGTTATCTCCCTTATACTAGAACTCTTCAGTAATGTGACATCAAGAAACAAACATAATTCTCTGCACTATTCTTTCATATATCTGACAGTCCGCACACACGTGTACACTATTGGTCTCAAAAAAGTCATGAACCAAATAGCATCTTCTTTATCCTGATTTTCACACAATATATTACACATACCACTGCGAACAGTTGTTCTAGAAAATGAAGCACACCAAGAGTAAGTTTTACTTGGATCTGTCAAATGGTCACTTGTCTGTGTCAACCTCTTCATTTAACGATAATATTACATTTTTTTTGTTATTGCAAACAACATCAGAAGTCTCATTGATAAATTATGATTGTTAATTTGTGAATTTAGCTGGATTTTTTTCTATCCTTTTAAGATCACCTGGGCCCTCCTGCAATAAGCTCTGTGGTCCTCATGCTGAAAAGGTTAGGGACCCATGCAATATAGCACAGGATTCTTTTCTATGCATAATGATTAGACATGAAGTGTGAACCTTCTAATGGAGACTTGATACTGTTCTCAGATCTGGAAATATGAAAAATTCCATGCAAAACCCCCCCAAAATGTCTAATACCAGTGTTTGATTAAAGGATAGATTCTTGAGATTGCACCACAGGTGTCTCTGCTAGCGAGGGACCCTCCCAAGATTGAGTGAAAAGTTATTTTATTTGTTAATGGAGAATCAAAGTATAATGACTGATTGATTTTAATGGTATGTCAACACGTCTGCAGTTATTTTAGGCCAAGAAATTAGAAAATTGTGTACTTTGTTTATGTTAACTCTCTTTATGTAGTTTTTTTGCTTGTGGTTATATGATCTCATGTATTCCCATCTAATACAAATAACTTGCAAACAAATCTATTTGACTTATTTTAACCCAAAATATTCAGAACAACAAAATATAACAGAAAACAGTTAAATGTATTTTTAACACAGTATTCTTTTTTATTTTCTCACCAACCAGGATACAGGGAGATTGACGCAGATGAGTAACTGAGTGTCTACATATGACCTGTTGTCAAGCTGCCTTCGTGTCTGAAACTAACCAATTTTGTGAAGAATCAGTCAGTCGTTAAGGGAGATAACTCTCCCGTAACAGGATCCTAACAAGTACTATCACTCCAGGTCAAAATGGACATATGAAGGGTTACTCCATACTCTCCAAATCTTTAGAACAAGAAGCCCCATTACCAGATACAGTTTAGTGTCATATCTAGGATACACCTTCTGAGGGGATTATTACTCTTCCACTGGGGTAAAATCCGTGGCATAATAGCTAAAGTGTTGGACTACAATCTCAAAGTAAGTGAGTTCAAACTCTAGTCATGCTATTACGAGGATGATTAAATAAGTTTCCAGATTTTTTCGTATGGGCGCTTTTATTGATAGTACACTCATGAAATTCTAGTCCCCTTCGAAGTAATCTCCTCCGGCTGCAATGCACTTGTTGTACCGTTCCAACAACTTCTGGAAGGCCCCATGGAAGTCCTCTTGTGTGAGCGTGTCAATCACCTTCGTCACAACATCTTTCATCTCCTCAATTGTCTCATAATGACAGCATCTGAGCTTAAGGGAATAACCAAAAATCACAGGGAGCAAGGTCTGGACTATAGATAGGGTAAGGAACTGTCTTGATGCCCATCTTGGTCAAATAGTCTGTTACAAGGATGGAGTTGTGGACTGGTGCATTGTCCTGGTGGAAATGCCACTGACTCGATTTGAAGAGTGCTGGCCTCTTCCGACGGAATCTCTCCCTGAACTCCCTTAAAACCTCAACATAGTAACTCTAATCCTTTGGCCAATCAACTCTAGTGTATTGACTTCCTTACTCCTCCCACACCTCTCATCATCCCTCACAGACTCCCTGCTTTCCTTGAATCTCTTATGCCACTCAAAAACTGATGCTCGATTCATGCAATATGGTCAAAAGGCAGCCTGAAGCATTCCATACGTTTCTGTGACAGAATTTTATTGCATATCGTTTTTAGCCTTCAGTGAAATGGTTAATATTGTTTAGCGAGGGGGGAACCATTTTTAGCCGGAGTTTTTTGTAGAATGATTTTAGCTGGAGATCTTGGTTTGTTAGTTGCGAGGGAAAGTTTGTTGTTAGCGAGGAAGATGGGTGTAACGTATGTGTGTTTACGTTGTGTTGTTTCCTCGCTGCGTTTATAAGGTCCCTCGCTAATAGTTGTTAGGAAATAAAAGGATGATGATGAAGAAGTAAGATGGCGATAGTCGAAAGGTGTTTTTAGAAGTAGGTTTTTTATTTGCGGCATGGAATATTGGGTTTGCTTTTGGTGCTGCAAGACTCGTGGAGTTTAAGCTTGTTAGCATTGAGACGAAATTGAGTTATGAGATGTTGAGAAGGTTGAGGTGGCAGCGTGTGTCGTCGGACGTGAGGGATTGTGTTTTTTGCATTTTGACGAAAGACATGTTGCAGTTGTAGGAATTGAACTTTGGATGTCACCGTGAGTTTCGTGTCTGGTATTTGGGGAGAGTAGGCGTTATCTCCATGCGTGTCGAGAGCGGGATTACACTCAGATCGACATAGCCAATTTTGGGGTGACATATAGTTGTGCCTGTGCGAGGCATGTTGAATGCATCTAATTTATATTCAACTGGGATTCCTCGTAAGGAATCCATAAATTAGATGGATTCCCTCGTGTGTCCATGTTGCTACTGCTGGTATTTTAGAGCCGCAGAGAGGCGTCCGCACTGAGCGGCATTGTCCAGCTAAAAAGCATCGCTATTGAAGAACGGCCAGTGTGACGTCCGCACTGGTCGGCGTCTCCAGCCAAAGAGACTGTGTTTAGCAGCTTACAAGATTTGGTGGGCGGAAATGAAGGTCCGGGCTGAATAGGATAAGTCATCCTGATTGGTTGAAATTAAGTGTCGAATTAAATTGCACGCCAAACCAAAATACGAAATTTTTCTCTTCTCTACACGTTCTTCTAAAGTGTCAGATTGCATTTTTGAAATTCACCAGCTGTGACAATCAGGCTTTAGTAGGGTGTATTCCAATTGCTGCTGTAGCTGTTCATTTAAAGCTGAAATCATAAAAATTGGTCAGTCATCTCATAAGATGTATAGCAATAACGTACTGAATTTTCAAGAGTCTACGACAATTTTAAATGCCTGTTCCAAAAAAGTCAGGGATCTTATTAAATGCGCCATGTATGTTTCCTTTTGGATTAATACCCTTGGGAAAAACATGAACCTCATCCCCCAAGCTATGGGTTAAATAATACCACTACTGTTCTTCTATAAGGATGGCCTTGATATTTGATAACCCACAAAGGTTGATATGCCATTAAACAAAGAGAGAAAGAAAGACAGGAAAAGCTTAAAGTTTTTTCGTTTGTTTTTATTAATGTATTCAGAATATCACACTATGTTGAATCCAGAAAGCTAATATACAAAAACTTTATAATGAGCGTATGACCGACAAAAAAAAAACATTTTTGTATTCTATAAAGTTTCGTTGGCATTATATATTAATTTCATTTTTATTTCAGTTCTTTTAAGATACTATTGGGAAAGTTAAATGAAGATGCTTTGTGCCTGGTAGTCTAAGGGAGATAACTCAGTCTAGATATTTTATAAAAAATATAACTCATTTCAACTCATTTCCAATGTATAGTACTGCGCAGTTCACAAGATAATTATTAAGGTTTTTCTTTGATCTGATTGATTGATTTACTGCACATACTCGTGTCTTAGTCAAAATTCTTTAATTTATAAAGCCAAGGGTTACTTCTAGTTCTTCCAATTGTTTAAATTTCAACCTTATAAAATGACTTATCATGCCTTTGTGTGTATATGTGTGTGTATATATATACAGTGGTGGAAATATCTATAAGACACCCCATTAAATTGTTAATAATTTTCTTATTACGGCACAAATTCCTCAAAAAAAGTGTGTGTGGTACCTAGATCTGATGGGTATTAGTATACATATTTGATTTTATAACAACTTTCCACCAAAAAAAAGTTATTAAGAAAAATACGTTTTTGATGGTGGAAATAATTATAAGACAGTTTTGAAAATTTGCATATCTGGTTTACTTCAGAATTCCAAAGGAAGAATAAGTGCATGTGTAGATTATAAAAAGACTCTTATCATGATTTTAAGTCATGTGAGTCCTATTTAAAACATTTCATAATTGAATACAGTTACAGCAAAATGCCAAGGAACTCCCCCTCCCTTAATGAAAATAAAAGGGCAAATTTCTGCCTATAAACTGGAAGGAACATCTATAGGTTTCATTGCAAGGGAACTGTTGCGTCTCGAACAGTTGTAAGAAATTATCTAAAGAACCCTGAATCATATGACACCAGAGAAACGTCCACCTAAAATTACAAATGCAGCTAGACGTCGACTTTTTCGAGTAGCTTCTAATGGACACTCAAGCTCAAGAGATCTGCAAAAATTTCAGAATTTATCCATCACTCCAAGAAGAGTTCGTCAACTTCTCCCTGAATTGCCAAATCTCGTATATCAAAATAGGAAGACAACCCCTGTTTTAACTGCTGAACACAAGAAGATGCGCGTAGATTGGGTAAAGAAAAAAGTAACATGGACAAAAGAGAAATGGGAAAACGTGGTGTTTTCTGACGAGAAAAGGTTTCATTTGGATGGGCCCGACGGCTCCCAGTGTTATTAGCATGATTTAAGAAAGGAGAAGCAGCTGTTTTCAAAAAGATTATTGGAAGGAGGATGCGTTATGGTTCAGGGATCTTTTCTGTATTTGGAAAGGCTGATTTGGTAGTGATTGAAAGAAAACAAAATTCTGCTCAATATATCAATATGTTGGAAAAAAATATTCCAATTTATGAATCGTCTAGACACCAATAATGACATTTTTCGACAAGACAACGCAGCCATACACACTTCTAAGCTCACGAAAGACTGGTTTAAAACAAAAAATATTGAAGTTTTGGACTGGCCCACTAAGTCTCCATATTTAAACCCAAATTTGTTTAAAGAAAATTTGTGGGGAATTTTTTCAAGAAGAGTATACAAAAATAAACGTCGATTTAAAGATAGAGAAACTTTAAAATCTTATATTAAACAGTATCGGAGTTAAATTCCATCTGAAACTCCCAGAAAACTTATTGATTCAATCTAAAAAAAATCAAGTAGTATTTATATAAGTTCAGGTGGTGCCCGTGGTGTAATAGTTATCATCGTAGGAAATGGACACGGCGACACGAGTTCAAATCCTGGACGAGACTTATTGCATTTCACATAGCACTAATACCCTTGGGAAAGGTATGAATCCAATTATTCTCCCTCCAGCTATGGGTAAATAGTAGAGCAGACTAGGTTCTTCAGCCTTGGTGAGTTAACTAGTCTAGGAGAAGGAAAATGACGTCAGTCAGGTTTGGATCCTAGCTTCAACTGAATGATAGGAATTTTCTCCAAAATATATTCTTTTAGTATTTCATGTCATTTCTGTATTCATTTTATTAACACTAATAACTAATATCTCTCTCTCTCTATATATATAGGAAATAACTATATATATATATATATATATATATATATATATATATATATATATATATATATATATATATATATATCATAAAAAGACTCTTATCATGATTTTAGTACTTGATTTTTGTGCAGATATGACATTCACAGTAGAGCTTCAAAAGCCACCATCCATAAAACAAACAAACAGTATTTTTCTCATAAAATAATGTGTAGAGATGCCATGAGTATATTGTTGTCATCAACAAGTACGTGCTGTGCTGGACGTCTCCTGGAAAAATTTGTGCTTTCTTGACTCAGACCATGAAATGTACAATTGAATTTGCTGTCCTATACAAGTGCTGAAAGAATTGCTGAATGAACTTTGTAACTCCTTTTTATTTATTTTTAATAACTCGGTAATAAATAGTTCTTAGTTGTACACACGAGGTACGTTTGTCTTCTTTTTTTTTTTTTCTTTTTTCTTTCAAAGTGCTTTTTTATTTTCCGTGAAAGGATTCGTTTTTTATAAAAATAAATCCTTTTAATATTACTTATTAATAACTCATTTATACTGCAACCTTCATATTACTGATTAATAACTCATCTATATTCCAACCTTATTCAATACTTATTAATAACTCATTTATACTGCAACCTAGATTTTGTATTACAATAGTAATACCATGTTTATTGCAAATGTTGAGATGTCTTGTTAATACACTGTTTTATTAACAGCCTCATGTCTTGTTTTCTGTTGCCTTTATCTTTATTCTGTCCAAGTATTCGTAACAATGCTAGAGATACAATAAACAAAATCACTTAGTTTTCCCAGTCATAATTCGTCACTCCAATGTTTTATCAACGTCTGTAGGGAACGAATAAATGAATAAATAAATCTAAAATTAAATTTAATTAAAAAAAAAAAAAAACAATCATATAATACACGGGCCGCTATCAGCACATCCACTGTACCCCCACACGTTCGCGCGTTTTTCAAACTAAAATCCCTTTTTTGCCCTTTGACGTCAACGATGTAACACGGAATCTTGACCGCTGACGAAACAGGCTACGAGCCCATGGTGTGCTACATATGAAGATACTCTACGCACATGGGAACCCAGAATTCTCCTTCTTCAAGCCTTTGAATTCGTAAGAACCAGCCACCAAAACTACATGGAACTCAAAGAACTGTTCCCGAGACAAATGCTATCACTAAGTCTGCAGAAAAACCTCTTTTTGTAATTATTTTTCTTTCCTTCTTTCTTTAAATATAAACCTTTTTTCCCAACCAAATTGTTGTTTTGCTCCTTTTCTCTTGTCTAGTCTCGTGCTACAGTAAGCTTTATTTACCCTTACACTGCAGATGTATCTTATTTTCAACGGGTAAAATCCCAACAGGAAAGCACACACTCGTGCGTGCTTCTGGTTATTAAAGCCTGATGAGGTATTTGTCTGTCTCTCCGCCAAGACAGAGTGTGGCCCAAGGCCATTTTTATAATGGGAGTTGGGCACGAGTCGAAACTCAAATGCGCGGCAGATACAAAAATAACTTGGTCCCGTCAGCATTCCCCTAAAAAGGGGCACAAGAGAATAAACCTAACCTTTTCAAAGCAGATAAAAGCCTGGGGGTATGCCCCCCCACCCCTGAGACCAAGGGAGTATCGGTCTAAGCCACCCGATACGAATGTTAGGCTTCCCCAGCATGCATGTCAGGTGGCCTTGACCAACGTGACTTCCAAAACCAGACCAAACTGAGCACCCAGAAGCGCGGCTGACCAGGTCAAGAGTTGTATCTGTGGCCGGACTGGAGAGAGTTTGATTTCGCTCCGCCGTTTTATATGCTACTTTCGTCACGCCATCTAGTAGCTATAAGAAGTACTATTGGAAGTCAAGAGATGTAATCCCTACATAATCAGCTTTTGTTCATGTTTTAATGAATTCCTTATTTTTGAGAGATATTTTGGAAAATTTTTTTGTCATTTATGCATTCAGGGCACAAAAATTTTCTCTCGACTGAATTATTCAATATTTCATTTTCCCATATCTTTTGATTCCAAACATTCAAAGTGAATCCACTTTGGATATGAATCTCATTCCTCAGTAATCCATAGTTTCAATTTTGCATATCAGATGATGAATATAATTTATTACTTTTGAATATTTCATCATATAATCTCATCGAAAGCATCAAAGTTTAGGATAATATTTTCTAAACTTGGTACAATCTTAATTGTAAATAATCAAAAGTTATCAAATATAAATCATTATACAGATATAATCTAACAGTTGATTAGGAACTATGAAGTTTTTTAGTGAATAATTAAAACGAAACCAGGTAGAAAGTTTCTGATATAAAAACAAAGTAAATTTTTAATAAAGTTTCTTTCAGAGATGTATAGCGAAGGAGATATTATTATTATTATATTTATTATTTGTTTTGTTTTTGTTTTTTTTTGTTTTTTTTTTGGTTTAAGGTTTAAGTTGGTTTTGCGTTGGTTGCGTTGGTATTACATTGGTTGCGTTGGTATTATGTTGGTATTACGTTGATTGCGTTGGTATTTCGTTGGTAGCGTTGGTATTTCGTTGGTAGCATTGGTATTTCGTTGGTTGTTATCCCCTCGCTAAATGTTGATGGAAAATAAAGGTGGTGGAGAAGAACGAAGACGTCGTTAGGTTTTAATGGCAGCATGAAGTAAAGGGGTTTACGCTGGTATGCTGCAAGGTCTCGTAGGAAGGAAAGAGGGTAGGAAGTTGTTAGAGAGTATCATCTAATTTGTTTTTAACTAGGATCCCTTGGTCTAGAAGAATAGACCCAAGGGATCCATAAACTAGATGGCTCTTCTCATAGTGTATGATACTGCTACTGCTATTCAGGAGCAAACGATAAGACGTCCGTTCCCATTGAGGATTTCTTGAGAAGAGAGAGTTTCGCGGGCTTTCTTCAATTTTTGGTGCTGCCAGGAAAGATAGTTCGGGATAAATAGGACAAGTCATCCTGATTGGGTGAAAATATTCGGTGACTCTAACGGTCAAATTAAATTACGCGCCAAACAAAAATACAAGTTTATTTCTGCTACAGATGTCTACTTGCATACTTTTAGTTCAAGGGATGTTGCCAGTTTCCCCTCTTGACTTTAGCTGATTGAATCAAACCCTTACTATTTATAAATAAACAAAAAAAAAAAAAAAATGACAAAATTTGAAATCGGAACAATAATATCTTATTTTAACCATGAATTAATAATTAATGTAATTAAAAAAAAACTGTTTTAAAACATGACATTGAATGTTACGTATTCTTTTTAGATTATACAACTTTTTATTAGAATTATTTTAAAAAGTTATTGATTTAACAAAAAAAAAATGTAACCTATGACAGAAAAAAATGTATAATTACGTATACATGTAACCCTCTGGATTAAATCGGGTGAATCGGCACCAAGCAATGTAACCGGTCAATGAGGAAACTCCGCCGGTATCATGTTGTTAGGTACGGTTCCATTTACGTCAGTGTTCTTCACAACCATCCACTCCTCATTACATGTATTTTGATCACATTGAGGTAGCTTAATGAAGTCACTGAAGTGATGAACAGGTCGATGGCTAGTGGTTACATAAAAAAAAATAATTCTCCGAAACAAAATGAAAAAAATCAACACGGGTTAGAAATGTTACAACTCTTTTTGCTTATATCGTTTGTTGTACACAGCGGTTTCAAACCTTTTCTATAACTTTCATAATCAAATGACACTGAAATATGAAATACAGTTGCAAATGGTCTAGTAGTAAGCCAAATATTTAGTATTCAGAGTGTAGCCCAAGGCCGTGGGTTCAAGAGGTTTTGCAAAGTGACGTGAATTCTAACAGCGGCAGTTGCAGACTGCTTTTGAATCTGTAACACAACTATAAACGGTCCAGTTGTAAGTCAAGTTTTAAGACGCTAGTTCGATTCTTAGTCAACTGCCTGATTCTACTTTCTCTCAACTGTCTTTCGTGACAAATTTGATTTTCAAAATGCCTAAGCAAAGAGGATTTGCTCCAAATTATCAGCAACCGATATTTTCTTATCAGTTCAACCACCTAAACATTTTTCCAATCCAAATGATTCTTTCCTTTTCTGATAATTTCACAAATAAACCAGACAGCCTTGTCTGCTTGTTCAAATCATTTTTACCTGTTTTTATCTCCAAGTATTTTCTTTGTCCTAATGTTATATTTTGACCTTCGACCCGGCCCAAAAATACTATTCCAAGGTGATACACCGGAAGGAAGTGACACATTCCAATGGCCAGTAATCGAAAGAATTCGCGTGGGCGGATTAAGGCTTATGATATGGGACAAGGTGAAGGTCCCATTGTGCCACTACAGTGATGCACCGGAAGAGAGTAACCTCTGAACTGCATGACAGTTATTTCCGCTTGATGACGATTAAACATCCGATTTCAAAGATCCAGTAAGCGATCGTGTGGGCGTTGAATTATTATTCAACTCAGTTGAGTTTGGGGTGCCAAAGCAATTGCCAGCAGAATTCCAGACAGCTAGAGACCAGATGTGGTAGGGAAGCCACACCCGACCGAGGGGGTCCTCGGAAAGCCCCGATGGAGTTGACCCCAACATCAGGAGAACAAGAAAGACACAACGTGACGGTCATAACAGTGTGGTCAAAATATGAAGTTTATGTTCGGTCTCCGGCACCCTCTCACACGCAAACCTTACAAATAAAGTGAGAGGTAAATATGTTGTTAAAGAAGTCTTCCTTCGTGCTTCATTCCTGCGTTTTCCCTCCTGCGTCTTTCTGCGTGCGTCTTTATTATTGAGTCGTTATGATACGGCAAATGAGTATATAACACTAATAATGTTAAGTAATTAAGATTCTCTAATCAGAATTTCCTGGTTATTTTTTATGCAAAAAAATCTGTTCCTTTCAGACAATCTTAGAAATAACCTGATTTTTTTTTGCCTGAATCCGGCTGTTTAAGTCATTTAATCTTTTAGGTTTCCAATGTTTTCTTTGTTCAGTTTCACAAAAGGACATCCCTACAGCCTTTCACTTCGTCCGCTTATTTTCAACTAACCCCCTCCGGGCTCCTGTGTCTCATAAGACATTTTATATTTAGGGTTTCCAAATGTTTTCTTTATCCAAATGATATTTTAGGAATTAAAATTTTCTTAAGAGCACAACTCTACTCCTTTTTACTTAGTCTGCTTGCTTTGAATTGTTTAATGTCCCTCTAAAATTCAATGTTACATGCAGACCACAATGGAAAAGTCTAAGTTTTACAACCGGGGATAAAAATAATGCAGAATTGGTGAATTATGCAAAAGAGTTTTTTTTAAGTGGAAAATTATTTCACCAGAAATTCCTATTAAACATTTAAAATAGTTATTATATTGACTTGGAAAAAAATCTTTACAATATAGGAAATTATTATACACAAAATTCTATGTCCAACATTAAAAATATTTTTTTTTCTTGTTGAATATAACAGGATAGTTTAATTCCCGATGTTGTATTTCATAAATTAATTCTTTTTAACTTTGCAAGATCTTATTTCTATTTTTTTTTTCATTTCTCCTTCCTCTTTATATTTTTTCTCGTCAAATTTTACTGAAAAGGGTTAAATTCTCGAGATACATTCAGGTTTATTTACAGTAGTTTGATTTTTAATTATGTATGGTAGTATATTTATGTATATTCTAAAATAATCGTCTGCTAAGAACAATAGTCATGACCAGATGGTTTTCATATGTGCGTAGTCCAACGTCATTGGACGGACTAAGAACAACCGGGTCCAAAAACCCATATTCCAACTAGACGTTTTTATAAACTCAAATCTTGCTTTCTTCTTATAAAGGTTTAGCGGCAGTAAAATTGTTATTATTTTTAGCGAGAAATATTTTGTTGTGTTTATAGCGAGGAAAAGTTGTAACGTGTTTGTGTTTACGTTGAGTTGTTTCCTCGCTAAGTTTGTAAGGTAAATAAAGGAAGATGTGGAGGAGTAAGAAGACGAAGATGTCGTTAGTTTTTACATAAAGGTTTTATTGGCAGCATGGAATATAGAGTTTGTGTTTGTGCTGCAAGTCTCGTGGAAAAGGAAAGATGTAAAGAAACGAAATGGAGATATGATAGAGTTTAGAAAGCAGCGCATATCGTTGGACGTGCGAGGGATTGTGTTCACCTTAGTTTAGCGAAAGTCATGTTTGCCGTTGGAGGGAATAAACTTTGGAGTCACCGTGAGTTTTGTGTCTGGTGGTTTTGGGGAGAGGCGTGCGTGTCTCCATTAATGTTGCCCAGAGGTGAAATGAGAGCTAGGTGCCGGGAGCGGGATTAGGCATCGCATCGGGGGTGACATAAAGTTGTTCCTGAGTGTGGCGTATTGAATGTATCTAATTCATATTCAACTGGGGTTCCTTGGTCTGAGATAGATGCAAGGAATCCATAAATTAGATAGGTTCCCTCATGTGTCCATGCTGCTGCTACTATTGAAGAACCGCCAGTGAGATGTCTGCACTGGACGGCGTTGTTCAGCCAAAAAAACTGTGTTTGGCAACTTACCCAATTTCTACTGCCCGGAAAGGAGATCCGGAGTGAATAGGATAAGTCATCCTGATTGGGTGAAATTATGCGTCGAATTAAGTTACGCGCCAACCGAAAATACGAATTTTCCTTCCGCTACAAAGGCTTATTTATAATAGTTTTTACAATATTTATTATAGAGACTAGCTCTGTACGGGTGGGTGTGAGTGCGTGCACATGTGAATGGTTGTGGGTTGACTACGAGTATGCATATGCGTATGCATAGGGAGCGAGACATATTTGTGTGGGATCGCTAATTCTTCCCTGCAAGTAAAAAAATGTATAAAATAGTTTGTCGACTTAAAAAAATTATAATCACACCTTTAAGCATCTCTTGGATTGGAGGCTCGTGGTCATTTTTTTTAATGGCCAAACACCTGGAAATAAAAAATCTACCCCCACTGGAATATATTGAAAGTGAGGCTGCTGCTAGAGTTAGTTAGAAGGGACAAGACAGTGAGAAGATGCACAAACAAATCAGGGGAAAGAAGTCAGTCTGGTACAGAGACACCGAGGGTCATACAAAGAAGAAAAGGCTAGACTAGTGGTTTTCAAAGTGGGCGGTACCCCCCGGGGGGGGGGGGGCGATATAAACTTTCAGAGGGGCGCTGGCGAGTAAACAGTCGGATAGGAGTGTTGAAATTGTGAAGGGGGCGTTGGAGCAATTACAGTAAAATGTGACGTTGGTAGAAAGGCCGGAAAAACGGGGCAATTTAATTAAGCGTCACCCAGTCGCTGCAACTAGACGTACGTGTTACGTCTGTATCTAGAACTCTCTTCGTAAGGGACAATTTTCCCCTGGTCACCGCTTTCCCCTTTGTGTACTTCCCGTTTTCTCGCTGTGACGTTAAACTTTCTGCCCCTTTTTAACTCCGTTACTTCTATTTCTCATTTCTTCTCCCCTTCTTAATTTCTCTTTCGGGTTGCCTTAAGCTCTGCTCTTATCCTCTCTTTATTAATTAATCCCAAACTCTCGGCATCACGAAAGCTACGAGACTTATTCTTCTCGGCGGGACTTTCAACCATTCCGCCAGACATTTTTCTTCCCGACAACACGCATTCTTTCCTTCTCGCTTCAGTCACCCCTTCAACATGACTCTGGTATGTTTCATTTGCCTTATCTCACCATGTTTACTTCCTTCTTGTTGCCTTCAATTTAAATATTATCGGAATATTATTCCTATTTGCCATGCTACTTGTCTCGCTTTTACCCGTTTTATTACTTAGTAGTAAAGTAAAATTCTACTTGTTACAGTCGCCTTACTTCCCCTCCTTTCCTCTCTTTCTTCTTTGCCTTTCTCTTTCTCGCTTGATATTTCTACTTATTTCTTCCCCTTCGTCGCAGTGAAACATACTTTGTTTTTTTTTCTTTCAGAAATTTACTTGTCTTACGTTGGAATAAATTTCTCTTTCATAATTTTGGAATTAGTTAGTGTTCTTTTATGCGTGAGTCCGAGTTTATTCTGTCTGTCTAAGCAAGATGTTTATTAACATTTGGCGAGGGCAGCATACATACATGGCAACCCCAGGAGCATCGAAAAAGAAGTGTAGGCAATACTCTGTGGAGTACTTGAAGTATGGATTTATACAATCACCGACCAATCCACAACCCATGTGCTTGGTTTGTGAGAAAAACTTTTCTAATGAAGCAATGAAGCCGTCTAGGCTCCTCAAGCATTTACAGAAGATTCATCCCGATAAATCTGGTAAAACACTGGCGTTCTTTCAATCTCTTCGAGGTCAATTTTTGAAGCGAAAAACAATGAATATGTTTACTTCCTCATCGAAAAATTCAGATGACGGTCTGAAGGCTTCTTACAACATTTCTTTGCTGATAGCGAAAGCTGGCAAGCCCCACACTATTGGAGAACTGATTCTGCCTGCAGTTAAAGAGGTTAGTAAAACAGACTTGCACAAATCTCCTGGACAAGTCATAAAATCGATTCCTCTCAGTGACAACTCAATTCAATGAAGAGTAGACAAAATGGCTAAAAACGTCGAAGAGACCCTCAGTAAGATGTTGATCACAACTGAGTTCAGTTTGCAATTGGACGAATCCACTCTTCCGGGAAACGAATCGCTACTTCTCGCATATTTACGCTTCATCAAGGGTGGGTCACTGTGTCAAGAATTATTGTTTGCCCGTCCCCTGGAAACAGATACCAAAGGAGCATCAGTGTATCGAGCTGTGGAGTACTATTTCCAGAAAAAAAGCATTCCACTTACAAACATCATCTCATGTGCTACAGATGGCACCCCGTCCATGGTTGGTCGCCACCGTGGATTTCGAAGTTATTTGAAAAAAAGCTGTTCCGAAAGTCCTCACAGTTCACTGAGTGATCCATCGACAACACTTAGTGGCAAAGAATTTGAGTGAGAAGCTACATGAATCCTTATCGACTCTGATTACTGCAGTCAACAAAATCAAAGCGAATGCTCTCAATTCTCGACTGTTCCATCAGCTGTGTATTTTCAATGCCTGCTTCTCCATACAGAAGTTCGGTGGTTGTCGAAAGGTAACTGTTTAAAAAGATTTTACACTGTTTGACAGTGTTCTGGATTTTTTTCAAGAATCCAACCCTGAGCTTTACGACAAACTGAAATCGAGTAAGACAGATATTGCTTACCTCACTGAAATGTTTTCCAAATTTAACGAAGTGAATTTGCAGCTGCAAGGTGATGAGACTTCATTAATCAAAGCCAAGTCCGCCCTCTTGGCCTTCCTCTCAAAATTACAGCTCTACAGCAGGAATCTTGGACGCCGCGAATTCTGTCAGTTTCCTTTTTTTCTGATTTGGAGAATAAAACAGGAGTGAAGGACGATGACATTGCCGTGTACTGCGCTCATTTAGCGCAACTCCACAGGGGTATGTCAGTCAGATTCAACGACCTATTTTCTCTTGAAATCCCTGGTTGGGTGATCGATCCGTTTACTGAACCCAGCACAGAGGTGCCAACCCATCTAGAAGAGGAACTTGTAAGTTTGCAAAATGACGAGGATCTGAAACCAAAGTTCAAAACCTCTTACCAAGCCTTTTGGATGCAAACAGCGATCCCAAAACGCTACCCAACCCTGCGGAAAGACATCAAGTTGTTTTTAATTGCTTTTCCGACTTCCTACCTGGTTGAGAGGGGGATTTAGCGCTGTGTCCAGGTTCCTCACCAAAAGAAACAAACTCAACATAACAGAGCGTAGTTATCTGAGACTGCTCCTGACTAACCTTCATCCTGATGTTGACAGTTTGATTGCAATGCACTAAGCCGTGGCCTCCGTGATATATATTACCAAGGCCTGTCATATGATTAAACTTAACTTGCTGACTTCACTATCAGTAGATATCTGTTTTATATACTACACGGCGTCTTTCAGCGTTGACTGTTTCAGAACAAAACATGCCTTCCCCTTGGGTACCAAAGTGCAAAGGGAATTATATGAATGGTCGAGAGTTCATTGTTTTTTGGTTCCAAAAAGTAAATATTTGATAAATGGAAACATACCATTAAAAGGGAGAATTTTACCCCAAGTCCATTTAGCAAAGTGATAGTTAAAATTTTAATCACCATTTATTTCAACAGGCGCTAAAATCAAAATTTGTTAAAAAATTAGTTTTGCTGTAGCACAAAAAAGCAGTTTTAAAATTTTAACTGAAGCCGAAAAAACTTGATATTTTCTAAAAATATTTGAATTAATTTTTTTATTGACATTTTATTTAAGAAAATTGTGTTTGCTTTTCAATGAAATATTTTAAAAAATTCTTAGAAAACGATCGTAAAAACTTTTAACATTTCTCTACTTGAAACTAAATGAATCATTTTTAAACATGAAAAAATATTCCTGAATTAATTTTTTTTTCATTCTTGAATGACCAAAAACTAAAAGATTTATTCTTTAGTCAATTTTAAAAGAATTTCTTTTATTTTTAAGGTTTTGTTTATTTGAAAACTGTAAAATTATTTGTACCAAAAGTCAAGTCACTATTGCCGAAAATTTGAATTTGAAAATGATGACTTAAACTTTGTTCAAACCTATTATTTCTGAATAAGTTTTGAATTTATTTGAAACATAAAGGTTTAAATCACACCACCACACTTGAATTTTAAAAATATTTAGCACAAAATGAACACGTGAACACACTCAAAAATATTTTCCAAACATTTTTCCTTTTTTGATAATTTGAAAGTTTGTCATCAATAATAATCCGTAGAAAAAATTGGAAAAAAAAAATTAGATTTTTAACTTATGAATATTTTTTTTTATGGTTAGTTTAGGGTTTTTAATCCTTAAAAAATTATTTAGTAAGTAAACATTAAACAAAAACAAGTTTTGCAAAAAAATGATTATTTATAAAGTTTAACTTCATAAATGAAATAGAAACGTTAATTTTTACATTTTTTTTCATTTTTAGATATTAAAATATTTTTAAATGCAATTGAATTACCAAATATACTAGAATTTTTTAAGTGTATCGTACTTTTGAAAGGTAAAAATATCTTATTTCATCCAGAAGGATTAACAATGGATTCAAAATATATGTATAGTCATCCACAGACAGACTGTTTCGTTCAATCAAAACTCTTCAGTGTGGCTAGACACGTAGGACGATCGAAACCCATCCAACTTTGCGTTAGACTGTCTCAGACCGCTCGGCCAACAAGCATACCACGTTTGGCTAAGGGAATTGTTAAGGTATTTATCTAGCAACAGCAGCAGCCGTTTGTTTACATTTCTATACCCTATCGGCTACCAGAGTGCTCAATTCTTTCGAATTTATATATATATATATATATATATATATATATATACATTTTTGTAGTAAGGAAAATGATAATATTACTTGTAAGAAGTTAAGTAAAAAAAAAGAAAAGTTCTAACATTCAACTGAATTTTGCGACAAAAAGACTTTTAAGTTTGATTTTTATAAACAGTAACTTGAACTTATTTAGTTTGAATTAATTTGATTGAATTTAATTTGTTGCATTTTTTAAATATTTTTAATTAATAATTTTTGCTTATTTATTGTTGCTTCTTGTTTGTTCCTAAATTCTAATGATACTATTGTTGGTTCCTTGATTGCTATATTTGAGTGATTTCGATTTTAAAATTCTTGCAATTAAAACAAGTGATTGTGATTTTTTATAATTAAATTAAAAATATGAAAATTTAAGCAGTATTTGTTAAATTGTTTTTAAAATTTAGACGGATAAACAAAAATTTTTGTCTTTAAAACTGTTTATTTACAAACACGACCGACAGTCAGTGATGTTTGTTTATATTTTCTTATTAAGTATTGTTTTTCTTAATTTTAATTAAAATTAATAAAAACCAGTATAAATCAAAACATGTTTCTTTCTTGTTACATTTAAAAAAAGTTTTAAAATATTTATTAAAAAAAAAACGATTTTGTGATTATAATTCAACGTTGTAATGAAGCAAGAGATTCATGAATCCATTGACGTGACGTTAACATTTCATCAAGCAGGCCTGGGTATTAGTGACGGCCACGACCAAGCCCACCCATCTCATTAAGAAGGGTAGTTGTTAATGATTACTCGTTCAGTTTTACAATTTATTTCATGTTCAGTTCAAGGTGTTTGTGATTGAAAAATAAATGTTAACCATTTTTGTTTGTTAAAATTGTTTTTTATATTCTTCTGTTTGTGATTGAAGAATCAACCAATTCTTGACATTTAACATTACCGTCGTTCTGGCGTTTGTTGGGGCGCTGGCATTTTGGTCCGGCGGTGGGGGCAAAAATGTTTGAAAACCACTGGGCTAGACAGAACCGAAAATCTAGCAGTTTTTAGTTCTTAATTGAGGGAACCAAATAGCCACAAACCGTCTTCCTCTAAACCTTTATTTTTGTCTTGCTTTTCTGATGGGACCTTCTTGAAGTCATGCATTTTGACTCAACTTGCTGAGAGCCAGCAAATACAATGTGGGGTATGATCCTCATTCTGCAAAGTGCATGGCTTCAACATATTTACTATTATTGTAGAAGGTGGGGTCTTGATATTTTTGTAAAAGGGACTTGGCAAGATAATTTCAAATCCTGGACGAATTCACTTTTCCTTCCACCCAACTGAGTAAATAGTAGGGCAAGCAGGGCTATCTTTAATCTTGGTATAGTTGTGACGGAGTCACCTCACCTGCAGTGCATTGTGCATATCTGGCTTGAGCCACTAGGTCAGCTGCACACGCATAGGAGGCAGCAGTATTACAAGAACAAGGAAAAAGAAAAAAATCATTTCCTAAAACTAGACCTGCTCATGGTATGTCACTTTGGGAAGTTTAGATTACACCGCTTCCCACCTTAGGCATGTGGCACAAACTCTCTGATCATTGCCAACAAATTCATTTCTCAGTAACACCAGAGGCTCCAGACTTCTTCCTCCTTTGAGAACAGCTTTTAGTCTTTGCCGAGGTAGTCAACTTAACAGCATTTTCTGGATCATTCTACACCACTTAAGAAACAGGAAGTGCTTGGTCATTTCCTGCTTCTTTTTCCATAGGTAGCCTCATGTGCATTCAAGGTCACTTTATTTAATACTAGCCGGCCAGATTGCTAGTGAGTGAGTGTATTTCTTTGTTATAATAGCACATGGATACACCCACATCTAAGCTACAACACTGAAAGTTCATTGTCATATAGCAACCAGTCTAGAAGAAAAAAAAAATCTCACCCAAATTGGAAGGCAGTTAAGTGTAATGTTATTCTAGCATATCTTTTTTTTTTTTTAAACTATCCTCCAGGAGGAACACTTTTGTTCAAGCTGTCCAAACTAATAAATTATTGATCATTAAAATCATGTAATATACCTCACTGTACTGAATTTAAATGCATTGATAAGAAAGATGTTGAAAAATATTTATATGGAACAATTTTTTTTCGTTAGGCAGCAGTTATAAAAGTCCAAAATTTAATATTTGTTATTCACAAATTTTCTCTGAAAAAGTTTGTAATATCTAAGTACCATGGTTAGCAGGCTCTTAAATTGTTATAGCTATACAAATGCTACAAGAAAAACCCTTCAAATTACATTAACACACAAAAAATATAAGGCTTGATATCTATTATCCAAGATTATATATTTATGTATAAAAGCCTTCTATTATCAATAACACTAATTTTAGTAATCTGATTTTCAACATACAAAGATCAGTTTTAGGAAAACATGCAAAATTTAATGTTTAATCTGATGCCTCCATTTTACTACAACTTCATAAAGTCAGCAATATGAAATACTAGTAGAGAAAAGAGATTATTCTTTTTTTCAGAATTTTACACCTGACAAGGGTTGAAGAATGATTTGGTTGAAATGTATTAACAGCATCAATACTAAAAAATCTGAAAAGCTGGAATATCTGTCTAGAAGGCTCATATTTACCCGTACACTAAAGAAAGGAAGAGGTGTTTTATATGCCAGCAAATATATTTCCCTCCCCAAACAGATTAAAAACTTAAACTAAAATTTCCACTTCTAATAGTCCAGGTTAAAAGCCTGGTAAAGGTAACCTGAACCTAAACTTTTAGTAAACATGCCCAAGTCTGGTCCATTTACCAAAACTTTTATTGTTCCCCAATGATACCAGCATCAGAAAAAAAAAAAAAGGTTTACTAAATGAGCTTGCTAAGTTTAATTCTGACTGTTCCACACTTCTGGTTAAGTTTAGTAAATGATTACTTTAAGCAGTTTTTGATGGAAATGAATGTTACTCTATCTTTGTGATATATCACGTCTTCTTAATGTCAACATATATAAAGTTTATTAAATAGGGGAGTAGGGAGAGAATTTGCTTTAAAATACTAGGTTGAGTCAAAAGTTTTGCAATATTTTAGTAATGTGAGGCACAATTCAGCAACCCTGGGTGCTTTTGCCAAGGTTGAGAAGGTGACAAATGACACTGGATGGTGAGATGTCAAGCTCATCTGATAAAAAGTGTTAAAAAGTGGATTTGCCTCTAGGATTCAGAAAACAGTCTCAGAATTTAGTTTTAGGCCTACCGAACCTTGCCTCATCAAGGGACTTGCAACCTGAACAAAATCTCTCGAACTGAAATAAAGTGTGTCTTCACCTTTTGCACCAAAAATGTTTATGGTTGCTCTTGCAGCATTCTGGCCCAGTTCAAACTCAATAAGTTCATGAATTAGACTATGTTGTACATTATCTTCGCAGCTTTAAAATCACATGTAGAGTAAAGCAATGCACAATGTGTCAGCGTAACAAAAATAAGATACATCATAAAGCTTATACAGCAACTAGAGGTGTAAAAAAAAAAAAAAAAAAAATGTTTAATGTCTACTAAAGTCGACCAACACAGATTTGATGACTGATATCAAATTTGAAGCTTGTTGGATAGGTTGGTTGGGGTGTACCATGTATGTATGTATGGATAAATAAAAACAATTGTGCTGAAAATTGAAGGTTAAAAAAACAAAAAACTTCATATATTGTATGGAAAGCAAATATTCAGGAAAAAAAAGTTCTATTTAATTATAACCACAGAAATGAAACAGACTGACCAATGAGACTTGTTGATCAGCATTCCTTATACATCTTTTTTTTTTTTTTTTAAAATGATTGCCTATCTGCAATCTTCTAGAGTCCTCAAATAGTCAATTTTGTCAAAAAACACTTAATATTATTTTAAACAATTTAATAGCAATTAGAAACTTTTTGCTTATTGTTTCTTTTTAAGCATACAACCAAAATAAATTTAAAAAAAAAAAAAAAAATTTTTTTTTTTTCTTTTTTAAATATAACCTACACAGTAAATTAAAAACCATAGTGTTACATTTGATCAGCTGTAATCATTGTTATTAATACTGTTATAATTTTATAGTTATTGCTGTTACAATCTTTTAGCAGTTCTCATTTTGCTGAATAAAAACAACATTCATGAGAAGAGTAGGACCCATCAATATTCAAAATGCATTTTTCATTTTTATTTTCTTTATTATTCAGTGACTGTCATCCATCCACAAAAGATATGTTGTCAAAAATTTTAAAAAGGCAGCCACTTGGTACTTGCTGTTTTTTTTTGTCCAAAATCAGCCAAAAATGTTTTATTAAAAGTCCCTACCCACCAACTTTCAAACAATTTTTTTATGATATCACTGTACTAGCTTCATTAACATTAGCTGCATTTGATTTGGACTTCAGAGACTGTAAGGCCTTCTCTCGTAACAACTTCTCAAGTTTCTCTTGCTCGGCACCACTGTCAGAAGCAGCCTGAAAAAATAAAATGACAAACGAAAACAGTCAAATTTGCAAGTCTTATCTGTAAACATTTAAAACACAAAATGTTTTTTTTTTTTTTTAAAAATTGAAGTAATATTAAAAAATATGACAAACTATCTATTTACAAAAATAAAGCAAAATGTTAGAGATTACGAAAAAATCTTAACAGTACAAGAGATACAATAGTATTAAAAATGGGTGCCATCTTGTAGCAACTAGCTTCAAGAAAGATGTGTTTGATTCATTTGATAAAGCTAAAACACAGATAAAAGATTTTACATCAGAAAAGAAAGTAACTAACCTCTCCTTCTTCCTCCTCATCTTTTCCTTTCTTATGTTTGTGTTTTTTGTGTTTTTTATGCTTTTTGTGTTTCTTTTTGTTTTTTTTCTTTTTCTTTGTCCCAGCATCGCTATCAGAGCCCTGAAAAGATTCACATGAATCATTTATTAAATAATGAATGAATATATTTGCTCAAATTTTAATTCTGCTTTATCTTTAATTTCATGGTAAGTGGGAAAAAAAAAAAAAAAAAAAAAAAAAAAAAAAATTGTCCCATCTAAAAAGTTTTTCTGATAAAATTTAAGGTTAGAAAAAAACAACAACAACAAAAAAAAACATTCAGATTGTTAAGAATGAGAGCAAACTGCACAATGATTCAATTTTACAGTTTAAAAGAGAAAAAAATCAGTTTGATGAGAAGGGAAGCAAAATACTCAAGTATGAAATTTTGATTTGGCAATGAACTACAAATTAAAGCATCAAGGAGACTAATACAGTACTTATTAAACCAAACTAATTGTAACGATTTATTCATTCAGGTTAATCATATATGAATTCCTCTATGAGGACCGAGCATTATCTAGTTTGCTTTGATTGATCACAACTATTTTTAACATTCCATCACAATCATTTTTTTTTTTTTTTTTGTTGCAATCACACTGATTTTATTTGTCTATAATAATTATTTGTTCGTAGTTATATAGTATCAAGTATTATATAGTATTAGTATTATCTAAAACTAATAATTTTCAAACAAATCCATTTGTTCCATAGAAAGGACTTTAATAGGGTCAGAGTGGACCTGCGAGTAATGGCAAAAAAGGGGTATTCAACACTCCCCAGATCTCCAAAATTGGAGTCTCACCAATGGATTCAGATTACCCCTTTTAGGTGGGTAGGGTGTCTTACCTCTCTGTAGAGAGTACACTTGTCATATTCTAAGCCCTGTCAAAAGAGCGAGATTATTTTCTGGTCAGATGTTAGTGTAAAGATATACTGTTTAGTAGGATACATCTTTTCCTTATTAATTTACTTTTCATTTTTAGAAAAATCATTGTTGTTATCATTAATATTTCCAATTCATGCTATTCCTTACTATAGAAAAAAAAAATTACCTCAGACGAAGATGATTTTTTCTTCTTTTTCTTCTTCTCTTTTTCTGGTGCAACAGATTTGATTTTCTTTTTGCTGGATTCTGATCTAACAGCCAACTGACTCTTGTTCTGTTGATAGTCTTTTTCTGAAGCAGGTGCAGCAAGATCTGTAGTCATAGATGTAGGCTCAGATTTACCAGCTGAAGGACTGCCAGATGGCTGAGTCTTGGACAGGCACTCTGGACTACTTAAAGCTTGCTGCTGACTATCCTTTCCCAGAGTTTTGGACTTTTTAGGAGAAGGATCGGAAAGTTTATTAGAGTCTGTATCATCCCGTGACTTCTTGGAAGCTGGAGATTGGGATTTTTTTCTCCTTGCCTGAGCAGGAGAGGGTGAACGGCTTGCTGACAGACTCTTGGACCTTGATCGCTTCTTGGCAAGTTGCAGTGAAGTATCATCCCTATCTTCAGACTGGGAAAGCTCCCGAGGTTTCCTCTGGCGTACAACAGTTGGAGAAGGTGGCTGGCGGCCCATCACAGACTTGCCAACTTTCTGAACAGGAGAACCTGGAGAAGCAGATCGCCTGTAACGCTTGGGAGAAGGAGAACGAGAAGCAGAAGATGAAGATTTCTGATGTGAAGATGGTACTTGTTGTTGACGCCTGGCTGAAGACAAAATGGTCACCTCAGGAGACACATCACGTCGAGCAGCAGGGGATTCAGAACGACTTCTATCTCTTTTACTCTGCCCTGAAAGAGGCTTCTTAGATACACGGGGAGGCGATTCTGAGGATGAATGACTTGCACGAATTATTTTGGGGGGTGGAGAAGGTGATCTGGACTGTGAAATATTCCTTTTCTGGCGTGGTTGTGGTGGTGGAGAGGAATGAGATGAGGAACGTCTCACTCTGGGAGGGGACGATCTGTAAGGGGAATGCTGTCTCATCTGACGATGTGGAGGACTCTCAGGTGATACCTTTCTACCATGTTTTCTTCGTAACCCTTCAGGTGAAGGAATGTTTCTTCTTCGGGGAGGTGAGGGAGAACGAGAAATTTCTCTCGGCCGGAATGATCCACGCATTCTGTCTCTAGATCGTCCAGGTGAACGAGGTAGTGGACTTCTACAAATTAATAAAGAGTCAAATAAAAAAGATCTATATTTAAAATAGTACAAATTATTTTTGCTTACCATATTAATAAGATTTGTAGCAAACTGAGTTTTTAGATCACAATAATAAATTAAAAAGATAAAAAAAGTATTCATAAATCTTAAATTGGAAATATATCAAGTTCAGGTGTTAAATACTTATCTCTAAAAAACACTATTATTAAAAAAATAAATAAGTTTCCCCCAAGTTCACTGAATTAGAAAAAGCAGAAAGCACTTGAAAACTCACAAATCATTAAGTCACTTTTATCCAAATTTAATATAAAAACATTCATTGTGCAAGAGAAAAAAATGTACTAACCTTCTTGTCCTAACTGGAGAATAGCGTGGTGGAGGACTTCTTCTGTATCTTTGATCTCGAGGAGACCAACCATGTGTTGGACCATAGTTATAGCTGGAAAAAATAAAATATTAAACAATTAAGACGTTTTGTTATGCAAATATCTTTATCAAAATTGCTAAAATATTTTGTGGGCTCAAATAAAAGTTTATACATTTCAGCACAAGTAGAAACCAACTATCATTTAAGCTGATATCTACAGTTACAAACTTATTTGGACGTGTTATGTGGTCTTTTCTGGTCTTATTCTATTATTAAAGCAAAAATACCAAAATATCTTATTTTCCAGCACTGATGGAAAATGTTGAAACAAAAATGCAGTTCTAAAAAGTACAGATTAATTAGATGACCAAGAAATTATAAAAATTTGTCTTTATATTTATTTACTTACATAACAAGTTCAAATAATTTGAATATTCCAACAGTAGATGTATACTGGTGCTTTCCCTTCGCCTCAGCAAGCTTTTCCAAGGTGCATAAGATATAAAGAGATGGGCTTTCCCCTACCATACTGTGTTGGTAGAGTTTGAATTCAGAATTGTCATTCTCCAAGAATGGATGCCCCACAATTTTACATATAGCTTTGTGATGGGAAACGAGAAGGATTCATCTTTTCTGAAGTAACTATTATGAAGTGAATGCAAACAACCTCAGAAGGAATTTGAACTCACTGATAATTGTTATGCAATCCAAATTTCAGCAAAATTATTTTATTTTACCATACTCTTTATCCCTAGGTAAAATCTTTGGAACCAATGTGTTAGGTATAGTATAAATATAGTGCAACTTTTCTATTTACGGGGTTACAGAGAGAGAGAGAAACTGTACTATTCTGCAACCAAATCTCAATATAAGCTGTTCTATATAAATTCAAGTTAATTTTTTCTTCTTTATAAACCTTTCCCTTTATCAATTATCTGTGACTACAGAAAAGTACGAATTTTATTATTTAGAATTGATTATCAGCATATTCAGCGATTTGCAATGTTGGAAAACAATGTCTAATCTTTATCCTGTTTCTCATATGAAATCTACAAAGATTATCCTTGATTTCAAGTCTGTTTTATGAGTTTTTTCAGTGACTACACATATTTTTATAAGTAAACACATCTAAAAAAAAAAAAAAAAAAAAAAAAAAAAAATTCAATGAATTGATCAGCAAACCTTCCAAATAAACCTTTATCAAAGGAGAAGCATATCAACATAGAAACATTTTGGTCCCACATATTTTTCACATATATTTTGCCATTTATATTTAAATTATAAAAGTGAAAATAAATATAGAAGACACACAAAATCCCACAACTTTCAGAAACACCTTACTTCTAAAAAAAAGTTGAACTTACGGTGATCTGCGCACATTGTAGGGAGACGGGCGTCGTCTCATTCTCCGAGAACCGGGATCTCTGATAATGTCTCTTCTGCCATAGCGATCACGGGGTCTAGAAGGTGATGGATACCGACGATTTCTGGGTGATTCTGAGCGTCTATCTCTTCTCTCACGGGTGTCTTCTAATAATGAAACCAAAGATAATTTTTACTTCAGTAGTGAGAATCAAATTTTGGGAAAATATATCTTTACTAGAATACACTCGTCAATAATGATGGTTGAATTTTATATAAAAGATCTTTTTTATAATCCAAATTAAAAAGATTTCAGAATCTTAAAAGAATAAATCAATAAATGAAAAGTATCTCATATGTTATTGTAATAAAAAAACACAATTTTCATGTAGCAAACTTAGAATTATCTGAAAAATCAAATTGTCCGTGTTGTTACTAAATGGAGATTCTCACTTTCTTTCTTTCTTGATGTCAATGTAGATTCAAAAGAGATAGCCAGAGACAAACTCAAAAACTGAAGAAACCATTCTGTTGTGAAATCAGCATGCTGATTTCACAACAATTTATCTGCTTTCTATTCCTTTATCTTTCAATGTGGTATGCCACAAACAACATGATTCATTCTTACTTTTTTTTACTGTAATTTTTTCTTTCTTTAAAAATTGTAACAAAAACTTCAGAGATTTCATCTTCTATTCTTTCTTTTTTCCTTTAATTTTAAAATATTATGTGTACAGACATATAGATATACACCCAAAACGCTTGTGTTTTATATCATTAGATCTTGAGTTTTTGTTTAAAATATTTCTTTATACTTATGTTTAATGCTGGTTTGGGTTCTTGAACTCATCTGATTTTAGAAGCTTTTTCTTCTTTAGTTAGGACTTTAAAATTGAGAGGGATTTCAAATATTCGTTGAGTAAATACAACATGACTTAACAAATCTTTTTATTTGCAATACCTATAAATAGTTTACTTACCAAATATTATCAATATTATAACAAAATAACAGAGTAATGGTATTATGCAACTGTAGGATTGTTCACATTGTAAAAAAATATATATGGCACTCTATATATTGTAAAGTTATTAAATGACAAGAATACAATGTTAGGATTTGTGAAAAATTGAAAACACAAATACACACAAAGTTTTTAAGGGTGTTATGAAAAGAGATTTGAGAACAATTAAAATAATAATAATCAAGGAAAGTGGACATCTAATCAGAAAATATTTGAAAAAGTTGGTGTGATTGAAAACAGACAAGATGCAAAATATTAATAACAATGACTTTGATGATCTGTTGGCTTAAGAATAAAAATAAAAAATCTGAAAGTAACCAAACTACTATGTTTAAGTAACCATCATAAGGAGAAATGTGTAAATTACAATAAGTACATGAAAACTAATTTTTAATAGTCATTTTTAGTGATGAATGTAAAGCTACATAGGACAGACTTGATGGGTGGGCCAGAGGTATGGTTCTTGTTGAAAATAGTTAACCAACACAATAAAGACAACAGGGAAAGGCAGAGAAATGTTTTAAGTTAGTACGATAAGCAGAAAAATTATAAGCCTCTTCAAAGTTCGTTATGGTATCAAGATAAATGTAGAGAATTATTGTAAGATGTTTTTTTAAAAGTATAAATTACATCTAAAAAGCTTGAAGTTAAAGGATATATTAATGCAAGATGATGCTCTTTCACATTCTGCCATGCTGACTATTGCCCACCTTGGCAAAAACGTTTTAATCAAATAGATCTCAGCCTCTACAGACACTAATCCAATAGAAAACTTGTAGCTCATCATTAAGAGAGATGTAAATGAAAACTGAAAATAATATTCAAAGAAATATCTATAGCTTGATTTGTGGTTATTCATAACAAGAAAATGATGCTCACTCTGTGGAGGAGGTTCATCCTCTGAACTAGAACTACTGCTGGAACTCTCAACTGTATCTTCATGTGTACGGTAATGGCGACGTTGCTGAATGCCCAGTTTCACTGGAGATGCAGCTTTTGCAGGTTCATGGTTCTGGCTTTGCTTAGTTTCCTGTAATATGGGGGGAAAAAAAGTAAAATTCTATAGCAGGTTTCTAACAAACTAACAAAAAAAAAAAAAAAAAAAAAAAGCCCAAAAAACAACAAAAAACTGTAATGATTAAATAAAGATTTGTAAAATAGCAAAATTCAGTTGAGAGAAGTGAAACTTTTCCCCATGCATAATGGCTGCTGTCAGATAAGGTAAATATTTCATTGTCAAAGAGAAAGAAATGTTGAAAAGAATCAACCCAAAGAGAAAAAGACAAAGGAATATAATGAAGAGAGAGAGAGAGAGAGGGGAGAAAAAAAAAAAAAAAAAAAGAAGACATAATTGATGGCAAAACAAAATGGAGGAACAAAAAGTTTACAGTTGGCAAATATTCTTTAGAAATCTAGAAACTGTCATAAAAAAATCTCAAAGCAGAAAATGCAATTATATAAAGGGAAAAATGCAACAGACCCATCAAGGTATTATGTCCCACCTCTGGACAATGACCATTTTGTTAAGTATTTAAACAGTATTTTATACCCAGTCAAGCTTGAGAAAGAGAAACTTAAAAAAAAAAAAAAAAAAAAAAAAAAAAAAAAAAAAAATCAAGAAATGGAATGTTTATATGGCTGGAGTAAAATAAAGCAAAAAGAATAAAAATACAAGATTGAAACAAACATTGTTTACTTTCTAGACATTTACCCACCCCCAAAATTTTACAGATGACTTTTTTACGTAATCAATTCAATTGAACTCCTGAAAAAAATTCTTAATGGCTATTCTTTTTAAAGACTGCATCTATAAATTTTAAAGGTTATTCTTTTGTAAGAAAAGAAACCCAAGAAACATTATTTTAGACAGTGGGAGAGAGAAACAGAAAGAAAACCAATAAAATCAAAGAGAAAAATGCCAAGATTATCCACAGGAGAATTATTAATGTGCACTCTCACAAGAGAGCATTTCATATCACTAATTAGAAATACATTAAGATGAATAATGAAAGGCAAGAAATAAATCCAATGCTTAGTGAATAAACTAGATGAAAAATTAATTGCATTTTGTGCAACAAAATTAAAGGCAAGAATGTAAGAATATGCAGAAAAATCTTTATTTCTTTGTGTTTTCAATAAAAGCTATTTTTCATTTATAAGTTTAGTTACTGCCACCCATAAAAAAAGCGTGAAAAAGAGAGAGAGAGAGAGAGAGAGACACGAGAAATAATTTTTTGCCAAGAGTCACATAAATAATGTTGCGCAACCATTAAGTCTAAAATTTGATAAACTTGTAATGCAAATAGTTGCAAGAAAGTTCTGTCATTGTATTTCAGAAAATGAACTGTTATTAAAACTCCTTTCGGGTTTCAATACAACTTGCTCTGCTGACAGTTTAGATAACTCAACACTTATTATGAGCTAATAAAGTTTTTGAATCATATTTAAGATCATTATTAAAAGGATTTAATGAAGTTCAAATACAATTATTTTATTGGGTTGACCTAAAAGTTAATTCTGCTGTAAGATAGCATTTTAACTAACTTTATTGAAAAAAAAAAAACAAAAAAAAAACAAAAACAAAAAACAAACATCACTTTTATTGTATTGTGACAACTGATATTATCAGCATGCCTTTTAAAAGAAATCTTGTCAAAAAGCGATAGTTTCAGCAACCTCTACATTCTAAAAAGACAAATGTAGATTGATATAAAAAAAAAAAGATGAAAAAAGTGAGAGATCAGTATTATGATGCAGGAGATAACATTTAATTTTTGAGTGTTTTGGTTGTTATTTTAAAGCATAGCTTTCTCTTTCTTAATTAGGGAGGGAAAAAAAACATCAACATAAATGTTCTATTTTTGAAACAATGTGATGGGTGTTGAAAAGTGGATATTTTACAACATGGAATGCTAAAGATGATGAGGAAATTAACTACTACTAAAAGCAGGTCTTCATCCAAAAGGTGATGCCATATATATGTTGGGACTGGAAAGAAGTCCTCTATAGAATTTCTTCCAGAGAACCAAGATTCATTCAAATGCTCCCAATTAAACAAAACGTGTATTAGATTGTTTAGGAGGAAAGGCCTAATATTTCATAAGGATGATATGAGGCTATTTACTTTAGTAACTAGGTAAAAATTGGTTATTTGGCCAGGAACTTTTGACACATCTACTGTATTCAATTACCACTTCTCGTGGTCTTTACATAATTGTCTAGCATTAAAAAATAAATAAATAAATAAATAAAAATGCATGTCCTGGGAAGACAGCAAAAATTACCTTGAGTAATTATTAGATGGAATAGATAAGTTTTGGGAAAATGAAATTATGACATTACCTAAAGATGGCAGAAGATACTGTAACAAAATGGTAAATTCATACTACAATAAATAAAGTGAATGTGGTAGAGCAGGTATAAAAAAAATTATCATTATTTAATAAGGTTAAAATTTTTGGTCAACCATACAATTGTATTCCCAGCAGTGATCTAAATAGAGTAGATCTTTTAACAGGAAACCATTTTAAAATGTTAATGAGTAATGAAAATAAACACTTCAAAATTGAGTATTTATTAACTAAAAAAAAAAAAAAAAAAAAAAAAAAAAAATTAATATGCCTTATAAAAACTGCTTTTATATGTATGTATATAATTAAAAAAATAAAATGAAAAATTCAACTGGAGGGGGAAAAAAAAAAAAAAGGTCAGCTAAACACCAATATAATTCAATATGCCTGTAATTTGGGGCATTTGATGTCAAATAATTTCAGAAGTAAAAGTTATCATCTACTTAATTACATTAGACAAGAGGTTACAAATAGGATTTTATCATGAATCAAAAGATGCAGTCAGGAGGGGAAATTAAAATTGGCATATAAATAGGAATTTTAGATAAACCCTATTTTTAAAGAAAAAAAAAAAGGAAAAGATAAAAGACATTATGTAATAAATCTGATGTTCTTTAGAAATAAGAATATAATGATAAAAGGCAGTGGTAGGTATTGTCTCAGTATTTTATTCCCAGGGAAATTCTCCATTTCAGAAGATGCAGTTGGTCAAAACAGGCTCTGTGGGTAGTCCATTATGAATGAGTCACAGCAGGCATTTCTAAGCAAACATCACAACCATAAACCAGCACTAATTTTATTTATTACTGGTACCTCATGTGAAATCAAGGAAATAGAGTCAGTCAAAGCTGGATGATCACAATCACTTTAATGAGCTTCCTTCTGTCCCTTTTCAATGGCCACTGCAGAAAATTGGACTGACAAAGAAAAATAGTCATATAATGCTAAAAATATAAACAAAATTGATTCTCAGATAACATTGAGCTGCAAATTTTTAAATATTAATTTTTACTGCTCAATTACAGTGCTATTGGCTCAAAATAGATTTTTCAAGGAGAAAAGTACAATAGAAACCATTTTCTAACAAGTTCAGTACTATATAGTGCAACTTTTTAGATATTGGTTCTGATGATGATGATGAGTTAGCAGGGAAAAAGATTGTTTCAAGAGGAATAAATTTTTCATATTTTCTGGCTACAATTTTCAAAATTACATTAGATGCTAAATGCTAGTAAAGTTAAAAGGTTTGTTAAAACCCTCCAAAAAATCTAACATTTAAAAATACTTTGAATTGTATTAAAAACCAACGTGTTTTTTTTTTTTTTTTAAATATATTTTTAAGTGGATACAGAATGCAATAATTTGAAGACAATTCTATTGTGTTACTTAGAATTGAACAAAGTTTAAAGCAAGAAATTCATTCGTAATTTATTTTTCTTTTTGAAGAGTTATGGGAAATTAAAGCATTTTATAACAAAAATTATTAGGTTATTTTTCCCTATTCAAAATAACTATAATATAAGGATTGCACATCTAGATAATATAATATAAGGATTGCACATCTAGAAGCACTATCCCCACCATCCATTTTCCTGGAAGTGTTTATGAAAATTTACTTATGTTGATGAAGAGAGAAAAAAAAATCCTAGTAGTCCACATAAACTAAACCATGTAATTTTGCATAAATTCTCATCAATTTGAAACTTAATCAAGTTCACAATTTTTACATTCAATGTAGTCTATTTTCTAAAAAGTGAATGTTCATACTTCAAAAAAATTCTAAAGTTACAAAACTATGAAAATATATTCTAAAAAAAAAAAAAAAAAAAAAAAAGTGTGGCTTTGAAGTGTGCAAAGAAAGAATGAAAATTTATTCAAACATACATTCATAAGAACCATCAAATATTTCAAATGTTATGTGCCAATAGCATTGTTTCTGATAACTCTTAAGCAGGCTTTTCATAAATAAAATGTTACATGAAATAAATAAAATAAATAAATAAAAAATAAATAAACAATTAAATAAAAAACTTGTATAGAATTTACTTTTCAATAAATCCATCAACAAAAACAATCTTTTTTTTAATTACCTTTTTTCTGCAAATAAAATGGAGAAAAAACTATAAGGTTAATAAATTATACATTAGATCAAAGACAATATTTGATTGACTTACCTTGATTCAAGCAAGCTGTAATGATCTGTTGAAGATTAGAGATCCAGCGCTGAGCAGCAGTTGTGTTCTAAGTCACAGCTCCTGAAAGTGTCCTGGGTTAACATAAATGGTCTCCAGTTGCTGTTTATGGAGATGTGTTCAACACTGGATGAGTGCTTCCAAAAATAGAATAACTTCAACAAATCAGGTGTGTCTCTGTTTGGTTTCCAGTAAAAAAGAAATAGACTAACTTAGGGACAAATGCCAATAAAACTACAAAATACGGAAGCATCAATTAGTGGACTCTTTTGTAGACAACAAGAGGGAGGGGAGGATACTAACATGACAACACAAAGGATGTTTTGTTTAAGAGAAGTGCAAAACATTCTACACATTCTCAGTTTTTTTGAGCACACATAGTGTTTGATTAGAAGTAATTTAAATATTTTTATCTGAGTTTCTGTTCAGTCTTTAATCCTCACTATGTGTCATTGCTCATTGGAAGGTCTCTACATGTATGCCAACCAAAGCAATGAAAAAAGATAAGCCTTTATCTTCAACAAAAAAACTATAGCATTAGCATAAGTATCAACTATATAGACAGTAAAAAGTCAATATTTGTTTCTAATTGCCCCCAAATGAGTTTACATGTGATATAAGAAAATCTATTATGATGTAAAGAGGCAAAGCACGCACACACGCACACACAAAAGAAGGGAGTAACATTCACACAAAATGTTACAATACAAAGCCTTTCTCATTGGTCTTTAAAGAGAGAAAAAGGAAGCTACCATCATTTTTTTCCCTTATATATATATATATATATATATATATATATATATATATATAGGTCTTGATAACATACTGAACAGAAAGCAGTAAACTGATATTTTAAATGTCTATTAGTTGATCTAATTGTTTGTTGTGAGAAAGTATAAACTGAATGATATCAAAAGTTTATAATTAGACATGCTAAATGGGAAAACTAAAGTTATCTATTGTGTAAAACAGTATGTAGAATCAAGGTAAATTCATTTTGAGGTTGAATAGAGGTGAAAAGCAAAAGAGACAACATGACACCTAGAGGTACTGCTGCCCAGCTCTATGTTGTAAACAATACTTGAATAGCATAAGTAGCCCCAGCTGTGCAGTTGCTGAGACAAACTGGGAGGAAATGTCTTCATCATCTCGTCTTCAAGTTATGGCTCCAAAACAAAACAATCTGTATATTTCCTGATAATAGAGGATTCATCTGTCCAAAAACATTCAACATTTACAATAAAAAAAATAAATAAATAAAATAATAAAAAAATAAATTAAAAAAAAAGGGAGAGAAAGAGAGAGAGGGGGAGAGGGATCCAAAGAAACCAATTTTTATTCATTTCTAAAAAAAAAAAAAAAAAAAAAAAAAAAAACCCATCAAGAGGGAACCTTGTAAAAACACAGACAAGATATTTGATGATGAGGTAATTTTTCTTAATTTCTAATACTAAAAACCCTGCCTACTTGGTATGTATTGCAGCTATAAAGTTAGCACTAGAGAAAACAGGTAGCTATTAAAGTGTTCTGACAGAACCAGAAAATTCAGATTCAATAAATTGAATTATAAATTTTCCCATTACAATTAAGAAAGTATTCAAAAATGTATACAGTTACCCACACCATTTTTAATTTTATAAAAAAAATAAAAATAAATTGATGAATATTTTGTTAGTTATGCAATAGAATCAGTAATTCTATATTTTAAATAGTAAAGTGATTTAATTTCAAAACATTAATTCTTAGAAGACGTGCATATTTAAAATCACTATGACGATAAAGTTTTATAGAATCTTTGTAGAGAAATATAAAATTTATTCAGCTCCAATACAAATCAGGGAGCAATATTTCTGTTGTTTCATGCACAGGTTTAGTGGATAAATAAACTGTGTAATAAAATCATCCAACGAGTTATCTGACTGAAAATTGGTAGAACAAGTGCTATGAATGTTCTAGTTTCTAATTTTATCAAGACACCAACTACATTTGCAGGATTTTAAAGAAAATCTATTACCCCAAAACATACTTTGCCTGTCTCTAGATTTGCAAGGTTTTAAGAAGTGACCATGATAGAACATTTCTTTTTCTTATACAAGAAACCCTGTGACTAGCAGCCATTATACACTTAAAAATGATTAAGAAAAGAAGATGAATATTCAATGTTTTAATACATGCAGGTAGACAATATAAATGAGCCAAGATAAATATATCCTGGTAGTTAAATATTTTTTAAATAGCTAAACCCATTTTAGTTTACACATCTATGAACTTTTAAAAAAATTATTTACTTGGTTTTATCTTAAATAGTAGGGAGGAAAAGGTTCAAGTATAGTGATGATGGCATATATATTTAAGAATTATCAGTTAAATTGTTAATGTCAGGAAAAAAATATACAAGTACCACTAATTTTCATCTTCTTTCTTTTATAAATCATTGTTTTGTAATAATTTTTTTTTTAAATACTGAAATAGAAAGAAAATAATTAAACTATCTTTTCATTTATGTGGCTGCTTGGTTGAAAGGGAAGTATTCAAACCAGAAATCACCACATGATTGCATAAAAGGGAAAAGTTAAAATTTATATATATATATATATATATATATATGTGTGTGTGTGTGTGCGTATATATATATATATATATATATATATATATATATATATATATATATATATATATATATATATATATACACACACACATTTAAAAGACAATATTTATAAAGCCAATGGGAATCCAAGCAGTCACACAAGTAAGAGAAAAACTTTTATGTTTAAGTAATTACTTACCCTTCTAGGGTTGTCTTGATTTCTCTTAGCTTTTGCTGGGCTACTTGAACTAGAAGATGATCCAGATGAACTGCTTGATACAGAACTTGAACTTGGTGATCTGTTTAAGAAAGTAGAAAGACAAAAGTTTGATAAGAAATACCATTTATGTTTTGGTTTCTTTGTTTAAAAGCATATCAACCTTTGTAGGTTATTCAATGCTAAATCTATCCTTCTAGAAGAACAGTAGTGGTACTATTTAACCCATAGATGGGAAGATAAGGGGAGTGCATACTTTTCCCCAAGGGTATTTGTCCGAAAGTGAATGTAATAGCACGACTAGAGTTCGAACCCACTATGATTCCACGGTCCAGTATTTTAACCATTACACCACAAGGACACCTCTCTCCATTTATGATTATAAGAATTCTTCAATGAATTTTTTTAAGTTTCAGGAAAAATAAATAATAAAAAATACATATGCTAAAATTGATGATAAATTTCAAAACAAAACTCCCAATTTTTCTTGTGATTTTCACCATTTTCAAAAAGTATAGTTTAGAATTGATATTTATTTATTTTTCATTCAGATTAAAAAAAAAAAATAAATAATCCCTCTATTCTTAATTACATTTCTAAGTAAGAATAGAAAAATTTTCAATTTGCATTTCCTGTTATGAGGTCAAGTAGCTCTACTTGAATGAGCAACTTCTTGTTTTACCATTATAGCAAGAATTATAAAAATGATAAAATATCAGTCAATATAAATCCATTTTTATACAGCCACAGCATAGTTCAATTTTGGTTTTAGTATCTATATAATTTTAAAAATATTTATGTAAATGAAAATATTTAATACAGAATTTTAACTTGGTTCTTAAATTTTACTTTGGAGAATTCTATTGCTTTCTTTAATTTTTATTTTAAAACCATATAACTGCAACTAGTGAGGAAGAAGATTACTAAAGGGCAAATAATAGCTTTTAATGTGTAACTTAAGATCTTTACATTGGCTTAATGCAAAAGAGAAACTGAGACATAATTAAAATTACGTTATTTGTCCTACGGAGATTTTGATTAGGAAGGGAACTGATAACTTGTTAACTAAGTGAGGCAAATGTACAGAATGATTTGATAGAATACCCACCCCCAAACTTTGTTCAATTTTGTTTGAGTGAAGATTAGCATTAACCTGAGATTTATATTATCAGATAGAGATTTAAAGCTGGTTATAAAATAATAAATATAGGTTTAGTACCTTCTTCGTCCAGACCATCTGTCAAGTGGACTAGGAGATGATGATCCTGCCCATTTTCTTGAATGTGGGCTTGGACGCCTTCTAGACGATGAACCACCAGTTGGTCTTGGAGAAATACTTCTCCTTTTCCGAGGAGATGGGCTCCGCCTCCTACGAGGAGAAGGGCTATGCCGTCTCCTAGGAGATGGGCTTCTGCGTTTCCGTGGGGATGGACTCCTCCTTTTCCTTGGTGGGCTCCTCCTTTTTCTTGGAGATGGACTTCTCCTTCTGTTCCTTGGTGATGGACTTCTTTTCTTTCTTGGTGATGGGGTTCTCTTTCGATAAGATGGGCTTCTTTTTTTATCTGGAGAATGGCTTCGTCTTCTGGGAGATTTTCGGAATGGGGATCCATATCTATGACCTTTGGGTGATCTGTGTCTGGATGTGGACCTAAATGGAACAATTAAAAACAAATCAATAAACATGCTTAAAACTGAAGAAATATGCTTAGTGATATCTGAACATATTGGATGTAATGATCAAGTTAAATTTCTTTTAAATTATTGCTAGATTATGAATTGTGTAAATATAGCTTTATTCCAAGGAAATTTGATTTTTATAAATATTAAAAGGTAAATTTCACATCTACAAACTTGCTGTAAAAAAAAAACAAAACAAAAAAAAAAAACAAAAAACAACTTAATAGGAAATTTTTTTTAATAAGAATTTAAGATTTTAAAATGAAAATCCATATTCAATAGATCAATTAAGGTAATCAATTTATGATTCAAATTTTAGATAATAGCTAACAGCTGGCAAATCTCTTAAGAAAGCTAAACACAAACAAATTTATTCTTATACTCTGTTTATAAAAATGTGAATAATGGAGGAGGGGGCATATTAACAATTTTATATTACACAAGTTTCATTTCCTTTTGTATAAACAATTCTTTATTTGTGACTTCTTTTAAAATAGGGGTAATTTTATCAGAATCCTTAAATATTCAAAATATTGCAATCTAAGGTTAGCATCTTTTGGAATATTTTATTTTCTATTTGAAACAGTTTGGGGATAAAAGTAAAATAAAATATCTTGCCTGCTTCGAGAGTGAGATCTGCGTCGATATTTTGGACTTTTAGATCGACTTTTCTTCTTCCGCTCTGGAGATGAAGATCGAGATTTCCTTTTTTTGGTCTGTTCTTTATTTTTGGTTACAGGTTTATCATCAGCATATTTGGGTTCTTCAGTCTTTTTTTTGTTATCTAAATTCTTAATATTTTCTTTTTCAGCATCTTCATTACTGCAATAAATAAATTCAAGTCATAATGTATTTAAATCTATCAAAAAGGGAGGTTCAATGCTTATAATGGGGAGAGGGAGAGAGAGAGAATGTTAAAACAGATTTCTCAGATTTGAGTAGATATTTTTAATCACTTAATTAGCGCACAAAAAAAAAAAACAAAAAAAAAAAAAAAACACACAACAAAAAAAAACAAAAAAAAAAAACACACACACAAAAAAAACAATGATACAAATAAAACTTACGTATCAACAACTTCCACAATAGCATCTGCTGGTTTTAATTCTTCTTTGTCATTGTTTCCAGGAGAAGAGGCAACTGGTGCAGAGCTAGGGGACTTTGAGCCAATTCTATGTCTGTGCGGAGAAGGAGATTGACTGCTTTCTTTGGATGAATGACTTGAAGAACTTCTAGACCTGAAAGAGTTCAACATTAATATCCTTGAAAACCCGAGAAATCAAATAACAGATTAAAGAGACAAATTATAGAATTAGAAGAAAAAATAACCCTTTGATCAGTGAAGAAACAAATCATGTTTTAGATTTCATATAATACCATTGTTGAAAGAAGTCCAGTTTTGTGTTACTGAATTCAGTCTTATTGCTATATAAACAAATTATACCAAGAGCACAATAAGCAAGTTGAACAGGCCATTAAGTAATGTTAGCGACCTTAGTCGAGGATGACCCGAAGGCTCCCTTTTCAATAGCTACTACACAAAGGTGTAGGGGAGGGCACTGCTCCATTCCCTGGATTGTTCCACTTTACCCTTGATCCTTACCTTATAATGCTGAGTGTTAAGCAAGGTGGTATCAAGTACCATTTGTTGAGTTTTTGGTATGACTCAACCTGGGATTGAATCCCGGTCTCCCAGACCATTGGCGAACACTCAACTCATTAGGTCAATTGCACAGTTTAAATCTGAACTTTGCTAGATACACACTTATTGGCCTTGTGCAAGGCTAAGTTAAACTTAGTTAATAAGTTGCTTAAAGGCAAGTTATATTAAAAGCATCTAATTACTAATTATTATTATTATTATTGTTGAGCCTGAATAAGTATTTGGCTAGGTGCTTAGAATACCAAGTAGTGTAATGGGCTGTCAAGGTGAACAAACCTGTCTGATGAGCGATGGTCCCTTCTGTCAACATCTCGGCGTTCTTTACTTAAACTTTCTTTTAAGTGCTCCTCTTGTTTTCTTATGCCAGCCTGAATGCGTTCCTGCTCAGCCTGCAATGAAGGGGAGAGAAGGAGGGAAAGTGAAAAGGGATTCAAATGTAAATAGTTAAGATTTGCTTAAAATTCAGAAATAAATGGTTTGCCTGAATTTTTTTTTTTTTAGATGATGCTTGATAATTTTATCATTTAGAGTATTTGGGCTAGAGTCCTCATCTTTACTGCTATATACATCAAAGGTCAAAATGTGTCAATAACAATAAAGATGAGGACTAAGTCTGAATAATATAAACTAAATAAATCAATATGTAAGTCTTATCTTGTTAAAAAAAAAAAAATAAAAAAATAAAAAAAAATAATGGGGCTATCACCCAACATTCACAACTGTTTAAAAATTAAATTGACAAATAATGCTCTTTTTTTTTCTAAATTGATTTTTGAGTTATTTTTAAATCACCTCCATTCTAAAATAGTGTTTTAACAGGTATGTCATGTTACTATCAATCAAAAGATACTTCATATTTATCTGAACCTAAGCACCCCCCTTCTCTGCAGCTTCATATGCTTATTCCCCCCCACACACACATTTACAAATACATAAGAAAATTAAATGGTTAGTGATAATAATAATAATAATAATAATCCTGTTGTCTGGTACTGCTTACAAAAATTTAAAACTAAAAGATGAAAACTAATATTCTGTTAATGAGTAAACATAAGAGATCATTATCACTATGCATTTGAAATGACCACTATATGAGAGCAAGAGGAAAAAAGAAAAAGCATTTAAACATTCTTACAAAACAATTTAAAATTATTTTTGCTTAATTCCAAAAGAGACTCCATGACTAGGAAGAAGAAAACTTACTTGTCGTTTCTTTATTTCTTCTTTCTTTTGTTCCAAAAACTTGGTTGGAATCCCACTAACATTGTCCTGTGCACTAATCAAGAGGTCCCATAATTCTTGCATGAAAACACGGGCATTTTTGGGATTTAGAAATCCAGTGATATTGATCTGTATATCCTTGGGGTCTGGCTGTTGCTATTAGGGACAGAAAAACAAACTTAAAACTCAAGAAATATGTAATATCAAACCATATCATAAAATGCAACAGGGAAAAAAAACAAAAAAAAAAAACAAAACAATGATGCATTAAAATTTATATAAGAAAAAGTTTTATTTGTAATAAACCTTTATCCAACTGCAATGGTTGCTGTAAGAATAATCTTTCACCCTCAGTATTACCATATCAAAGAAAAGCAAAATAGATGAATAATAAATATATATATATATAAAAAAAATTAATCCGAACAAAAAGTAGACTGGCTATTACCAAATGTTGGCTGGATATTGTGCTGCTCAAAATTAGACAGGACAAATGTGAGGTAATTTCAGAAAAAACAAGATCAAGGAGGAGGGGGGAAAAGGAATGGGGTGGGTCAACAATAACTTTAAATTCTTAGTAGAACTCTGAAATTTGATTATATCAATTATTAAGATAAAAAGTGATTGTTATACCGATTAAAATAATACCAATAATTTTATCATAATTTATTTTTGCTTTGCTGAAAAGAACACTCAGCAACTAATGTGACTAAATAGGTTATCAATGGGTTATCTGTCAATCGTATTTACTTAAAAGTTTTATATTTTGGGAATCCTTACATGCTAACTTTGAAGTTATTTCAAGATCAGAAACTGCTTCATAAAGAATAAATCTGTACAAAGCTCAACCCAAGTGAGAAAATATGAGAAGGCAATTTTGTGCATAAAAAGAAAACTGAATGCATTAAGCTCTTCCCAAAGCCAGTCATAAACTTGACACTAATATAAGCTTTTAAAAGAGACCAAAACATTTAAATAAAAAAAACAAAAAAAAAAAACAAAAACAAAAAAAAACAAACAGAAAAAAAAAAAAAAACCCCACACACAGACACACAAACACCAATAAAGTATAAAAATCACCAGCAATAGTGACAGCTTGTTCACTGTTAGCTTTCTGAACTATAATTATTCACAACCACAACTCTTTCTAAAAACTAGAAAAGTAAACAAGAAATTATATAAATCTTCCATAATTTTCTACAGCATGTAACTCGACCCACCCATACATTATATATAAGATAAAGCGAGCAATTTATTTTTCTGATGCTAAGAGTTAAATAAACAAGTGTGCAAATTTAATATTCATCCTATTTAAGCACAAAAAGCATTGTATAGGTTATATTCTAGATACAAAAGGTTAGAACAGAATATAAAGTGGTGCATCAGCAAGGACTAATGACATCTATGTGTCATCAACAAGCAAGGATCAAATTGGCAAACTCCATGAAGATTTGCTGCAGAGTAAAAACCAAAAATTATTGAAATAGTTAATTTCCAAAGCATTGTCAAATATTAAAAATATATATTATCATATATGTTGCTTTCAATGAAATTTGTTATCTCATTAGAGTAATGCCCTTTTAATAAACCACTTAGATCATACTTTGTTTATACATACAAAATACACTTTGTTCACACTCCTCTCACTTATTCATGAAAATATTACAAAAATTTAAATGTCACCATGCACTAATTTTTAATATTTACTTAAAAAATAAATTTTTTTTTAATTTTTTAAATTAGGATAAAAAAAAAAAAAAAAAAAAAAAGAATAAATATATGTGATGTATACAATTTTTAAAAAATAGAAAATACATTTTTTTTTTCCATCAGTCAGCTGTTTTTTTGTCTTTTTTCTTTAAAAAAATAAGAAATAAAATAAAATAAAATAAATTTTTTTTTTCTTTAATTTTAGAAGAGAGTCTGAGTGTCTAAAATAGATACTGTGCAACAAGAGGTCACCATAAAAGAGTCAAGAGGAACAAAGGACAAGAGAAACACATACCACGGTTGAGAATGTCATAAAATGTCCCGACCATGTGGTTTATACCAACTTTGAGAGAAAGTTGTAGCTCATCAGAGGCAGCGACGACCACTAGCATCCAGCCGACATTATAGTAACAAATTAATCCTGTAAGTGAGCGCCTTTGCCAGGACTTTGACGGGACAGGGAAGGCGTTTATAATTTGATCATCTCTAATTGTGAGAGGAAACAGCCAAACATCAGTACATTAGCACAACAACCATCAACATAAAATATATACAAGTTAATATTAATTTTGTTATCATTTATAGAACAGTTCACTAGATTCTGATAAGCAAGATATCAAAGTAGAAAGAGAGAAAGAAGTCATGTATCATAACAGAAGAAATGGCCATATTATAACCAAATGGTTTACAAATACCAATTACAAGTTAACAGCTACAATAAGACAATCTAAAGAAAAACTAGTCGAAACTAAAAGCAAATTTAAAAAGCTGCCTGTAAATTGGACATACTCACTTTTTCCTCTAATTGATTATAAACAAATTCAACAAGCACATCATCTTCAAGGCCTAATAATTCAGTGATCCTCTGTGAAATCCATGGCTTCAAAGTCTCCACATTGACTTTGTTCATATCCACCTAAAACAAAAGAAAATAATTGTAAAGCAAATAGCTACAAAGAATAGAAGGAAAAAAGAAAGAATAATCTTTATTAGTGCAATACTTAAATATTTCAGTTTTTTAAGAAAATGATTGTTCTAGAATTTGGATTCACAATAATATTGAGACAAATTAGCCTTGAATAAATTTAATCTTTTTATAATGTATGGTTTTTATATCAGGAAGAATCATCTTCTGAACAATACAAAACTGACGCATGTTAAAATAAAAACTCACCTTCTTCTCTAAACCATCTGCAAATCTCATAGATTTCAGAAGTTTTTTCTTCTTGTCAGCAAACCGGTTATCTTGCTCAGCACTGGTTCCCTGGTTAAAAAAAAAAAAAAGTTAGTTTACTATAGAGGCATACTTCTATTATTTTTAGTAGAATATAATCAAACACAAAAAATTTATATTTCAAAATATCTAAACTCAACTCTGAATAAGAAAAAATAAATAAATAAATAAATAAACAAATAAAAATAAATTCACTAACTGTTTAATAGGCCAGGTAAATGATAAAAATTTAAGAAGTAATTTAAAAGACCACATTTTAAAGTCTTATATTGAAACTGCCTATCATTTACATTTCCAAGAAGGAAAATATCTTTTGGAAAAAATAAAAATAAAAAAATAAATAAATTTGTTAGATTTACAGAGTCTGCAAAAGTAAATTTCCAAGATTTATTAAAAGGACAAAACAATACTGATACTCATGATAACTTTGTAGAGAAACACCTGAAAGTTTATCATTAAAGGCTTTCAGCAGTATTAGTACTGCCAAAACTATAGCTGTTGAAAAAGCATTTGGTATGCTTGAATAAAGTAAAACGAACTGTTGCAATTGTGCAACAGCATTTTAGAACAAGGGCGCCTCTGGTGGTGTAATGGTTAGCAAGCTCGACTAGCAAACCTACACGAGTGAGTTCGAGTCTCAATGGGTGCCCCTTTCATAAGGCCTTGTGCCACATCTAAGTAAAATGCTTTGTAAATTACAACAGCATTTTAGAAAATTTTAGGCATCATTGTTGACTAGATGATTCATTTATAATTAGTATAAGAAATTTGAAACAATTGGATGTTAGTATAAAGATAAAAGTCCTGGGAGACTATCAGTATCCAAAAAACAATTGGAGTTATTTATACTAGTTATCTACGGAACCCAGAAATTCACAAAGAGTAGACGCCATGCAGTCATTGCAAAATCTAAATAACTAGAATTAAATCACATGCAGTTTCTGCAAGAGATGCTGGAGCATTGTGAAGATGGGTTTATGAAATCTAATTTTCAGCGATGAGGAAACTGTAAGTGCAAGTTTTTCTCTACAAACTTTATTTAGGTTCATTTTATCAAGTACAAAAGCTTTAATATCTGTATTTCTGAGATGAGGCATTGTTATTATTTTCTACATATTATGGACTGCTATACACGGAAAATAATTAGAATAGTTTTATTTGATATCTGAGAAATGAAAATATTTCCTAATTGCAACACTGAATTTAAATAATTAATGTACAATTAAAAAAATTATGCAAGTCAAATTTATACTATTAAAAAGACAAATTATTTTCTTGTTATATTGACAAACAGAAAATAAAATATACCTGTCAAAATGAATAATTATAAACAATTCTTAAAAATCATTGACAACTTTTTGTTTAAATGGGGTCATCCCCACCATAAAATAGTATTATTTCAGTTAACAAAAAACTAGTGTTAGAGAATTAAAACATAAAAATTAAGATATTTTATTATTGAATAAAAATAATTTTTTTTATTGCAAAAATAATTTTTATTTGAAAGATTATAAATGATTAAATCAAAATATCAAGAACATTTACTACAAATTGCTAAAAGTTGGGAAAAAAAAGGAAGAAGAAGGAGAGAGAAAGCAAATTACACTATTAAATGGAAAATTCTACTATGTCTATATCTTCTTACTGAGGGCTAGTTTATTTTTTTAGCTTTGGGTTAGAGTTACTAGGATCCATAAAAAGATTTTTAGAGGAGCACATGCTTGGCAACCTGACTGGATATATAAAAAAGTCAAAATAATTGTGTAATTAAATCTACTAAGCAATATCTACAATATTTCCTCATGTTGGAATTAGCACCCAAAATATATAATTCACTTAAATATTTTAAAGTGTTATAAATAAAATAAATTTTAAAAAGCAGACTAAAATGTATTTTTAAATTATAAACTGAACAGCTAATTAATTACAGAAACATAACTAGCACATCTTATGAAACAGCTGACTAATTAACTGACGAAATCAATAAGCTTTCCTTGTATAACTTCATTCAAAAACTATTCACTGCATTCTTAATACAATGAGGATTACAATAAAACAAATATAAATTATAATATTTACCAAAAGATTAGGTTGGCACAAGGTAGATTTGTTTATAACTAGTTTCTTTTAATAGCAAATTTAAAAATCAGCCTCCATAATTCTGGTATATATCAGGGTTCAAATACCAAACTAATGAAGCTGATAGGAAACAACTACTAAAGCCCCAATCACTGATGTTATTTTTTTTTTTTAATTTATTTCAGAGAAAGGTCTATCATCATATCATAGGTTTTATTTTGTTTTAAGTCCATTCATTGCATCTAGTTTTCATTATCAGAATTATTAATCAATAATTCACAGGATAAGTTGTGAGACATTACCTACAACATCATTGATACAATCAAAGAAGAAACAAAATGATTAAACGTGTTATATCTATGAATTCCGTTTGAAGCAAAATAAACTTCATACTAGAATGGTTATTTAAAAAAAAGAAAAGAAAATTATATCAACCAAAAAGAATTTTTTATGGAACCAAAAATTTGATAAAAGTAAAAAAATGAAAAATAATGTTAAAACAATTTTCACAATAAGAATTTCTTAAAAATTCCTTTCAAAATATTCACACACCAAGGGGGAAAAAAATCCTAGGGTCAATAAGAAATTAAAAAAAAAAAAAACTCTGAAATTTCTTACAAGCACATAATGTGTGATAAAGTCTGAAATTATTTTAATGTAATTTTTCTCATAATTATCGATACTGGAAAAACATGAAAAAATACTTATGCAATACTGAACAATTTAGAACTTTTAAAAATGGATTTTAATTTTTGCTTATGAAAAAAATAAATAAAAAAAATCCCGATTAAAAAAAACAACAACAAAAAAACTTTCTACTAAACGACAAAGGATATTTTAAAACTATTCGATAAATATCAGGTAGCAACAACAACTTCACATCTAAAAGTGCAAAGTACGAAAGGGGAGAAAAAAAAAAAACAAAAAAAAAACAAAAACAAAAAAAACAACTTGTTTAAACTTTAACATGACAAATTGGTAACACTACCAGTACTTTTTTTTTTTTTTTTTATACCTTCCTTGTTAATAGCAGACCATCTACATTTGTACCTAGCACTTCCAAGCTTTTAATTTTTTTTTTTTTTTAAATTTACAAACAATGCTGTTTCACTTCAAAATAAAAATAAATATCTACCACGCAACTTGACCTCATGAATTTTGAAAGTGTTTTTTTTTTAATTTGCAGATAGTTCAAATGAATTTCACCTCAAAATTATTAAATTACACAAAAGATTTTTAAATTCCATATATATTTTTCAAGGGGTTTAAAATGGAATAGGAGAAACAATAGAAATGAAAACATGCTCCTTCAATTATGGTTAAATATTCAATCATCGATGAATAATACTAGATATAAAACGAATCTTAGTAGTTTTTTTTTCCGTTAATAAATAATTTTAAGTAATGAGAAGGTCAATGCATTGGCCATATTTGTCCTGGAAGGGAAAAAATCCGAAGAGAAAAGTTTTAAATAATCAACATGACTAAAAATACTAAAAGAAAAAATCGTTGTCATAGTAAATGTTATCAAATTTTTTTAATGTAACACTCATATATATATATATATGATATATTCACGTTGTGTATTCGGGGAACTGATAGTAAAGAGAAACCAAATGAATTGGTTTCTATGTAAAAAGATAGGGTAACATTTTTCGTGATTTAAATTTTAGATGGAAGAAATCGTTAGAAATAATTTTTATTTCAGCAATATCAAAACAAAAAAAAAAATCTACCAGATTTCAAATGACTAAAGGATGGAATTTGGTAATTTTGAGATAAAAAACAAAATACACATTACATGGCGTATCATAAATATGAAATGAAGTGGAAATTATACAAGGAATTTCCACGTAAATATATTACAAAGTCATGATCAGAAGGAAAAACACAAAGTATCCCTAAATTGAAAGTTTAAAATTTACTTTAATAGATCCAAGAAAAGTTCATTTTTTAAATTTTTTAAAAGTTAAGCGAAGCAACAAATTTAATTTATCCAATGATTTTTTTTTTTATTTTCGAGAAAAAGTCTTGCGTAATAAAAACATTTAAACTAAAAACTTAGTGATTTTCTTCATTAGTAAAGACAAGTCTAATGTGATCGCATTTACAAGGCCAAATCTAAGTACAGATAAAAAGAAGTTTTGGTATATGAATTAATATTTGAAATAAGTACTCGAAATTTGAAAAAATAATGTTTACAACTAATTATAATATTTAGTTCTAAAAAGTTCACAATAAAATAAAAATAAAAAAACGAAAAAAAAAAAAAAAGACGAAAAATATAGTGAAACATTCGTTTGAGTTTTCGCCATCTTGAAAAATCAACTGCAAAAGAAAAACGCTAAATACCAAAATACTTTATGGTAAAAATAAAAGAAATAAAATAAGAATCGAACATCAATCACATATTAATATTCAAATCTTAAGCTCGATAAACCTAACTAGAATAAACATAAATCAAATATAAATAAAAAATATAAGAAAAAATAAACAAGAACGGATCAACTACCAATAAGAGGGACGATTACTTTCTGAGGCTGACACACGTGGCCAAAAACAAATTTTAACATTATTACCCATTTTAGGTTAAAAATAAAAGTAAAATATAATCATTTAAGCAAGAAATCATAAACCAAGAACACCTTTAAGACGATCAAAATTCTAAGCAAACATCCCACTCGTTTACGTAGCCAGTCTATCACGTATAAAAATAAACTTAAGGTTTAAAAATAAAAAGAAAGGCGAAATGTGCGCTGCGTAGGCAAGCAAATGGAAACAGTTCTTTTTCTCTTTCTCTCCACATAAATCCATTTTTATTCTTAACAGACAAGATTATTAACTCTTTTAAAGAAATCGCAAAACTATCAACAAACTATTTTAATATTAAAGGTCACAGAACCAAAAAAAATAACCGAACAAATTTACTCAAACACAACATGCCCACTAAGTCTGCTTATTAGTCAGCCATATTGAAAAATCTTTTGACCTAAATAAGAAACACGAAGATGAGAAATAGTTTTCAAAAATAGCTAAGGACGAAAATGAACTTAAAAGCAAATCGTTTCGCAAAGTTTGAAAACAAGAACGGCAAATTATTTTGCATCATCAAATTTACCTTAAAGAATCCTGCATCCGTCATGGTGGCGGTATTTATGCAGCCTCAAGTAGAGAATGTGCAGAAACTTTGAGTAATAGTAATTACCCAGAATGCGTATCGGCTTGTTCCGCTTCTTTTTATCAAAGTTGTCTAACCCTAGTATCAAATTTGACCTCTAGATCGCGTCATTCTATTTCAGTTTTCTTTTCTTTTTCATTTACTGTATAGGCTTAAGTTAATTAAAAATAATCATAAGAAATATTAATTGTTAAAGAAAACGAAGCTTTACAGTTCAAGCAAGGAAAACGATTCAAGAAGATGAGTACCAATTTGCCATTGAAATCTTTCAAGAATTAAAAAAATCAATTTTTAATGGGGCAGAAGAAAAATCCTCTCTCTGGGTATGTATCTCTGTCTCTGTCTCTCACACACACACACACACACTCTCTCTCTCTCTCTCTCTCTCTCTCTCTCTATATATATATATATATATATATATATATATATATATATTGACTTCTACATATCCTCAATCTTGCAAAGAACATTTATGGACACTCATGTGACTCCTTAGGCCAACTTCACCATTGCAAGTCTAGCCACATTTGTGACAAGCAAAAGACATATTCTGCATTGTGCACTGCTTGACGATATATGATTGCATTTAGGTGGCAAGAGCAGTCTCTTTTGAGTTGGAAGTCAACTTTTCCTTAATTGATGGAATCCCAAGGTAACTTCCTCAAAGCTGAATGGTTTTAAAAAATCTTTCTACACAGACCTCTGTTTAGCCAGTGTGATGATATTAACTATTACTAAAATATAATCTTAGATAAGTTCATATGTTTGCATATAAAAAGAAATTGTTTTCATTTATATATGTATAGATTATCAAAAAAGTCAAACTGGAAAGAAAGGTTGGCCAAACCCTGACATTAGTCAATGAAACATGTCAGTTATTTGGGGCCTTTGATGTAGAATAATTTCAAAAGTAGAAGTTATCTACTTTGTTACTTTAGACAACAAAAGAGATTAAAATGGGATTTATCATGAATAGAAAGATAAGAGAAACAAAGTAATTAAAATTGACATATGAACAGGAATTTTATATACACCCTGTTTTTACAGGAAAAAAAGACATTATGTAATAAATCTGATTATGTTCTTTAGAAGTAAGAATACTGTAATTATTGGTATATAACATATATTCATATATAACATGCACTTCTAACTTTGGACTATGTAATTTTTGAAAAAAAAACAGTGATAGAATCAGCAGTTAATGCGGGGGTTGGTTGGCTTTGGCTGTGAGTGAGCTGATGAAGTTGTCATCCAAGCAGTATCCACCACTTGTGGATAGGTGCTGTTAGGACATAAGGCTAGAAGTTTGTAGGCCAGAAAATATGGCCTGAATTGCAAGGCATTGCTGCAGTGGGCTGGTTGGTCTGTTACTCTGGATGTTACTGCATTGAAATGGTTGGTTTATTTCACCTGATGGTCACTCCATTGGACTGGCAGGTCCTCTAAGCCAGATTGGCAAGAAAGATTTTTTTGCCCTGAAAAAGGCAGTTAAAAATACTGAGAATGCTGAATTCACTGGGTGTTGCTGGGAAACCAAGATGGTGGCGTCTGATTGTTTGGAACTCAGGGGGTTGTACCAATGAAAGGAACAGTCAAATTAGACTACTCATTTTAAATCTTTCAACTTGGGCCAGACCTGCACCCATTCTGCTTGCTGTTGTCTTTACTGATCTTATAGCAAAGCTGATTGCTTCTCTGCAAAATTTGAATAATTCAGATTTTGACAGGAATAGTAAGTAAGTAGAGTTGGTGACTGTAGTTGAGGGCGACCCAAAGGTTCCCCTTTCAAAAGCTACAACACCAAAGTGTAGGGGAGAGTGCTATTCCATTCCCTGGATTGCTCCACTTTACCCTTGATCCTTACCTTATAGTGCTGAGTGTTAAGCAAGGTGGCATCAAGTACCATTTTTTGAGTCTTTGGTATGACTTGACCTGGGATTGAACTGGTCATTATATGAACTAGTCATTACATGAAACAGGTCATTATATGACCAAGAGAAAGTAGTAGATATTACTTGCTATATGTAGCAGTAAGAAAATATCTTCAAAACGCCTCACAGAATTAATGGTCACAGAAATAGTTTTTGATTTGTAATGGAAAATTCCATTCACTGATGACATCAGTGACTGTAATGCACTGATAAGGGAGAATCCCCTATGTGAGTAGCTAGTGGCTATAATACAATCACTTTAATGAGCTTCCTTCTGTCACTTTTCAGTGGCCACTGCAGAAAATTGGACTGACAAAGAAAAATAGTCATAAGCAAAATTGATTCTCAGATAACATTGAGCTGCAAATTTTTAAATATTAATTTCTACTGCTCAGTTACAGTGCTATTGGTTCAAAATAGATGTTTAAAGAAGAAAAGTACAATAGAAACCAATTTCTAACAAGTTCAGTACTATATTGTGCAACTTTTTAGATATTGGTTCTGATGATGATGATGAGTTAGCAGGGAAAAAGATTGTTTCAAGAGGAATAAATTTTTCATTTTTTCTGGCTACAATTTTCAAAATTACATTAGATGCTAAATGCTAGTAAAGTTAAAAGGTTTGTTAAAAACCCTCCAAAAATCTAACATTTAAAAATACTTTGAATTGTATTAAAAACCAACATGTTTTTTTTTAGAAATATATTTTCGGTTTTGGTTTCTTTCTTTTAATGGTAAATCAACCTTCATAGGTTATTCAATGCCAAAGTCATCTTTCAAGAACTACAGTGATGCTATTTAACCCATACCTGGGAGGATAAGGGGTTCACACCTTTCCCATGGGTATTTGTCCAAAATTGAACGCAATAGCACGACTGGAGTTTAAACTCGCTTACTATGATTCCACAATCCATTGCTTTAACCATTTCACCACAAGGACACCCCCAGAAATATATTTTAAAGTGGTTACAGAATGCAATAATTTATAGAAAACTTTACAATGTGTTACTTATAACTAATTTCAGAAGCTTTCCATTTAATGAGGAGATGGCACCATCTTGATTAAAACACATGAACTCTGTTTTATCTGAGATCACATGAAGACCAACTGACTATACGGAAATCTAATCACTTTGATAAAATCAAATAGGATTTCTTTCAAGTTGCACCCGTTGGAAATATTTCCGTAAGAGTATGAAACACCTAGAGAAAAAGCTAGATGGGAACTACACAAAAATGCTGCATACTGTTTTGAACAGATCCTGGAAGCAGCACCCTGTATGGCTACTTACCTTCCATTTCACAAACTATACAAATAACATGAGGAAACCATGCTGATCACTACTGGAACTCATAAGTGACATTCTTAAAAAAGTTCCATACGTAGATACACCAGTATTGGCCGACTAGCAAAAACTTACATTTATCAGCTCAGTGTGGACACTAGATGCTATCTGTAGGACTTACCAATAGTGATGACCAATAGGGACTGATGGCAAGAGAGAATTAAGGAAATCCATGCTGACAACATAAAGTTTAAGGTGAAGAATCCATTTTTGATTTTTTTTTTTTTTTAAAGATTATGATCTTGTTAGGCAGAAAGGAAAAATGAAAGATTCTTCAAATTCAATGATTCTTTTCTGTAAATTCTTCCTGAGTAAGGGTTATTAGGGGAAATTAAAGTGTACCTTCTAACGAAAATTATTTGCCTATTTTTTTGCTATTTAGAAATAACAGGAAAATAAATAAGAATACAGGATAAATGTTATATATTTTAATGCCTATCCAGAATAAATCAGATTTGATGCATATAAAGGTTGGTTTAGAAGTAGAGAGGACACATAGTTAAGTCTCCACACATCAAGGACCATTGGCCCAGTTGGTAGAGTGTTCGCCAATGATCTGGGAGACCTGGGTTCAATCCCAGGTCGCGTCATACCAAAGACTTTAAGAAATGGTGCTTGATACCTCTTTACTTGATACTCAGCAATATAAGGTATGTATCGAGGGTAAAGTGGAGTCATCCAGGGAAAGGAGTAGTGCCCTCCCCTACACCACGGTGTAGTAGCTATTGAAAAGGGAGCCTTCTGGTCGCCCTCAACCATGGTCACTAACACAAAAATAGTTATTATACATTTACACTGAATAAATAGAAGGAAAGATAAGCTTCTTTACACATATAGAAACATTTGATATATACATGATATATATACAAGAACTATTGGAAAGAATGCACAAACATCTCCCAATAGATAAGATATGCACGAATTGTTCTATGAACAAGTATTATGCAAAAGGGGTCCAAAACGAAAAAAAAGTCTTACTTGAAATAGATGGAAGTAAAGATGATGATAGCCATGCTATTTTTACTGTAAAATCTGGCCAGGTAGAAGACAATACAAAGAACAAGGGCAAAAGAGAATGAAAAAAGATTTTTGCACCCATTATCATGAGACTGTCTATTAGCACTTACTATTTAAGCAAACTATTTGTTTATTGTCTCTCTACAATATCAATGCCCCCCAAATATGTAAAGTTACTTGTTGCAGCATCTCAAAATGCTCTTGATACATGATAAACAGCCAATAGTATTCAGCAATCATTGATGACACTCTTTATATAACACAAAAGATATAACCAATTGATTAGAAAAAAAATCCTTAATATATGTTTATCTAATTCTGTTTTCAAAGATTTTGAAATACAAGGTATGTTAAAAAATTATTGTAAATGAAGCTGTATTTACCAAGACAGAAATGAAGAAGGAATAAAGTGATAATTTTCTTTAAAATATCCTCCTTTGACATTCAACACACTTATTCCAGTGAGTTTTTCATTGGTCAAAGCACCTCTGAAACTCCTCTTTTGATAGGGTGTTAACTGCACCATCATATCTCTTTTAATGCGCTTCACATCCTCAAAACTTACCACTGAGATGAATTTTTAAGCATAGGAAACAAGAAAAAAATTACTTGGTGAGTATAGCTTGAATTGCATTAGCACAATTATGTGTTTTATCAAAAACTGCCTATCAAAAAATATCAAGATTTTCAACTAAAATGTATTGAGAATTGTCATTGACTCATTTACACTTTGTCTAGACATTGAGACATCATCACTTTATTGATTGAAGCTGTTCAGCATTGTACACATCTAGACAGTAATCTAGAGATTTAGAAATCATCACTTTATTATATAAGCTGTTCATCTAGACAGTAATCTATATATCAAGAAATCATCACTATTTTACATGGAGGGCAGATGATATAACCATATTAACATAAATGGCAGTTGACGTGGAGTTTTGTTGCCTCTTGTTATATTAAAAGAAAGAAAATAAATAATGAAGGCATTGATATTGATGGTTCTCAATTTTGTATTTTAATGACAGCATGAGAGGAAGTTTTCCCTTGTGCTGTGAGTCAAAGAAGGTGGAAGGACAGTTGTAAATGGCTGTGCGGGAATTTGTACTCAGCCAGATGCTTTGGGGTCCATTTGGTTTAGGAGGGAGAAATAATTGACAAGGAAATGGTCTCCTAAAGGAAGCAGAGGAACAAATGTTGAAATGTGCTCTCTTGAGATGAAAAGTCCCTCTGTCTGCTATTGGAATCGTCCCGGGATAGAGAGAGAAATGTTCTCTCTCATGTCGGCTGGCCTTACCTTGCTGCCAACAAGGAGGAAAGGAAAAGAGAGGGCGAGCATGGTTAGCGTTGCCTTTTATAGTGCCCAGGGAGGTGTACCCAGGCAGAATAGCATCGGTCATTCTCATTGGATGAAATGTATAATTTCAAATCTCCAATGGCAAAAACAATTCTCGCACTAAATAATGGTTTGTTATTCTTTCTGCTACAACTTTATTATATGAGTAATTCAGCTGTGCACATGTCGTCATTTAAATTGAAAAATTAAAATTTAAAAAATTCAAAGCTTCTGTCAAAATATTTTTTATCCTATCTTGTTTGCTTTTCTTTTCTTGGAATCTTATAAAAGTCATACAATTGGCACTTATCTAAAATAAGGTAATATCATATAATTTATTTTATGGTTTGATCATGATTGGATATACCTGTTAGCACAAGTAAGCTTTGAGATATTGATAGTAGAGTGAAGGACAGCATACAAATAATATGTTCGATTGATTGATTGATTTTAATAGCATGTCAACCTGTCTAGGATTATTTTATGCCTAGAGATTAGGAAATTGTCTTCATTGTTCATATATAATTATTTTTTTTGTGTAGTTGTTTTTGAAGAATTTTTTGCAAACAGTGATATGATATCAAGTATTCCTATCTAATAAAAATAATTTGCACACAAATGTAAGGTTTTAAGTATGGCTAGTGGGTAGTGTGTTTGCCAATGGTCCAGGAGACCTGGGTTCAATCCCAGGTCGCGTCATACCAAAGACTTTAAAAATGGTACTTGATACCTCCTTGCTTAACACTCAGCAATATAAGGTATGTATCAAAGATAAAGTGGAGCACTCCAGGGAAAGGAGTAGCGCCCTCCCCTACACCTCGATGTAGAAGTTATTGAAAAGGGAGCCTTCTGGTTGCTCTCGACTATGGTTGCCAACTTTACTTTACTTATATACAATTATATGGTTCCAGGTGATTATGTCTATTTAATAATAATCATTTGTTTGCACACAGTTATATGGTTTCAAGTAACAAATTATAATAGTTTTTAGCAAACAATTCTAGCTTCAAGTAACTGTTCTTAATACAAATAATTCACTGATACATGGCATCAAGTATTATTATTTAATACAAATAATTTTTAAAGAGATCTATTTGACCCATAGATGGGACCCTAACAGGTACTATCACTTCAGATCAGAGTGGACCTGGAAGTAATGGTGATGAAGTGATATTCTACACTCCCCAGAGCTCCAGAACTGGAGCCTCATCATCAGATGCATTTTAGTGTCATTACCAGGACACCCCTCTGCTGGGGATACAGTCAGTGTACTCTATGCCCACCAAAAGGGCCATTGGCCTAATGAGTACAATGTTCGTCAATGGTCCAGGAGACCGGGGTTCACTCCCAGGTCGAATCAAACTAAAGACTCAAAAAGTGGTACTTGATGCCACCTCGCTTAGCACTCAGCACTATAAGATGAGGATCAAGGGTAAAGTGGAGCAATCCTGGGAATGGAATAGCGCCCTCCCCTACACTTCGGTGTAGTAGCTATTGAAAAGGGAGCCTTCTGGTCGCCCTCGACTAAGATCGCCTACTTTACTTATATAAGTAAAATGTTTGATTATAACATTTAGTAAATGAAAATTAACAATGAATTTATGCATAACAGATAAAATATACTTCATATAAAATATACTTCATATAAAATATACTTCATATAAAATATGTATGATAAACATTACAAAAAGGAGCGCAATAAGCTAGAAAACGGTTATGACATTTTCACTGAGTGAACATAAGAGTGAAAGAAATTCAAAACATCCAACTATACAGAACCGCAGTTGCTTCTGGGCCAACCAAATCTATATTGAGCTAATCTGGGTGGCAACAAGAAAAATCTGGGTAATGAGACAAATTGGAAAAACAAAAACAAATAATTTTAGAAGCTTTATGTTACAAGAGCAACTTTCAGTCTTTTCTGTTGTAATTATAGAAAATGATTTTTTTAGCAATAACACAAATAATACATTTTTATATAAGATTTTCTCTAATTATTCTTCTTATTACATAAACTAGTTTTTTTTTTATGTATTATGATGTTTTTATGAATACATTATTTTTGGTATTTTCCAGAAAGTCTGTAGAGATTTCTATAACTTTGGTTAATTAAGTGGTTTCTTTATTTAATAACATACCGACCTTCATGGGTTGTTTAATACCAAAGTTACCCTTGTTTGGAGGGATAAGGGGGTTCATACCTTTCCCAAGGGTATTAGTCCAAAAGTGAATCAGCCTAGGAGGCTGGTGCTGTGGAACACACCAACTACATCCCTGCAGAAGGGTATGACCCTCTTACCAATGAGTGTCCTGAATATGACACTAAACAATCTGATAGTAAGGCTCCACTCCTGGAGCATTGGGATATGTGGAGTACCCCTTCAATGCCATGACTCCCAACTCCAATCCGACCTGGAGTAGTTGTATCTGTTTGGGTCCCATCTATGAGAACTGTTTAGCCATTTAACTATGTGCAAGCAAATGACTGATTTTGAATTGAATTGTTAGTGTGTCATAGCAATACTTGAAACCATTTAACTGTACAATTAAAACTATTAGCGTTAGATAGAAATACGTGAAACTATTTAACTGTGTGCAAACAAATGAGCTCTGGCCTGTTTAAGAGTGTTACCAACAAACTACTTGTCTACAAATCATATATTGAATATGTATGTGCATAAACAAGATTTGGCATTAAATAACCTATATGGGTTGATATGCCATAAAACCAAACCAACCAACTGAAAGTGAACATTACAATGCAACTGCAGTTTGAACTCGCTTACTTTGAGGATGCAGTCCAGCACTTTAACCATTATGCCATGGAAACTCCTCTACTATGTCAATTGTCCTTAATTATTTTAATAAAATTTTTATGTCAACTGTTGGTTGGTTGGTTTGGTTTTATGGCATATTAACTTTCTAGGCTATTTAATAATCCAGAGCTCATTTGTTTGCACACTGTTAAATGGTTTCTAGTATTGCTATTTAACACTAATAATTTTATTCAACACTATTCATTTTCACACAGTCAAATGGTTCCAAGTGTTGCTATGTAATACTAATAACTCAATTTTTACAAAAAGTTAAACGGTTTTAAGCATTTCTATCAACACACTAATTCTATTTAGCATTAGTTATTTGCTTGCACACAGTAAAATTGCTTCAAGTATTGCTATCTAACATCAATAATTTTATTTACACAGACTTAAATGGTTTCAAGCTTCATGATGTAAGACTAACAATTCAATTTAACATTATTCATTTGTTTGCGCACAGTTTAAATGTTAAACAGTTCTATTGGACCCTATCAGGTGCCATCACTCTGGACCAGAGTGGACCTTAGAGCATTCCTTTGAGCTCCAGGACTGGAACCACACCATCAGATAGTATAGTGTCATATAGAGGACACTTGTTGGGGGGGGTATATGAATCAGCAGTGATGCAGTCGGTGTATTTTACAGCCGCTGCCGACTTGGCCGTTGGTTTGTTAGGTTGTTTTTTGTTCAATATTGTACTCAACATGCTTTGCATGCCAGAACACTAGAAACAGCATGAAAATTCTAATTATGATGGTAATTTCACCAAACACAGATACAGCAGACCTCTTTGCCACAGATTAGTCATACTAATGTTTGGGTTTGGTATGTAAGAGGTTAAGAAAACAATAAGCTTTGAAAAGCTTATTGCCTCAGTCCTGGAAACTGAGTTAATCACTGCTAACAGCAGATGGTACACAAACAGCATGAAAAGAGAAATCTGTACTTGTCAGCCATTTTTATCCACTGAAGCAGAGCACTAACATGTCACATTGTAGGATTAATGGCCTGCCTTTCAATAATGTGATAGTTGTTGCTATGTTGACCTATTAATTCACAGAGTAAATGACTGTGGTGTGTGCATAGGTGATGAAAGAATTGGATTAAATCAATAAAGATTCCAGTCTGGTCAGTTTATCATAGTTAGTTCTGATTAAAAATAATAAAGCATTTGTATAATGGACTTAAAAATCCTTTAGAAGGATTTTTAAAGAACTTCCTGAAAAGAACCAATTATAAGGGAATCACCATGGTGCAGTGGTTAAAGTACTGGACTGTGACATCACAGTAATCGAGTTCAAACTCTAGTTTTGCTATTATGTTCCCTTTCAGACAAATACCTATGAGAAAGGTATGAACCCCTTTATACCCTCAGCTATGGGATTAAATAGTACCACTGCAGTTTTTCTACAAGGGTACTTTTTTGCATCAAATAAAAAACAATAAAAAACAAACAAACCAAAGAATCAATTACTAAAAGGTCTGAAGTCTAGAAAAATGATTGATTGATTTTAATGGCATGTCAACCTGTCTAGGGTTATTTTATGTCTCTAGTTTAGGAAATTGCATTCATTGTATGTTTATATTTGCATTTGTGCAGTTGTTTCTTAAAAGTTTTTTTTTGCACACAGTCCTATTAAGTATGAATAATTTTTAAATAAATTTATTTGACTCATAGATGGGACCCTAACAAATACAACCACATTGGGTCAGAGTGGAGCTGGGTGTGATGGCAATAAAAGGGTAATCCACACTACCAAGATTTCTAGAAGTGCAGCCTCACCACCAGATTTAATTTAGTATCATAGCCAGGATACCCTTGTTTTTTGTGGGGAGTGGGTCTTACTCTTCTGTGGGGAATGCAGTCAGCATATTCAAAGCCTTGCCAAAAGGGTATTGTTTCTTAGGAGTTTTTTGTATTCAGTTAAATGATAACAAGTATTCAAATCTAAAATATAAATAAGTTGTATGGTTTCAAGTATTTTGATCAGTTGCTTTGTAGAAGGATTAGGGTAATTTAGGTATAAACGCCTGGTCAGGTCTATGTGTCACTGAGTTGGCATGTTTGTATGCCACTTTGGTATCTATGGATTCTGCAAGTCACTGAGTAAAGCATCCTTCCTTGAACAAGACTGGGAGTAAATAAAAAAAGGAAAAAAAAATGTAGAAAAAACAAATGGAGAGCAGAGCATTTGACTGAATATTTAGAACTCAGTAATCAAATGACCAAAATCCTTTGTATGATGGGAAATATGTAAATTTATATTCTTTATTCTTATTTTATTTAATCCATTTATTTATTAATTTTTTTATCCTAATATATTTTTTAATCTTATTTTTTCTATACCACCACAGTTCATACTCCTCTTTTAGACAGGAAATATAAAATACAACCAAGAGAATGTATGTCATTTTTTGTTTAGACATCTGGTATGAGTTCATTTCTGAAATACAATCTTCATAATTTAAGTTTTTTTGTATGGTTCATTGTTTGTGCAGTGATACTGGCAAGCTGTAAGAGAGAGCCGATATAAGTCTCTCACTGAGAATAACTGGCAAGCAAGCTTGATTAGCTCCTCTTGCCCTGCGCCCACCTTAAAAAAGCCTTGTGCCATACTCTTCCGGTTGGTGGGACGGAGGTCAAATACCGCTTGATTAGCTTCCGAGGCATTTTTGGAGTCATATTACCCTTTCTTCTACCAGCATAAAAAAGGAGTTTACGACTACAGAAATTAAAACAACAACAACATTAATTACAGTGACCGTACTTTCTTCAACATTGTGAGTTTCTTTGAATATTATTCAATCTGAATAATAAATCTTTATTTTAAAGTTATTCAGGTTTTGTTTTGTTTTGTTTTGTTAGAGGAATTATTTGCGAGGAACACGCACGACCCCAAAATTTTGTTTTATACATCCGACACATCTCGCAACATCCCTGACAACAGAAATACAACCATGATAAAAGTCAACCTAGCGAACAAATAAATATTTGTCGATACTCCCATATTAAAAAAAGATTTTAAAATTTTCGTATTGTGGATGTGAACATGAAATAAAAAGGGAAAAATACCCAGCATTTGGGAAGACTTGTACAAATTGCTTAAAAAAGAACCATTTTCAAGCAGTATTCAAATTTAAAAAGAAAAACGTGGAAAGAGTTGAAGAAAACGAAACCAATATGCAAATCTTTTCAGTAAAAAACTAAAACAAGAATGTAGAAAAAATTAAACAGAAGAAAAAAGACATTATATACAAGGTTAAAATCAACAACTTCGATTTGGATAGGCAAATGGATACCAGCAGTGAGGTAATGCTTATACCAAGAAATTTCAGGGAACGCATTAGCAAGCTAACTTTACGAAAGAGTAGTTTACTACTCCGCCAATTTGATGGGTTGGTCATAAAAAAAAAACTTTAGGGTTCTTTGAAGTTTACTTGGAGTTAGAAGATAAATTTAAAGTAATACCTATAATTGTCACAACTTGTAAAAAGAACTACGGACTTTTTAGAAACGATGTGCTTAACATAAATTCTACCAAATGAATGAATGAGATAAAAATGCAAAAAACTAGAAAGTTAAAAAACTATTAAGCGATTTTAAAGTTAAAAGAAAATGTTACCCCCTCTTATTATGAGCCATGAAAATTACCAGTACATTTGTTACCATTAGTAGTTGCAAAACTATGAAAATTAATAGAACAGGACCTTCTTGAACATATCCCCCCCACTGGGAATAGCAAGTGGGCATCACCGTGGCCGTCGCGATAATACTTATAATACTTATAATTATTATAGCGACGGCCACGGCATCACCCATTGTAGTTTTTAAAAAGTCAGTTGGAGGCTTACGTATATGTTGAGATTAAAAAATAGGCGTAAATCACAAAGTTTTCTTGGATTTGTAGCAGAAGGTATTCTGGTTTGGCGCGCAATTTAATTCGACGCATGATTTCACCCAATCAGGATGACTTATCCTATTCAACCTGGTCCTCTTTTAGGGGCAGCAGCAATTGGGTAAGCTGCCAAACACAGTCTCTTTGGCTGAACAACGCCGTCCTGTGCAGACGTCCCATTGGCCGTTCTTCAATAGCAGCAGCAGCATGGACACATGAGGGAACCTATCTAATTTATGGATTCCTTGCGTCTATTTTTCTCTTAGACCAAGGAATCCCAGTTGAATATGAATTAGATACATTCAATACGCCACCACAGGAACAACTTTATGTCACCCCCAAAATTGGCTATGTCGATGCGATGCCCTTTTTCGCTCTCGACACCTAGCTCTCAATTCACCTCTGGGTCACTATAATGGAGACAACGCACGCCTCTCCCCGAATCACCAGACACACAAAACTCATGGTGACTCCAAAGTTTATTTCCTCCAACGGCAAATATGGCTTTCGCTAAACTACGGCGAACACAATCCCTCGCACGTCCGACGATACGCGCTGCCTTCACAACTCTATCGTATCTCCATTTCGTCTCCTTACTAACTACGAGACTTGCAGCACAAACGCAAACTACATTTTCCATGCTGCAAATAAAAACTATTCTTAAAAACATTTCGACTTCGACATCTTGAACCTTCTCCTTTCCATACCTAACAAGCTTTAGCGAGAGCCTCACAACCTAGCGAGGAAAACACGTAACTAAAACCCTCGCCTAAACACAACAGATTTCACCTCACGCTAAAAATGACAAATACTTTTCCTCGCTAAAACAACAACAAACTTTCCTTCTCGCCCCAAAATGACAATTTCACTTGTCGCTAAAGATTCATATCCTTTATCAAATGTTGAAGTTCATGCACAAGCAGGCATGAGCGTTTTTCCAAAAATGAATTTGAAAACGGCATTCCATAAAATACCAATAGACGATAACTTCAAAGAAGTAACGACGATAAATACGCCAATAGGGTTACTGAAAGGGAGAAAGGTGCCGTATGGAATAAAAACAGCAAGCGCCATATTTCAAAGGGCCATCGAACAGGTTCTAGGAGAAAATATAAAAATATGGTTTGTTACTGTTATGGTTTTTAGGACACTTCTGGAGAAGCAGGGACGAGCTCATAAGTGATGTACTCCTATGGACCCCCCACATATGGCCGAGCAAAAGCAGGACGACCAGCTCGAACATACATACAGTAGCTATGTGAGGATACGGGATGTAGCCCTGAAGACCTGCCAGAGGCGATGAATGATAAGGAGAAGTGGCGGGAGTGGGTCAAGGATATCCGTGCTAGCGGCACGACATGATGATGATGATGATGATGAAGACTGTTATGGTACCTATCTACATGGTAATGGACTATGCCTCCTCAATATATACCGACTCTACTTGACACTCGAGGAGATAACCTCCAAGCAGGAGTCGAGTATTTGGATTTACGTACTCATTTTGCGTTTGAAGAAGTGTTTTTTTTTTGTTGAAGATATTGTTAACCTTGTTATTGTTGGATATTTTGTTGAAGACTTGATTGTTATTGTTATAGCTATTGGACTTGTGCCCCTCTCCCAAACAACTGTTATTTGTTTGTTGGTGAGGGGGGTCAACCCAAGACTTTTTTGTCATTCATTATTGTTAAAAAAAAACCCCAAAACGATATTTTTTCACTTAATCTCATTCGAATTTCAACTGACCACACTCGATCCCAACAAAACATTCGATTTCACTCCTGCCTTTAAGCAACTATGGAGGAGCCTACACCATCCATGTCGCAAACGGACATGTTCAATAGCCTGAACAGCCCCTCAAAGCTGGAAGAAAAATGGCCATCATTATCAACTCCGGCCAGCTCTATACCACCTGCCCAAAACGTGCCATCAATGCCAGCCACATGGACGGCACAAATAAAAAAAGAAAACACCTGAAGATCATGTAAAAATAGAGAGAAATACGCACAGTATTTTCAGGGTAATAACTTTACCTATATCCGAACTTGTGCAAGAAGTGCAACCTAAAACAATCTCATTTGTGGTAACAGACCTGAAAACCAGGAGACTGGCAGGCCTAAAAAAGATACATTTGAGGAGTTATTAAAGGCAGCAGGAATTCCAACCAAATCTACTGCAGGCGCAGCTTCGCTACCTGGGATGTCCTGCTGCCCTCAGAAGAATTAGCAATTAAGCTGGCCTGTGACAACATCACTTCAAAATTCTTCCAGTTGCAGCCGGAATATTTTGGACGACGAAGAATAAAAAGACACTGCGTGCAGTGTTCCAATTCAAATTAATGGGAAGTGTTAACAGCGTTCTTAAGCGAACAAGGAGATGTAGAAGACGTAACAAAAGCAAAGTCATCAAGTGGGACGGCACACGATGACTATTTTTCAACAATGTGCCTTAATAGAGGGGGATTTCAGGCTATCCCACATACGTTGGAGCATGAAAGCCAAATAATGACGGTGATCGTCGAAGATAAGACCCCAATGCTGGACCTGCAAACAGCTGGGGCATTTCACAAGGTCCTGCCTTCCAAAAAACATCAAACCGACATCACCACCATTGACAACAACAACAACAACAACAACAGTAGCAGCAACCACTAGACTCAATACAGAAACTGGGGACCACCCCAACAAAGGTGAAGAAGGGTGGACATAGGTTACTCGGGGTCGAAAAAAGAAATCCCCTTAAAAGCGCCAATAAATGAAACTACAACCGTCATACCTGCCCCCCCCCAAAAAAAAATCTACGACAACAAAAGAATCTCAGAGAAACCAACATCACCATTAAAAATATCATCTCAAAAAAAAAAAAAAGGAAAAAATACATCAACCCACATCAACCCAGAAATCATGGACATTTCATTCAATCTGAAAAGAAGGGATAGTGGGGGATTTAATAACAGAGGGAGGGGAAAGAAACATCACGAAAAAGCAACAATGCCCCAACCAGAGAACGAACAACAATCCCAGCCACAACCTTAAACTCCTTCCCAGCCACAACCTCCGGACCTCCCCACCAAAAAACAACGCCCAGCCAACTCATTACACCCCCACAGCCAAAAAATACACCAAGCCAACTTACCGAACCCCCTCTCCCCAACATTACCTTCTCTTTCACCCATTTCTACCCCAAGATACTCTCAGAAATCAGAGAGTCAACGCAGTCAACGCCATCATCATCATCATCATCAACATCAATCAAAAAAAGAACGAAGTCAGCCTCAAACGAGGTGTGCCAAGCCATTAACGGCTTCTATTTTTGCGTGGACACCATAGAATAACCGTCAATTGATCATCATTTGAAAAAACTCTAAACCATCTCATTATGCTAAAAAACCATTGACCATAAGGACGTTACCAACCCGTATTTATTTAGGGGTGCATCCATGGTGACCACCTTTGTTCGTTCGGCTGGCAACCGCACAAGGGAGCTGTGGCGTTTCTTGAGGAAACTAGTCGGACGTACAACCTTAGGTTGGCGGAGTTGGAGTACCCATCGTTCAATGAAATATTGCATCAATGTACGGGCAGGGTCCCGATTTACGTTCCCCCGTCATTTTATAGGTCCCTAAAGTTGCGGTACCCCATGGATGTTGGAGGAATTTCCAAGGACGGCCGAGTTACTAATGAACTCGGTTCCGGTTCCCTGCGTCAGGCCGTTGGCATCCTCACCCCGGAGGATTTCCGGCCCGTAGTCGACACTGAATAAGGTAAGTGGGTCTGATGACTTTAAACCTTACCACTTTGAATGTGAGGGGACTGAGGGATTCTAGCAAGTGTGCGCGCTTGCTTGCTGAACTCAAGAACCTTAGAGTGGATTTTACTGCGGTGCAGGAGACTCACTTCATTTGCGCTGAGGACTGTAGGGTGCTGGAGAACGATTTTAACGTTTTCTCAGCATACGGCAGCCGCAGTAGCGCTGGGGTCTCTTTGCTAGTTGGACGCAGCTTTGATGCTGATGTTGACGTTGTTTTTGCAGGTGATGGGGGCCGACTGGTTGTGGCCGGTGTTGCCGTTAAAAGTTTCAAGTTCCGGCTGGTTGTGGTTTATTCATCCAATATCGCTGCGGAGAAGGTTTCCTTTTTTCGTCGGTTAGCACCGTTCCTGGACGATTCGAAACGACTAGTCTTAATGGGTGATTGGAATGCGATCCTTGATCCCAAGATAGATAAGGTCGGGCGGGGAGCTAGTTGGTTGGGAAGGTGTGAAAGCAGCCTTGTCGGCCTTATGACTCTTCATGACTTGGTCGACAGGTTTCATATGGATTGCCCAGGGCGGGAGATGTAGATGTGGCTAGATAGCTCGCTATCTGCCAAAGTAGGTTCCTACTTGGACAGAGTGTTAGTTAGAAGAGCTGATAGCGATTTCGTTAGTTGTCCCACGTTCCATTTGATAGCGTGGACTGACCTTAAACTTGTTAGGGTCAGTCTACGGTTAACTAATAGGCCTTGTCTGACCGGCTACTGGAAGTTCAATACCTCCTTACTGGAGATAGGGGACTTCCGGGACCGGCTGGAATCCCTAATTAAGCGGGTGTTATTGGGGGCGGTAACCGGGAATAGGTTGTGGGTTTCTCTTAAACATAGGATTAGCGATTTCGCCACCAAGTACGGTCGTCAGCTCAACCTTGATAGGACCAAAGAGGCGAAATCTATAGAAGATAGACTTTCCCGGATGGTGGCTGGGGGGACTCCCTAACCGTACAGCTAGCAAGGAAGGACCTTGAGCATGAGACTAGCGAGTACTACAAGGGATTCGTAGTTAGATCTAGGTTAACAAGAGTTCTCAGCGAAGCTGTGAAATCGAATGCGACTGCGCATGAGGAAGAAGTGCGAAGGTTTCCCGATCGGTATATCGATTCCGTCAAGTCCCCGGATGGGCACGTGCTGCGATCGAATAACGAGATGCGTGATACCTTTTGGGTGCTGTCCTGATCTCCCGCTTTAGGAGTTTCGCAGCTATCTTGCCGACTTCCCCCGCCTCGAGGCGGCTGAAGCGGCTTGTTGTGAGGGTGTGATTACTGAATGCGAAGTCCGTGATGCGTTGAAGCAGGTTGGCCTTAACAAGTCGTCAGGACTAGATGGTTTACCTTAAGAAGTGTACTTGAGGCTCCCATACATATTTGTGCCTATTCTGACGGATATGTTCAACCATTGATTCGCCCAGGGAGCCATCCCTGGTAGCATTACCAAGGGCGTGATCACATTGCTGGAGAAAGATGGCAAGCATATTTGGGAGTGTTTAGATGATTACAGGCCCATAACTCTGCTTAACACAGAGTTAAAGATTTTGGCCCGGGTCTTAGAGAATCGTTTATATCTTGTCATTAGCGATCTGATCGGCCCCGAGTAGACCTACGCTGTGAAAGGAAGATCGATCCAAGATAATCTGCACTTGATTCGTGAGGTCCTAGAGGAGACAGAAGACGGCACGGAAGCTGCGCTGATCAGTTTAGATTAGTCCAAGGCCTTCGATAGGGTTGACCACTGGTTTTTGGTGACTGTTTTGGAGACTGCCGGATTCCAACCGGAGTTCCGCAGATGGATTAGCATGATGCATCTCAACCCTCAAGCAATAGTGCAGGTGAACGGAAGGCGTTCGGGGGCGTTCGTGATCGAGCGTTCGGTCTGGTAGGGCTGCCCCACTGTCTCCTCTTCTATATGTCCTCGCTTTGGAGCTTCTGCTCCGTAGGATGAGGGGACGAATCCGGCTCTGCGCGGTGTCCCTTTTGCTAGCCCTCTTACGGCAAGGGTTTCTGCTTTCGCCGATGATATCACAGTTTTTGTATCCCGCCGCCTGGATATAAAGGCTGTGCAGAAGGTGGTTGGCGAGTACGAGCGGATAGCAGGAGCCAAGGTCAATTCTGACAAAAGTGAAAGTTTGCGGCTCGGTGCTTGGAGGGGTAGCGATACTCTTCCAGGACCCTTCCGCTGGAGTGGCGGACCTGTCCGCATCCTCGGGGTGTGGTTTGGGCCCAACCTCCAACTGGAGCGAAATTGGTCGGAAGTACAAGATAAGGTGGAACCTGGCTTTCAAGAAGGTTGTCCTTAAAAGGCAGAGCGGAGGCGTGCACCGTGTACGTCTGCCCCTTGATCCTTTATCGATTGGCTGTACTTACTCTGCCTAAGGCACGTCGGCTAGCGCTTCAACAATCCCTCTCCAGATTGCTCTGGGGAGGCCGACGGCCGATGGTCCGTAGACAGGTCTGCATCTAACGTACGCGCAACGGGGGTATGGGTATGCCTGATCTGGAGAGCCTCTGGCTTGCTGAAAGACTTGCATACTTGGGCTGATCCTTGACAGGGGATGCAGTGTGGAGACGAAAGGCGAGTCGGACTTTTCCTCGCATCCAGTCAGACCCAAAGGCAGAAGGTCGACGTAAGCCGATGGGCGAAGCACTATTTGTCCGCGAGTGTCGAGCGGTCCTTCGTAACCTTCTTGGGCCCATTGACCTTTCACAGCCTTGGAAGGAACTATATTGGGAGCTAGTGGTGGGTTCCGCTTCGGACCCTCTTAGCGAGCGGCGCAACTGAACGGCGGAGGAGATCCGCTCCCACTAGAATTGGGCGCCAGGATCGAACTTCTTGAACAACTCCGAGTTCTCGCTCACCTGGTGACTTGCACGGAACGCGTTACCCCTTCTCGGTTTGAACTTAAGAGCGGGCCCGGCAGACATGCCCGATTGTGCTCGCTGTGACAGTGGTTTAGAAGAAACGGCTGAGCATGCCTTCTATTACTGCGAGCGAGTTCGCCCGTTCTGGGATCACGTCGGGGAGTGGACGGCTCGCATCGAACCCTAGCAACTCGTGCTGCTCGACATTGGTTACGTCGTGGACAACGTTCTTCCTCCGTTTCAGGGTGAGAAGCGTGTGGTGTTTCTCGCGATCCTAGCCATAGCTCGAATGGTGATTTGGACGACGCGAAAGAAGGGATTGTATGACGATGCAAACTTTTCTCATCGTGATCTGGTTTTGTATTTTAGGCATCAGCTTAGGGTCAAAATCAGATGCGATAGAAAATGCTTGGATCGCATAACATTCGACAAAAGGTGGGTGAATGCAGCGAGCCTGGTCGTACGAAAGGGGGCAATGTTGGAGTCATCCTTCCCTCCTCTTCCTGTCCATGGCGTCTATGGTACGGGTCCTTCGGGACCCCATCCCGGGTAAGTAAGCATTGATTTTCCCCCTTGAAACCTAGAAACCTAATTAGCAGTATGTTGTGAGTCATCGTTCCCGTCACCTAGTTGTTAGTCTCCAAGATCTTCCCGATCCCCATTATTTTTGTATCTCAACCCTCACCCCAGCCTGCTTTTGTTGAAGATCTTGGAAATTCACGTGTATAAAAATCATATTATCTGCTTTCAACTGCCCATACCGCACCCAACCCTGTATTTTTTGCCCCATTAGGCTGGGATCCCTCTCCCACCTAGGGTAGGTCCGGCTTGTTTTCAGTGTTTTCGGACACCGGAAAACAGTCGGGCTCCATTTCGTAGACGGGAGGATGGGAGTGCAACCAAGTGGGGAATTTTTCCTTGGTTTTCGTTTTTGTATATTTCGGATTTTTTCTTTCATCCCCATCATAAAACATTCATTGTAAATAAATCATCAATTGTAAATAAAATCACACATTCCATTCGGAGTTTTTAAGTAGGTCTTTTTCATAGAGCAAATGTGGTATTTTGGTGGTTGCAGCGTGCATGGTGATGGATGACTGTCTATATATTGTATTGTTGAATGGGTCGGCAATGTGGCTAGCTAGGCTCCCTTAGAACATATAGAACTTGCATGACCGCTCCCTTTCCCCTCCCCCATAAAACTTCAAGGCCCTGTGCCTTCCTTGTATTATTCAAGGAAATAAAGGAGATAACCTCCAAGTTGCATGACAGTACCGGGAGGACATTCCTAACTGTTGTATAACACCTGTATTCTGTATATTTGTTCTGTTATTGTAGTATATTTGTTTCCACCTACTTTTCTTGTTTGCGTGTCTTCATTTTGACCCCTAAACACCGCAACAGTTACCAAGATGATATATGCATAGGAGCTACTAATGAAAATGAATTAAAAAAGAAAAGCGACATCGTCTTGAATAGATTAAGAAACGTCGGAATGACAATAAAGGAAAGAAATGCGAAAATGATAGTAAAATATCATTTTGAGGTTATACCATTTCAAAAGAAGGTAGACCAAGTCTTGATTTAAAAAATACTAAAAGTAGCTACACCAATAAATAAAAAAGAACTTGAAACTTTTTTGGGATTGGTGAATTTCTAGAGGTGATATTGACGAAAATATACGTACTTGGCTGAGCTGTTTGCAAATCTAAGAAAAAAGAATGTTGAATTTATCTGGTCAGAGGAACAACAAGAAGCTTTTGATAGATTAAAAGTAATTATGGCAAAGAAACCAATAGTGAAAATTTTTGATCCAAAAGAGGACATTACGCTATCAACAGATGCAAGCAAACATTCACTATCTGTAATATTATCTCAAGAAGGACATCCGATAATGTATTTATCAAGAAGACTAACAAACACTGAATTTAATTATTCAAATATAGAGAAAGAAGCTTTGGCCATTGTGTGGACAACCACAAGAGCCCGACAGTTTTTAATTGGAAAAAAAAATTTCTTTTGACAAGTGATCATAAACCATTAGAGTTTATATTCAATCCAAGAAAAGAATTACCTAAAGTCACGACATCGAGAATACTAAGATGGGTAATAAGATTAATGGCATTTGACTTTGATATAGAATATGTCAAAGGAAATTCAATTCCACTCGTAGATGCACTATCAAGATTGCAGTTTTACAAGGAGTCAAAAGATAAAACAGAAGAAGAATTTGAAGATACATTTTTTCTTTGGGTAGAGACTGAATTTTGTCTGCGGAAACTAGAGATGATCCAGTACAAAGAAGGATAACATCGAGAATAAGAAAAAACGTACGGAGAAATAGTTCCAGGGTGGAAAGACCCTACAAAGAAATAAGACATGATAGAACATGGAGTGATTTGTAATGGGGATCTGATAATTTCCCCAGAAACACAAAGAAAATTGGTGATAAAAAGTATACATGATGATATCCACTGTGGAGTAGCGGCTATACGAAAAAGGGTAAAAATAGAAACATGGCGGCCGGGATATTCACGAGATGTCAAAGAATATATAAAAAGATGCAAAAAATGTAAAGAATTAAGAAATTTTACACAGACTACTTTACATTCATGGCCCAGAGAAGTGAAGCTATGGAGTCGTGTGCATATGGATCATGCATACATTACTGGAGTGGAACTCTTATTAATACTAGTAGACTCTTTTTCAGGCTGGCCCGAAATAATCCGTGTGTTAAACAAGAAAAGTTCTACGATAAAACAGATTCTAAGGGTCATATTTTCCAGAAATGGCATACCAAAAACTCTGGTATCTGACAATGCACCAGAATTCTGTAATGAAGATCTTATTTTATGGTTGGAAAAAATAGGGTGTAAACCATATAAGACACTGCTATATCACCCTCAATCAAATGGATTTGTGGAAAGAATGGTACAGACTGTAAAAACGGGACTAAAAGCATGTTCTCAGCAAAAAAAAAAAAAAAAAAAAAAAAAATTGAAGTTTTTCTACCAAGGCTGCTTTTAAGCTATTGTACAATACTACACGCCGGAAGACGAGAAAGCCCATCAGCTTTAATGGGAAGGCAAATTAGAACTCCACTGACGATGTCGTATTCCACAAATGAAAAAGTGTGATACAAAAAGAATAAAGAATCAAATCCAGAAAGGGCAGAATTGATCATGCAAAAAGGTCTCAATATAGCTATAATAAATAGAGAAAAGAGGAACAGTATATTAGTCCTTGAAGATCAAATAAGGCCCCAGGGCGAATATGAAGAGCAAAACGAAGAAATCTCTACGATTCCTTCCGTTAATGATTTATTGGAACAACCTTTACTGAAAGAAACGTCAGAAAACGAAATAATGCATGATCAGGTGGGCCAAAGTGAATTTGAAAACACAGATGAAGATCAAATAATACAAGAAGACGACCTTGATTTGAGCTCAGTGCGGGACAGATCTAGATCTCACAGAGAAAGAAATACGGGAGAGAGACAAGGAAAGCAAAGCAATCCCGAAAATGAAACAATCACTTAAATAAGGAAAAGACCTACTAGGGCCATAAGACCCATAAGTTTCAGGGATAATGATACTGGAAAACTAATCTGCCTAATTTGTATGAGTGTAAGAGAGATCCGATATAAGTCTTTCATTGAGAATAACTGTAGAGCTTGATTAGCTCCTGTTTCGTCAAATATTGCTTGATTAGTGACTGACTAGCGCTAACCTTGCACATCACAACAGTTTGGGATTCATGTTTTAGACAAGGAGCCATCTCCATTCTAAGTGACACACCTCTGAAATTAGTAGACTAGTTCACATACTTTGGCAGCAATATCTCATCTACTGAAAGCAATGTCGGCATACACATAGGGAAAGCAGAGACTGTTATTGAACAATCATATGGAAATTTGATCCCTCCGATAAAATAATATGGGATTTCTTCCAGGGTGTGGCCATGTTGGTACTTCTGTATGGATGCACTATTTGGACTCTAATGGAATGCATAGAGAAAAAGCTAGATGGGAACTACACAAGAATACTATGTACTGTTTTGAACAAATCCTGAAAACAACACCCTGCAAAACAGAAGCTATACGGCCACTTGCCTCCCATCTCACAAACCATCCAAGATAAACAAGACATGCTGGGCACCATTGGGAAGTAAGGATGAACTCATAAGTGACATTTTTTAATGGTTTCCAGCATGTGGACACATCAATGTTGGCTGACAGACAAAAACTTACATACATCAGCTCTGTGCAGACACTGGATGTTGTCTAGAGAACATGTTTGGAGCAATGGATGATAGGGATGGATAGTGAGAGAGATTAAAAGGATTCTATGTCATCATCATGACTTCATGTTGATGATCATGACAGGCTGAAATAACTTAAAATGCACACAATGAAAAAATGAATGAAATATGAATTTATTAAATGAATACAAGTTTGAATTTAGGAGAAGTTGTAGGAAATATACATTTCATTGTTCTGAGGAATGTTCTTCATAGGTATGAGTTAATACATGGGAAGTATAAAAATTAGATTCAAATGCTTGGGGTCTTGTCTTGAATTGACCTTGTGAGGTAAGGATTCATAATCTTTTTTGTTTGGGGTTCTTACATGCTGAAATAAACAAGTCAAAATGAACACAATAAAAAGATGAAGATCATATGAATTTAATGAATAAATACAGGTGTTATAATGTTACCAAGAAACATTATTATTCTGTTTCAAATCTATAGTTTAATGTTCTCTTGTTGTATAGACATTAGCTTAGCTTAATTGTCTTTAATTGGAATCATTTTGAGATGAGGCTTCTTAATCTGAGAATTAATTTTTATTTATTGCGGACTTTTTGTCCTCATCTAGGTAGTTTTTGTGTTGTTTCTTCTTTCACTACATTTCAGCCATATTTCACCTCTGGCCTTCTTCGGGGCCCGTGGCGCAGTGGATAGAGGTGTTGAGTCTCTACAGTTCCAGGTGAGGATTGTCAAAAGATAGCGGTTTCAAATCCTACCCAAGCCGGCCAGAGGTTTACTTGGTCAAAAACGTGGTGCGATAAGACAACAACTATGGAAGGCAGTAATTACTGGGGATACGGTTACAAGACTCAGCATTCCGAGGTTGCGGTAAAAATCACCTGAAGAAGGCCAGAGGTGAAAAATGGCCGAAACGTAGTGAAAGAAGAAATAACACAAAAACTACCAAGATGAGGACAAAAAGTCCGCAATAAATAAAAATTAATTCTTAGCTTAGCTTAGTTGTGGAACAAAGCTGAAAGAATGGGGTGCCCAGTGAGAATCAAACTCAGTAACAATGGTCTGTTAATCGAGCTTGCTAATCATTACACTATATAAGGCATTCATATCCTCTATTTGTATAGTTATTTACTAAGCTTGGCTTAGTTGTGGCACATGGCTAGAAGTATGGGGCACTTGGTGAGAATCAAACTCATAACAATAGTCTGTTAATATAATTTGCTAACCATTACACCATGTGAGTTGTCCATATCCTTTTTTTTTTATATATCCCCATTTCGAGAAGTTGCATGATTATATATCTGTTTTCATTAGGTGCTCCATTCATACGGCCTTGTGCCTTATCTCAGCTAAAAACTTAGTAAATTACTATATCTATCTCATTGCATCATATGCAAATTATATAAAACCACTGTCCAATTTAATTTAATTTAAATTAAACTACATCTGGTGGTGAGGCTCTATTCCAGGAGCTTTGGGGAATGTGGAGTACCCCTTCATTGCCATTACTCCCAGGTCCACTCTGATCCAGAGTAGCAGTACCTGTTAGGGTCCAATCTATAGGTCAAATAGAAGTTTAATCTTTTACTAGGGATTATTATGAATATTAAATAGAATTATCAGTGTTAAATAGCAATACTTGAAACCATTTAACTGTGTGCAAACAAATGAGATCTGGCTTGTTTAAAAATAATGTTACCTAAAAACTATTCACTTAGAAATTATTTTTATTTATATTAGAAGGATTAACTTTTATTAAAAAAAAATCCTTTCACAGAAAATAAAACAACACTTTGAAAATAAGAAAGGAAAAAATAAAAAGACGAACGTGCCTTAGGCGTAAAACTAAGAACTATCTATTACCAACTAAATAAAAATAAATAAAAAGGAGTTACAAAGTTTTGAAGAAAAACACTAGTTGCTAAAATTAATTGCTACTTTAGTGACCAGTCAAAAATGATACAACTTGTTTAAAAAAAACACTGGGTCACTCATGAATTACAAGGAACTGATATGTCTTCAACAAACAAAGGTGCTGGTACTTACAACTCAAAAAAGAGGTCTTGTATGAATGGAAAAAAGATTTGGAAGAGTCTCTTAGATGAAAAACATCTCTTAGGAAAACCTTTTCCCTTTTCCGTCAAGAATACAGTGAATATTCCAGACACATAGGGGTTCATTCAGCAATTCTTTCAGCACTTGTATAGGATAGCAAATTCAATTGTACACCTCATGATCTGAGTCAAGACAGCACAAATTCTCTGATATAGGCAACACCTTATGGAGGTGCCCATGGTGTAATGGTTATCGTCGTAGGAAATGGACACGGCGACACGAGTTCAAATCCTGGACGAGACTGATGGTATTTCACTTGGCACTAATACCCTTGGGAAAGGTATGAATCCAATTACTCTCTTTCCAGCTATTGGTAAATAGTAGGGAAGACTAGGTTCTTCAGCCTTGGTGAGGCAACTAGTCTAAGAGAAGGAAAACTCAGAATTCAAACCTGTTAAACTCCGCTTAAAAATTGACCTTGTGTCATATCCTGCCCGAGCGGAGGGGATGGTAAATATAAATATTTCTCTAAGAAGAATACATCTAAGCAGGGTAGTTCTGATGGATACCTCGTGGTCAAAGTTGAGACAGCACAAATTCACAGATATAAGCAACAGCATATTTCTCCAGGAGAGGTCCAGCACAGCAGCAAAATTCTCGGAGAAATTTACTCTCTATTCACTATTTTCCCTTAACTGTAGGGAACAACATGGTTTAAAAACCAGCACATCCCATGAAAATTCACAGGACTACTAAAAAATATCTTCTCTGCCCCATGATTTGAGCTAAAAAAGGTTATATTCTCAGCAGGCAGTGTCAGTTCCAAAAATCCCATCATTTCCTTACGGCAGTGACAACCATAAAAGTCCCTTCCAAGAAGATGTTCCCATTACAATAAAATAATTCCAATATTCTCCCATCATGCAAGAAGTGGGGAAGTCAAAGAAACATTTTAATTCATTCACAGGCCAACTTACGGGTGAGTCCCTCAACCGAGTAGGCCTTCTAATCCAAAAATTTAGATTCAATTTGTACTTATTCAAGGTCAATCCCTTTGTAATAAGATCAGCAGGATTCTGATCCGTTGGAACATATTTCAATTTTACAGACACATTCAACTTAGAATTTCTTTCTTTCTTGAGCAAACTAATAGCCTTTAGCCAATTATCAACAAAGATATTTTTGTGATTTGCTTTGGTAGAAAGCAACCAGGCTAAAACAATTTGGGCATCCACCAATGCATATAGATTCTTAATGTCTAGTCGGCAAAATACCTAACAAACATTTTTCAGGCACTTCATCACTAGATACATTGATAATAACTCCAATGTAGGCAGGGACTTTGCCACAGTAGGAGCAACTTTAACTATAGAGAATAGTAGGGCAGATCTACGGCCCTGTACAACATAGACAGCAAAACCATACACAGCTTTAGAGGCATCACAAAAAACATAGAGGTCAGCAGGACCACAGTTACTGAAGACCTGTCTGGGAAATTCTAAGCTATTTAAGAGTACAAGTTCTTGATAAAAAACTTTCCATGTTGTACACATATCCTCTGAAAAGGCATCATCACATCCTATCTTCTGCTTCCATAAATCATGCAAGAGTAACCTCCCCTTAATGGTCACGGGTAAGCAAAAAGAAAGCAGATCAAATACTGCTGAGGTTTGTGCCAAAATTTTGCGCTTCGTGTTGGCTTCAGCCTCAGAAAGTCTTGGATTTCATTTCAAGGAGTCCCTGAGTATGTCATACTTCTAGCCCAATAGCTTTTCTTCACTACCGTCATGTTCTACAAAGAACCATCATGCTTCATTTGATACCTTAGCGGGGCATAATTTGAGTTATATGACCTTAAACAGAAATTGCCTTCAGCCATAATACTTACAGCACTTTCATAAGTATTCACTAATTCTGATGTATTCTCACTGGTAACCAACAAATTGTTTATATAGAATTTGTTTTTCAGATCCCCTAGGGGGTGTCCTCGTGGTGTAATGGTTAAAGTGATGGACAGCGGAATCGTAGTACGCGAGTTTGTGCTCCAGTCACGCTATTACGTTCACTTTCAGGCAAATACCCTTGGGAAAGGTATGAACCCCCTTATCCTCCCAGCTATGGGTTAAATAGTACCATAACTGTTCTTCTAGGAGAATTGCATTGGCATTAAATAACCTACAAAGGTTGATATGCCATTAAACAAAGAAACCAACCAACCAACCATCAGATCCCCTGCACACTCATTGTCTTTGTTCTTATCCAAGTGGAAAAAATTTTAATTGAATGGACTAGCTACAAATCCAAAATTAAGTGTTGTGTATCGAAAGCACACAACGTTTTCACCCTCTCTAACAAAAAAAAAAAAACAGAAACAATTCTTATCGACCTCCAATTTTAATTTTATCATTAAAAATGTCTTGTGAATATCAGCCATAAAAATATGAGAATTGCTTCTGAAGTACTACAGAAGATCCAGCAAGTCATTTAAAAGGTTGATGCCAGGATAAACAGCTTTATTCAGTGATGAGGCATTCCTAACTTTCAATGAACAATTGAATACTGGCCTGATTTTAGTGGTGTTCAGGTCATTATCCTTAATCGCAGGGCAGTGAGGGATCCAAATATAATTGCCATATTGTTCAGGAGATACATTGAATCTCTCAATAATTCCCTCCTTTTCCTGTTCCAGAAAAGCCTCTGTGTATAGGTTAAGGATCCCTCTTTTACTTAGAGAGTCACTCACTCTATCCAACACCTTCAGAGAAATTGCATGGTTAGAGGGGACCCAATTCACTTTTTCCTCATCCCAAAGGAGAAATTTGGGGTGCTTTGGGTGGTGTAATGGTTTGCAAGCTAGACTAGCAAACCTTCATGAGTGCTCCATTTATATAGCCTTGTGCTACATCTAAGCAAAAAAAAGCTTAGTAAATTACAACTTTTTGTTTGTTTATGAACCTTTGCCACTCAGTTTTAACACCCAACGTCACTGAAAGAAAGAAATACAGAAAGAGACAGAGAGAAAAAAATGAATTAATTAATTTGTGCCAGTTATTGAAAAAGCCAAGTGAATTGCAGTAGAGAGGAAAAGAGAAGACAAGGAAATCAAAGTAAGAAGAAACTAGTTGTTGGTTGGTTGGTTGGTTTTTATGGCATATCAACCCTTCTAGCTTATTAATTGCCAAATTCTGTTTTTACATATATATTGAATATATATGATTTGTAAACACATTTTCATGATGATATTTTTAAACAAGCCTGAGCTCATTTTTTTTTGTTCACAGTTAAGAATGGTTTCAAGTATTGCAATATTGTTAGAATTTGTAAATTTGGCAGTTAATGTCTGCTTGAATATGATTGGCTGTTTTGAAGTTGTGCCATTATCCCCTACCCCTACTGTTATTTAAGTGAGACCCACCAGAGATCTCCCTCTTCTTTTTGGAGTTTTTTCTAGCACAAGGCACAGCCTGACTCATTCTTTTTTGCTCTGTAAGCACTTGTTTATTCGCCTTCAACTTTAGGCAGTTTTTTCTTAAGCAAGGTGGCTAGAGCAAAGAGGCCTATTAGTCACTTGGACCAAGCCTCTTTTCCCTACAGGTTTTTTTTATTGAAACAATAAGCCTATTGCAGGCTAATTGTGGTTTTGGTATGCTGTCCCCTTCAAAAGAAAGTTGAGTCTAAGGTCTGGAGGCAGAATTATTGGTCTCTTTTGCCAACAAGAGAAGCATTGGCTTGATCAGCCTTCATAGACTCAACAGAAGAAAATTTGAGATTAAGCAGAAAGATATTCATCTCTAGGAGGAAGAAGCGGTGGTCTACTTGAAGTTCACTTAAAGAAATAGTAAACTTCATTTTCAACAAGTCTACACAGGAAACTAGAAGAACATGGTTGTCCAGGTTGATTCTACTTGAGAAGGAAACACCAATAAAAAGAATAAAACCTAAAAACAGGCTTCAAAAGGAACTGCGACATAAAATACCAAAGAAAGGTACTTTATCATTAATAAAAGTTAAACTGATGGTAGGTTGTTGATGGCATTGCTTTGAGCAAGTCAGTCATTATTTTTTTTATCCCCACTTCCTTTTTTTTTGGTTATGATATTGTTGTTACTTAAATGCATGTTACTTTTGTTACCTTAAATTCAATTTTTTCGATAAGTGTAGGGAAAAATATGCAAAGCTGGATTTTGTAAAGTTTATTTCTCTTGAAATAAATTAATTAATTAGCAAAGGATAGCATTCCCATCCTCCTTTTTTGTCTCCTTTATTTTTATACATTTCTCTTTCCCTTTGCCAAGATAGACAGTTACTGTTAGATTTCTTGGGCTAGGCAGAGATAAAGTCTACTTGGTGATTTAGGTAGAATTATACATTATATAACGACTAGCATTTGGATAATTTTGTTAACTTTTTGTATGTTAGTCGTTGCAGTTTAAAACCTAAAATCTAGCATGTTTATTGAATTGAGCACATTTTTCATGATATAAAAGTCACAATTTAACATCATTGCACACATAGCTTGTAGGTAAATTCATTTTTAAATGAGTTAAAAGTAATTTGTTTGCACACGAGTATTGTTGTTGTTTCTAGACTGTTAAATGGTTTCAAGAATTGCTATCTAACATTAATAACTCTATTCAATATAAATCCTTTTTTGCACACACTGAAGTGGTCACAAGTATGGCTATTTAACACTAATTATTCTATTCAATACAATTAATTCATTTGCACAGAGTCAAATGCTTCCAAGTATTGCTATATAATAACAATAATTCAATTTAGGCACACAGTTAAAGTATTTTAAGTATTGTTATTTAACACTAATAATTTTTATCAACATTACTCATTCATTTGCACACAGCTAAGTGGTTCAAAGTATTGTTATGCATCACTAACAATTCAATTAAACATCACTCATTTGTTTACACACAGTAAAATTATCAAACAGTTCTATTTCTAACAATTCAATTCAGCATATCATTTGTTTGTACTCAGTTTAAATGTCAAACAGTTCTATTTGACCCATAGATAGGATCCTATCAGGTTCCACCACTCCAGGCCAGAGTAGATATGGGAGCGATGGCAATGAAGGGGGTACTCTGCATTCCCCAAAGATCCAAGATTGAAGCCTCACTATCAGATTGTTTAAGATTTTATAAGCTTTTATGTTGATTTTTAGGAATCAAAACATTTATCTTTATTATGAATAATTAACTTACCTATTTGAATTTTATAACTATTTGCAACTATTCATACCAAAACTGATTTTGTTATTTTTAAAATGTTAATTGGGTTAGATATTCTAACAAATCAGATGTTATAGATCTGTTAATTCTTGTTCAATATTTTTAATTGCAGTATTTTACCTGAAAACACTTTTCAAGATTGGATTTTAATTTTCAAAAATGTTAAGTTCTGATAATTAGTTTATGTATATATTTTCAAAAATTCAACCAGTAAAAATACAGCTAACAACATTTTTCATTAAAAAAATAACTAAATAAATATTTTGTTTTATGTAAATATAACAATGACCTTTTCCTACACCTGACTGGGCACACTGAGTTCTTTTGCCTTAATTCAAAGTTTAAATAGCTTCAATAAAGTTCACAATCATTTTAAACAAATAAACACTTCTTACTTAGTTGCAATATCAATGTTTTAAGAGCTTATAGAATACACATTTTTTAGCCTTAAAAAAATCAACTCCAAAAACATAGATAAGAACATTCTAGAAAATTCGGATCAAAATCACATCAATATTGAAGTGACACTTTTATATTTTTCAACCAATCAGCTAAAAACACAGAATTCTAGAAAATTCAGCTCAGAAACTAATTAACAGAAAAATATTAAGGCTCCAAAATGAATAAGTAATTATATGAATCTGATTGGTCAAGAAATGTCTGCATGCTTGAATTTTAGGACCCGCAATAAAACTTAACAAAATCCTATTTTTGATCCACTTTAGTTAACCGCAAAAAGTATTAAAAATGGGGAATTTAATTAACTAAGACATTCCACTACCAGAGGCAAGGACAACAGACAGCAGAAGGCATTGCACACAAGACACAGAGAGAAGGCATTGCGATGTTCTTTTCCCGACTTCCAGAATGCAACACGTCACCAAAGATCATAAAAACGCACGTGTGGACTTAAGAAAACAAAAGGCCCATACTTATGGTCCTTCACATATATATATATACATGCATACACGTGTGTAAGTAAAGTCAATTTTTTATCCTCTTTACTTCGGCCAACTATGGACACATTGATTCAATAGACTTTCCCAACACATGCATACACAGTTGAATAAATCATATTTTTATTCAACTGGCCATAGCTGTATTTTCTACATACACACACAACCACATAAAATGAACATTGTATTTTAATTATTTTTATCCTGTTTGTTATGATTATTAAATTGCTTGTTTCTTAATGTTTGTTGTTGTCACATTCCATTTGTTTATGTGCTTGTAAAATTTGTGTTGCATTTGTGGAAATGAAACCTGAAAGTAACTCCCGTAAACTACGGAAGGTACTTAGTCCCCCACAAGCTAATGAATCAATAAAGTTTACAATCATTTTAAATAAGTAGCCACATTATATTCAGTTGCAATATCAATGTTTTAAGACCAAATGTAGCTCAAAACCTTTTTAAATATTATCTTAAACAAATCTATTTGACCCATAGATGAAACCCCAATGAGTACTATCACTCCAAATTAGGTAGAAAGGGATTATTAATGGTCAGGAATTATTGACAGAATTATATTGTTGTAGTAGTAGAAGGAGGAGGAGGAGGAGGAGGAAGAGGAGAGCAGTATTTTATTATCAAAATGCATTGATAATCAGGATGAGAGAGATTGTTAATGGTTAGGAAATAAATGGTTGGTTGGTTTTATGCAATGTCAACCTATGTTGGGTTATTTAATACCAAAATCCGTCATTTTTTTCAAAGCATATAAAAATTTATTTTAACAAGGAAACAAACTGACCACATGCAGCACTTAACTTGGCCAAAGTGGAAAAAGCAAAAGTAACCCAAGACAATATGGCACCAAAAAGCTACTTTCTGCTATTTATCGACAATTACTACTAAGATCCTCAGTACAAACATGGGAACTGGACTATTAAGACAGGAAAAAGATAGCCAGCAGAAAGGTTTTGTCGCTCACTTCTTGAATAGCTGTTAAATATTCAAACAGGCAAGAAGCTTCAAGAAATTCAACAAAAAGGTAGCCTAAAGACACTTCTACTGAAACTCAACTAAACTAAATGAAAATTCAACATGAGAACTATGACTAAATCTAAAGAACAAACATGAGAGCCAGACTGTTAAGGCTGGAAAAAGACAGCCAGCAGAAAGGTTTCATCACTTGCTTTTTGAATAGCCGATAAGTATTCTAACAGGTAAGAAGTTTCCCAAGAAATTCTATGAAAGTCAACCAAAAGTCGACTCTACTGAAATTCACCAGAGTTAACCAAAAACTAAAATTCAACCTGAGAATTCGGCTGAAAGACAAATTTACAGAAGATTCAAAATTAAACAAAAGACTAAAATTCAACTCAAGAATTCTGCTGAAAGACAATTTTACAGAGAACTCAATCAAAATTAAATGAAAACAAAAAAGCCTCAATTAAAACCAATTGAAAGATAAAATTCACCCCAAGAATTCTGCTGAAAGACAACATTACAGAAGATTCAAAATTAAATGGAAATTCAAACTCTTCAATGAAATGGAAAAAAAAATGCTTATATTCAAAGAACTTTGTTTTCTGGACTCTCTCATTTAGATAAGTTTCTGTAAATTACACTAAGGCTTTATCCTTTCCTTTCTTCTTGTTTCTTTTGTATAAAATTCATTTTTAAAACTTTGTTGTCTGTATGATTTTTTAAAATCAGTATCCAAACTAGAAAATGGCGGAACTTACCATTTAAAATTACACACTAAAGTCCCCTAAAAATATTACCCCTTTAAATGATGAATCTAGTTTTAGTGTCATCTTCTTCATATTGAATTTTATTATTAAATACTTTTAAACAATTACATGGTTTCAAGAAACTATATCTATTTAATGATGATAAAGCAAAAATTTATTTAAAAAAAACAAATTGATAGACAAATACACTGAACTTGCTAAAGAGCTAAAAAGGCTGTGAAACATGAAGTTGATGGTGATATAAATTGTAGTTAGTGGCCTTGAAACAATCGCCAAAGACCTGGAAAAGAAAATGGGAATACTGGAGATGAGAGAAAGAATCGAGACCATTCAGAATATAGCACTGTTAAAATCTGCTAGAATATTTACAAGAGTCCTGGAGACCTGAAGAGACTTACTGTCACTCAAACTTCAAGACAAAACTACCTATGAAAACTATTGGAAAAAACTTGCAAGGTGAGAAAAAAATTTGCTAACAACTATATATCTTCAATCAACTATGCCTATCAAATTGCAATATCAATATCTTAAGAGCCAATGTAGTTGAAAATCATTTTAAAGATTATCTGAAATAAATCTATTTGACCGATCTATAATAGGACCCTAACAGGTACAAACATTCTGAGTCTGAGTGGATTTGGAATTAATAATAAAGGAATGATTCTGTATTGCTCAGAACTCCAAAACTGGAGTCTTACTACAATATTATACTCAGTATGCCAGAAGTTAAAGAAAATATTATTTTCTATGAAAAGAGTAATTATAAGTATTATAGCTATTTTGAAGTAGAATTCTTTAATAGAAATGCATTGCTAATAATTTTACCATAGATAATAGATTGAAAATTAGAAAGAAAGAGATTATTAGATATCAGAAATAAAAAGAAACGTTACTGACATAACAGAGCAACAATTTTATTTATAATTTTGAGTAGTATTATGTGTTTGAATGAATACAGTAAACACGAGTTTTCTCCCCTACATTAAGCTCAGTTGAGAATAAATCTATAGTATATTTATACAGTGTGTGATTGGTAAATTGTCACCATTTTAAATTATTAATTTTGCACATGCACTTTATTTATTCCAAGTTTTGTCTACTGTGCAGCAAACTAGACTCAGTTGGGCACTGTCTGTGAGGAAAGCAGCACTATGTTGAAATTTACTCCTCCAGAAATTTGAAAATGGCATGCTGTACTGTCTGGCATTTGTGTCAGAAGCTCCCATGCAAAGAGCTTGGGTATCAATCAGAGGACAGATTTATATATGTATTGATGAAAACCAAGCACCCAGTTCACTTCATAGTGTTTGGGATGGTCACTAGCAATGGTGATGTTATGCCTTCATTTGTGGTGATTAATGAAAAGAAAATTTAAAGCATCAAAATAAAATAAATTCAAAAGTATAGCAGTTCCCAAGAGCCTCTAACAGGAAGCCAAATCCATACATGCCTGGAAGACAGAATTATTAGTGCCAAACAGAAATCCGATCTCACTTAAGCCTACACCTTAATACCGAAAGGACCCTTTTCACTGGGCTGCTAGCAGTGAACACGTGCTAATAGGGTCTTATGGCCTGATACTTAGCTGTGTTTGGTGCTAGCTAGCCGACACCACCGAAGCATCTACTACTGAAACACCAGTAGCAAGTCGAAACCACTGAAGTATATCTTACTGAAACAATAGTAGCAAGTTGATACCACCAAAGCACATCTTACTGAAACACCAGTAGCAAGCTGAAACTGTTGAAGCATATATATTTCTAAAATGCCAGTTGAAGCCTTTACTGAACATATCTACTTGGTAAATATATCTGATAAATGAGATATCAGTGTTATTTTCATTTTTGCATCATTTAGACACCAATTTATCCATCACACCCTGTACATTAGGTTCAATTACATTTTGTGGTTGAAAAGTCTGGCTACAAAAGTGAAAGAAAGAATTAATATATAGTATGATAAATTGATTACATTGGATGAATATAAGTGTCATCAAATATTAAAGATGAAAATGGTTGATATCTTATAAGTAACTTGTTTTTTTACCTCCTCAACTGAGATTTATAGATGTACTAACATAGTATTTATGACAGATTATTTACATAAGAGTAGCCATTTCTGCTATAGGAGTTCAAGATGGTGGTATTGGTCATATTGATGAGTTGTAAATACAAGCGTAGCAATTGACTGAAAATCTTCTGAATCACTTAAGTAAACCAAAGAAAAAAGAAAGCATGGGAAGAAGAAAGTGAAGAGAGAATATGAAAGAGAAACTGGGAAAAAAAAGAAAAAGAATTTGAAGATGTGGAAAAAAGAGAAAACTGACAATTAAGAAGAAGAAGAAGAAGAAGAAGAAGAAGAAGAAGAAGAAAGAGAATGGTTATTGTTGTTGTAATAATAATAATGATAATAATAATAATAATAAAATAAAAATGAATGAATGAATGATTGAGACTATACAGACCATAGAATTGTTAAGATAGGTTAGAATACTCAGAAAACTCCTTAAGAACTGATATTTCACTGTCACTCAGACCCCAGTGAAAGACCATCATTGGTGTAAAAAACTCACGTGATAATAATTTGCTAACAATAAATGCATCTGAGATGATCTGGACATGGTAAAGAAATGAAAACCTGAAGATAGAAACAGAATTTCTTTTAATAGCAGCACAAAATAATGCCTTAAGAACCAATTATGTCAAAGGAAAAATTGATAATATGCCAAAGAATAACAAGTCTTTCAGATTGCACTTTTCATCAAGGTATGATGAGAAGAAAATAGGTTTGGTTTGGTTGTATTTTATGGAATATCAACCCTTGTAAGTTATTTAATGCCAAATCCTCTTTATACATATATATAAAATACATAGGATTTGATTTGGTTGAGTTTTATGGCATATCAACCCTTGTGGATTATTTAATGCCAAATCCTGCTCGTACATAAATATATATATGATTTGTAAGCAAATAGGTTATAGATAACATCATTTTTAAACAAGCAAGAGCTCATTTGTTTGCACACAGTTAAATGGTTTCAAATACTGATATTTATTGTTTACACACAGTTAAATGGTTTCAAGTATTGCTATTTAACACTTATAATTCTATTTCACCCATAGATGGGATCCAAACAGGTACTACCACTCTGGCAAGAGCAGACCTAGGAGTAATGGCAATGAAGGGGTAGTCTACATTCCCAACACTCCAGAACAGGAACCTCACCATCAAATATTTTAGTGTCATATCTAGAATACTTGTTGAGGGGAAGAAAACAGGAAAAAGAAAATGAAAGAGCAAAAGAGAGAGAAAGAGGAAGGTTAAGTAGTGTAGTCTACCAATTTATTATCTGTTTCTCTTTTGTTGCATTGAGTGTCAAGTAATGTTATAACAACGAGATTTCTGGAATTACCCAAATTTATGTTCAAGAGTCAGCTCACTAAACTCAACCTTGTGTTACGTTCCACCCTTATGAGTAGGTGGCTAAACGTATACCTTGGGATGAGAACCGATACCTTGTTTACTTATGAAAGGCTATTTTAAATAAGTGTACAGTGGCAGGCTTGCATTTTGGGGGCTCTGAAGTTTGGAACATTCCCACCCATAAAAACGCATTTGAATTGTATGTTGGTAAAATTCTTATTTTTAATTATAACACTATATGTTTAGCATAGTTTAAAATTATTTATTATTATTATCATTAATATTTTACTTCTTTGAGAGATTTTTACACTGACTTTAGCCGATGGTTTTTCACTGGAGTTTGATTGACAGCAAATTTCCTCAAGTTTCCAGGACTCTTTTTAGTATTCTGGGCAATCTTTGTAATGCTGTAGTCTGGATGGTCTCTACTTTTCCTCTTATTTCCAAATTTTCCAGTCCCTTTACCAATCCTTTGGGGATTGTTCCAAGTGCACCAACTACAATTAGTTTCATCATCACCTTCATGTTCCATAGTTTCTTCCACTCTCTAGCAAGGTCCAGATATCTATTCTCTTTTCACTTTCTTTTAATTATTTCACACCAGTTTTAACTAGTATTTTTTAAAAATAAAAGTCTTAGTAACAGCAAGTCTCCTCAGGTCTCCAGGACTATGCTTTGTATTCTAGCTAATTTTGACAGTGCTGTGGTCTGGATGGTCTTGATTCTTCTTCTGATCTCCAGTTTCCGCAGTTTCTTTTCCAGGCCTTTGTGGACCAATTACCATTGGTATTATCATCACTTTCATGTTTCACAGTTTTTCAACTCTCAAGCAAGATCCAGGTATTTGTCTATCTTTTCATTTTCTTTTATTTTCACCCCATAGTCCACTGGACCATCAAAATCTACTTGTTGATAAGTTGTTTTCTTCTTGTTAATTAAAGTCATGTCTGATCTTCTGGCTAGGGTTTGATTTGATTGATTGATTTCTTTGTTTAATGGCATATCAACCTTTGTAGGTTATTTAATGCCAAAGCCATTCTCCTAGAAGAACAGTAGTGGTACTATTTAACCCATAACTGGGAGGATAAGGGAGTTCATACCTTTCCCAAGGTTTTTTGGCCGAAAGTGAATGTAATAGCACGACTGGAGTATGAATTCGCTTACTATGATTCCACAGTCCATCGCTTTAACCATTACACCACGAGGAGGACACTCCCTCTAGGGTTTGATAATCTGTTTTTATCTCAAAATCCCAAAGAATTTTATGTGCCTCATTTTCTCAGGCAGATTCTGGTTTGTGCATATATCATTTGCCAGCATGGCCAAATTTTATTCTTTTGCACAATTCCCTGTGGATCACCCTTCCCACCCATAAACTCTTGATTTTTTCTTAACTATCATTTTGAATAGAATTATAATCATGAACATCATCAAGCTGCATTGACAGCATGGAGTTCCCTGACTCTCCCTTGCAATCCATCCCAAATCATCCATTGCTCATGGTAGGTCTTCTAGACTGGATCCAGTGTCCACATAGAGCTGATGTTAGTAAGTTCTTGCTGGTCAGTCAGTAGTAGCACATTCATGTGCAGGAGTCCATAAAAGAACGTCGCTTATGAGTTTGTCAATATTTTTCTAGCAGTGTTCCACATATCTTATTACTTTATACCTATGATAAAAGCAGCGTAAGTCCACATTGCTCTAAAAGAATTTGGGTCTACTTTATGAGGTTGATTTTGGGGCCTTTTGGGGACTTGGAGCTCTGAAAATTAAGCTTCATTACTTTCATTGTAGATTTTCCTCTGCCTGTAAGTGTATGCAAGCTTTCTAATTTTTTTTTAGTGGTAGAGGTGGTGGATCTATTTACTTCCTAAAGATTTAAAGTCTTGTTTTGAACATCACAAGCATTTCAAACATTTATAGGAAAACAGTAAGCTCTACTTATTTGTACTTGTTTGTTTGGTTTTGTTGTATGTCAACTCTTGATGGGATATTTAATGCCAAAATCAAATAGGTTTAATCCACTTAAATACTGGCTGTGTGTCATATCCAACCCATGATGGAGGGTTGGATAAATACATACTCAAACACTTTCATTAAAATTTAATTGTCAATAAATTAATTTTTTCTGGTAGGTAAAAAAAGAAAAGAAATTAAAATAAAATAAAAGAATCAATACAATATGAGTGAAATGACTAAAATAAAATTAAGATATCATTTCTAACGCATAGAAAAGAATGGTGTAGTGTAGTATGGAAATTTACTAAGCTTTTTGCTTAGATGTGGCACAAGGCCATATGAAAGGGGCACCCAATGAGACTCGAACTCACTCGTGTAGGTTTGCTAGCCGAGCTTGCTAACCATTACACCACCAGAGGCACCTTGGTGTAGTGTAGTATGATGCGATGCCTGTGTTGTATATGAGTCTACTATATGGTGGTAGTGGTACCTGAGTGTGTATGTGTGTGTATGAGTGTGTACAATATGATGGCAGTGATATGTGTGTGTGTGTGTGTTTGAGAGAGAGAGAGAGAGAGAGAATGCATGTTTGGGTGACTGTGTAGTATGTGTGATTAATGTATTATGTGCTTGTGTCTGTATGTGTGTGTGTATGCCTATACTTGTATCAGCCTGAGGTAGTGAAGTGTGGTGAGGTGCTTGTGTTATTTGTAAGTATCATATATCATGGTGGTGGAGTGCATCTGATAGTGGTGTGTGGTGGGTGGGTGTGAATGTATGCATGTATGTATGTGTTGTATGGTGCTATACATGTTATGCATGTGTGTGTTGTATGTGTGGATTGTGGCTGTGGTATGTGTGCACATGGGTACTGTGTTAGGTATGTGTGTTGTGTCATGTTAAATGGTGTGTCATGTTAGATGGTGTATATATATATATATATATATATATATATATATATATATATATATGTATATATATATAACATCAAAAATCTATTTGAAATGCACCTGTTCTTTCATGAGAAACATTTTTTCCATATTTCAATTCTAATAATCAATATCAACCTGTTATATTTGCAAAGTGGTATCACACAAAAATGCTTCAAGTATGCTTAAACTTTTCAGATGGAATTTTCTTACTTTAGTACATTGATTCATTCAAGCCATTTACCATGTTTTCTTGTTTTATCAGTGCAATGAACACTCTCATTCAAAATATTCATTAATGAAATAAAACATCTTATTGTCAATGATGTCTGTGTGGCCACATCGACATTCTTGACAATGACCAATAAAGTTCAAAAGTACTTGTTCTCAGGTTGTAACATCAGAGATTTTGGACAATTACTAAACAGCTTTCATCCTCATCTATGACATCTCACTCACAAACAAGTAGAGGCTAATAAAAAACTCAACTTAAATCCTCATCAGTCATCTTTTATAAAATATGCCTGCAGTATATATATCTATATATCTCTCTCTATATATGTAAACATTAATGATGCTGTTTGCTATATTCATAAATAAAGAGTGCTCAATATTAGTGATAGAGCATAAGTAGATCTAAGTTTGAATAATGTTGAGATAATTTCTTTGTCTGATGACTATAAAGGGGAAACATTGGCATTCGTTAAGCACCACTGAATTTGTGTCAATGCTATTCAAGCTTATATATATATTAGGTGCTTGTGGTGTAATGTTTATTATCATATGGCAACCAAAGTTCAAATCCTGGATGAGGCTTTTAGCATTTCACATAGTACTAATGCCCTTGAGAAAGGTATGAATCCCTCCAGCTATGGGTTAATAGTTGAGCAGACTAGATTCTTTAATCTTGGTCTAAGAGAAGGAAAACTCTGAATTCAAACCTATTAAACTCTGTTTTGAAAATTAACCTATGTGTTACATCCTGCTCATTTGGAAGGATTGGGTAAATATACCTATATATATATATATATATATATATATATATATATATATATAAGTAATTATGTAGAATTAACTTAAATCGCGAGTCGAAAATCTTCTACTAAAGTTTCACCTTAACGGATCATCAGGAAGTCTACTTTTGACTAAATTCTAAGGAGAAATTGCTTTCTTTTATTCACCAAAAACCCCACCTAGCCTAGAATTTGCATAAAAAATAAATAACTAAATAACTAAATGAAAGATACCATATTTTTATTTAAAAAAAAAAATTCTCTAAAACCTATTCCTAATTATATAGTAACCACGCCCTTTTGTGTCTACAACTATTTAACACCTCCGATCTTTTATTTAACATATTCTTACTTTTTCAATTTGCTATTACAAATTACAAATTGCTATTACAATTTGCAAATTGAAAAAGTAAGAATATGTTAAATAAAAGATCGGAGGTGTTAAATAGTTGTAGACACAAAAGGGCGTGGTTACTATATAATTAGGAATAGGTTTTAGAGAATTTTTTTTTTTTTTTTTCAAATAAAAATATGGTATCTTTCATTTAGTTATTTAGTTATTTATTTTTTATGCAAATTCTAGGCTAGGTGGGGTTTTTGGTGAATAAAAGAAAGTGATTTCTCCTTAGAATTTAGTCGAAAGTAGACTTCCTGATGATCCGTTAAGGTGAAACTTTAGTAGAAGATTTTCGACTCGCGATTTAAGTTAATTCTATAATTGGCTCCATTATATTGTGTTGAGCACTTTAGTAATTGTAGCATTGCAGCATTCGTGGAGGGTTTTTTGGTTTTCTTTTGACCACTGACTGCGTACCCCTTGATTTTTTTCAAGGAGTCGGACGAGGTTGGCCTTTTCTTTCTTTTTTACCCCCCCCAATTTTTTTCTTTTTCCCCTGGGCAGTGATTCGAGATACTTTTATCTCTTGTTCCTGGCCAGGGTTTTTTTGTTTTTTTCTGGTACCGTGAATACTGGTAGATATTAGATTAGTAAATAAGTAATTATGTAGTAAGTTGGCCGACCATAGGTGAGGGTGACCTGAAGGCTATCTTTTCAATTGCTGAGTGTTAAGCAAGGAAGCATCAAGTACCATTTTTTGAGTCTTTAGTATGACTGGGCCTGGGACTGGACTCCAGTCTCCCGGACCACTGGCAAACACTCTAACCATCATGCCTCTGCAGGACATGTTTCTCATTATCACATGTTTTCCTTTGTAATTTTCAGACTTTGACACCCCATGAAATAATAAACCCATGGTTTATATATTACATATCAAACCTTCTGAAAAGCCCTTATTAGATTTATAAGGAAATTTTAAAAAAATTATTTTACTGGAAAATTTTGAAATTTTGTTGTGATGTTGACCAAAGAAAGACATGGGGAACACAAAAGGTTTGATAGAAAAACATATATATTCAAATAACAGAAACAAGATACAAGTGAACCTGGTTAAACAGTAGTTAGTTGGTAGAAAGCTGAAAGTCCAGTGTGGTAGTAACTATCCATCTACTATGCAAATGGTATCACATTTGATTGTGTCATGCTGATTGGTGCACTCCATCTGACGCTCTCGTTGACGTGTATTTATGGGGGAGGGTGAGTTCATTATGTAGGGAGTATAACAACTTACAACTTGCATCTCTACCTGATAATGCCAAGTTGTGTTTCTAATGAGCTGGGATACATTTCTACAATCCATAAATTCTAGTGTAGAAATAATAACAATGTACCCAAGTGTATTTAAAAAGTAATATTTTACCAGCATCCTTCCAAAGGAATTTTAGAACTTTTAATTTTTGTCTCTCTCTGATAATGCCAAACTGCCTCTTCAATAAGCTGGATTGGTTTGATTTGATTTTGTTTGGTTTTATGGTATATCAACAATTTTTGGTTATTTAATGCCAAACCCTGTTTTTCATATATATTAAATATATGATTTGTAAACACATTTTGTACATGCACACATTTAAATAACAAACAGTTCTTTTTCTAACAATTCAGTTTAGCATGCAGCAACAAAGTTAAATGGTTCCAAGTATTGTTATGTATCACTAACAATCCAAATAAACATCAGTCATTAGTTTACACATAGTTAAATGATCTAACAGTTCTATTTCAAATAAATCAATTTAGCATAAGTTATTTGTTTGTACTGAGTTTAAATGTCAAACAGTTCTATTATAGACCCATAGATACAACCCTATCAGGTGCCACTACTTCAGGCCAGAGTGAATCTGGGAGCAAAGGCAATGAAGGGGTACTTCAGATTCTCCAAAGGTCCAGCATTACTAGAGCCTCACTATTAGATTGTTAAGTGTCATATCCAGGATACTCATTGGGGGAGTCTTACCTCTCTGCAGAGATACAGTCAGTGTATTCTACATCTCCAGCTGACTGATCTCTCTCCCATGAGATGGGATATATTACTGCAATACCTAACCATAAGAAGGACATTAGACCCATATAAAAATGAGAATAACAAATTCCAGTGGATAAAAAAAGGTTTTGACATTACTAGAAAGCTATTGAGGGTAGCAGACATCAGCAGAAAGGTTACAGGAGTTGAAATGTGATAAAGACAGCAATAAAGAATAATCTGATCCAATGTATAATTGTTTTAATGTTTTGTTTAGCCTTTAGACAAGATTTAATGTAAAATGATATGCTTTCATTTTTTTCCTAGAATGTAGGATTGAAAGTAGATAGATTTGCCATTTGTTTACAGCTTGTAGGCTACTTCAAATTGATGGTATCCGCATGTTACAGAATAAATATATTTGATGTGCTTGTTACAAAACAAGTCAGAGATCAATAAAAGCTTCCAAGGCAACAATAGATATCAGTAAATATTGATAAATAAATAAATAATAATGATAATGATGAAAATATGTCTGTATATATGTATACACACACATACATATATATATATGTAAATGTATGCATATATAAATATTATGTAAATAGTTAGTGAATATTAATACACACACACACACACACACACACACACATATATATATATATATATAATAGGTAAAGGATATATATATATATATATATATATATATATATATCCTTTATCTATTATATATATATATACATATATATATATAATATATATATTATGTAATATATATTAGTATTTACCAATATATATATATATTAGTATTTACCAATTATTTACATATATTTTATATATGCATACATTTACACACACACACACACACACACACACACACACACACACACACACACACACACACACACATATATATATATATAATAGGTAAAGGATATATATATATATATATATATATATATATATATATATATCCTTTACCTATTATATATATATACATATATATATATAATGTATATATTATGTAATATATATTAGTATTTACCAATACATATATATATATTGGTATTTACCAATTATTTACATATATTTTATATATGCATACATTTACACACACACACACACACACACACACACACACACACACACACACACACACACACACACACACACACACATATATATATATATATATATATATATCTGATGGTGGTCATATCTTGACAAATGATAGACATCTTTATCACAAATAATGCAACTCAAACATCCTGGCTTTTATATATATATAAATATCCATCACTATGTGAACTATTTTGATATCCAAGTCCTGATGATGGTTACTGAAACCGAAACATTAACGTTGACTTTACACCATAATATATTCACCTATTTGGATTATGTTTTTTCTGCTACCTTCATATATATATGTATATATATATACATAGACACACATGCACACAGAGAGACAAATAATACATAAATAAAAAATATATTACATATATTAGCCTAATCAGTAGAGTGTTTGCTAATGGTCCAGGAGACCAGGGTTCAATCCCTGGTCAAGTCATACCAAAGACTCAAAAAATGGTACTTGATGCTGCCTTGTTTAACACTTAGTATTATAAGGTACGGATCAAGAGTAAAGTGGAGCAATCCAGGGAAAGGAGTAGCGCCCTCCCTTACACCACTGTGTAGTAGCTATTGAAAAGGGAGCCTCAGGTCATTCTTGACTAAGATCGCCAACTTTACTTACTTTATACATGATAACACAATATAAATAACATATTCAATATATATAAATTTGTTAGGTTTGTTTTGTTGGCATATCAACCTTCTTGGGTTATTTAACGCCAAATCCATCCTTCTAGAAGAACAGTAGTGGTACTATTTAACCCATAGCTGGGAGGATAAGGGGGTTCATGCCTTTCCCAAGGGTATTTGTCCAAAAGTTAATGTGATAGTGTGACTGGAGTTCAAACTTGCTTACTACGATCCTACCGTCCAGTGCTTTAACCATTATACCACAAGAACACCCCCATATAAATTTGTGTATATATATATATATATATATATATATATATATATATATATATATATATAGAGAGAGAGAGAGAGAGAGAGATAGATAATTGATGTAATCTATCTATCTATCTATCTATGTATGAAGAAATGAGTTGAATCAGACAGAATGTACGTAGAAAAGATAAAATGGAAGAAAAATATGTTATATGTATACATGAAAATATATATACATCTAAATATATTGAAAAACAATGATATATTATATATAGATATATACTAAGAGAGAAATAAATAGGTAAATGTATATTATATAAATATCAATAATAATAAGTAAACATATATAACTAATAATAGATATATTTTGATATATGATTATAGATATAGATAAATATGTAAATTCTAGGACTATATATATATATATATATATATATATATATATATATATATATATATATATATTTACGAAATAAATGACTAAAAAAGCAATTAAAAGTTTCATATGAAATCTTTAATCACAGTTTTAGTTGTTGATGTTTAATATGATTTTACAGGTAGCTCAATAAGTAGATATTGAGATATTTCTGTGTGTGGTTATATATATATATATATATATATGTATATATATATATATATATATATATATATATATATACATATATACATATATATATATATATATATATATATATATATATATATGTGTGTGTGTATGCATGTATATATAGGGTGTCTCAATATACATAACCCATGTGACTGTTCATAACTCTACTACTAATAATGTTGTGTTTTTTTTGCTTCAGATTTGAAAATAGTATACTATAACAACTATTAATCCTTGATCACAATACCTTGGACATGAGAGGAATAAATATTTTGCATCACTACTTATCTGGAGACAAAATAAATTAAAAACTGTCTCAAAATAAATGCAACCCATTAATATGATAATGATTTATTACTAAGACAAGAAACTTAAAAAAAGATTGCATGTCCTGAAAGTTGATATAATAACAATTAAAAAAAAATAACATTGATTTGATTTCTCTAATGCAAAGGATGCATTTTTTACAGGACGTGTTCCAAATGACCGCCATTGCACTTGTCTCAGTAATAAATCATTATCATATAAATGGGTTGCATTTATTTTGAGACACCTTGTAATATGTTAATAAATGAAATTAGGCAAAAACAACAAAATGATATAAACACTAACATTTAGTTTAAAAATAGAGCAATCAGTTTTTAAAAAGTGTTAAAACAATCTAAAATTATAATACTTTGGTAAGTATTTGAGATACATTACTAAAATGTATAGTACTGTGAAGGATTATTTTAATAAAGTAAGAGAAGTGATATGGGATTTTTAGTCTAATTTAGCAATAATATAAACACATTGGTTTTGAAGGAACTCAAATTAAAATTATAAACTCATTAAACTTTCATTAAAATCTAATTCTCATCAGATACTTGAAAATAAGCATTCACTACAAATATTTTACAATATCAGAAAGAGGCTAAAAGTATCTTGCTCTAAAGTGACTTGTAATTATATCAATCTATTCAACTTGGTTTGGTATTTTTTAATTTAATATTCAGGCAAACTTTTGTTTTTTTGTTCATAACCGGACATTGGCAAGATAGTTAGAGTGTTTGCCAATGGGCCCGGAGACCAGGGTTCAATCTCAGGTCGAGTCATACCAAAGACTCAAAAAATGGTACTTGATGCCTCCTTGCTTAACACTCAGCATTATAAGGTATGGATCAAGGGTAGTGGAGCAATCCAGGAAGAGGAGTAGCACTCTCCCCTACACCTTGGTGTAGTAGCTATTGAAAAGGGAGCCTTTGGGTGACCTTCGACTATGGTTGCCAATTTTACTTTACTATATAAGAGATTTTAGAAGTTAGTTTGATAAAGTTTCATTAAAATTTTTCTTGTAAAATTTACTGCAAATTTTCTTAAAAGGAGTCAGATATTTATAAAGTAAAAAAGAAAATGATGCATCCATCTAGCCTCACCTGGCAAGTTTAAAAAAAACAAACTTTAGTAACATTGTGATTTCAACTTCATTATCAACAGAGTGCACAAAGAGGTAAATTTGATAAAGTGTCGGATGTTTACATGTTATCATCAAAGCTGGCTTTAGAAGGTGTAGAGCCTAATTGGGGACATATATATAGTAATGAATTGTTGTTGTTTGTACTTGATCCAAAAGTAGATTACACTCTAGTGCATGACCCCTTTAGCTATGGGGCCCAACTGGGGGAAAATTGGTCCAGTTGGTTATCATCATCATCATCATCATAAAGTTGCTGAATTGTGAACTTTGCCATCTCTGGGGACCACAGAGTAAAAATGAAAGTATGGGTTCCCTTGACTCTCTTTTGCTATCCATTCCTATTGTCCCTTACTCTTGGCAGGCCTTCTAGACAGCATCCAGTGTCTGCAAAGAGCTGATGAATGTAAGTCTTTCCTGGTCAGCCAATAATAGTGTGTCCATTTGTGGGAGCCCACAGAAACTTAAAAAAAAAGTATCTCATACTGCTAAGGTTTAAAAAAATGGTGTTTCAAAATGTATCAAGACTGAAGTACTAAGATTGAAATGAACAATGAAGAAAATATTCATTTTCTTCAAAATAGTCTCCTTTGGTATTCAATACACTTATTCCAGCGAATTTTTCATTGGTTGAAGCATCTCTGAAACTCCACTTTTGATATAGTGTAATATTGTATCCCACTCTTAAATCTTGATATTAATTTTCAGTTTAGAAAACAAGAATAAGTTGCATGTAGCTAGATTCAGTGAGTATGAATGATGCTGAACTTGCACACTATTATGTTTTACCAAAAAACATTCTGTTCAAAAAGTATAGACTTGCTATGTAATTTTATTCAAACTGGCACTGTCTCATTTAGACTTCATCTAAATACTTAAATAGCTGTCTAGATAGCATAGCATCACTGTATTACATAAATTGCTCAGTTATTGGTACGCCTTTATTTAAATTTAAAATTTAAAAAATTAAACTAATTCAGATATTCACACTTGAAACTTTTTAACCACACTTTGTATATTGATATATCCTTTCAGTCTCCCCAGGATACATTTAAAAAATATATATTCAGATAACCTTGTGGTTTCTAGGTCATTGTCAACAGAATATTCATAGAGATCTGATGAGTTAATTTGATAAAGTACCATAAAAAGCTAGCAAGTAAAATTTCTTGCAAATCCCCTAAAATGGGTCATATATATATATATATATATATATTGATGTATTAAGTTTAGAATGATTCAAGATCCAACACACCTTTGCTGGTTGCAGTACACTAACAAGGCTTTTCATTGAACACTCAGCAAAAATACAAACAATGTCAGACCACTCAAGACGGGAAATGTGTTTTCTATGACTAAAGCATTGATCTGATTCAATTGGTGTCTGAAACAGCTGTTGACTACTTATGACCAGAACTCCTGCCAGTAAATAGTTTCCCTACAGCCACACGGCAGAAAAGAATATGGCTCTTAAAAGACAAATAAAAACAAAGAAACCTTAGCAAACGATACCAATTTAGAATGCAAGGATTCTGGCAATGTTCCTGGAAATCTGTGAGTACAATTTAATAGTTAATAACAAAAGCTGACTGTATGTCTCATTGTATGATTAGATACGTAACTATATTTATGCAACGAGAATCACTTGATTAGGATATGCTACATACAGCTAGAGTGTAAAAATATCTGTGTGATTTTTTTTTCATGCCTCATATTGTGAATATATTTACATATTTTAGCATTACCAATTCTTTGTTTAACTGTGAAGAAAAATGAGCCCAGGCTTGTTTAAAAATGTTATAAGGAAAATGTTACAAATTATGTTTACTTAATAAGTATAAACAGGATTTGGTATAAAACAACCAACAATGCTTGATATGACATAATACCAAACAAACTTACAAACAATAACCATTTAACTGTCTGCAAACAAATGGCTGATGTTGAATTGTTTGTGTTAGATTGCAATACTTGAAACCATTTAATTGTGTGCAAACAAATGGGCTCTTGCTTGTTTAGAATGTTATCTATATATTTGTTTAGAAATCTCAGGTTTTATATATGTAAAAACAGAATTTTGCATTAAATAATCTACAAAGATTAATATGCTATAAAACCCAACCAACCAATTTTTGTTAGAATAGTCATAAAATCACTGTACAGTACATATTTTAAATTATACTAGGAAACAAAAATACTTTTAAAATCCGATAGTAAAATATTTTTCTTGTGCTTGCATGAAACAAACAAAAAAACCACTCATGTATACCAATCTATAAGGTTAATTTAGGTTGGGATCCCACCAGGATCAAAACCACATAGTCCTTATTTTACAATAATGCTGTGAGATGATTTTATCATTTTGACCTTTCAGTAATTAATAGTAATAGGGGTCACATACTTCTTTTTCAGAAGGGGCTTGTGGTGTAATGGTTATCATTGTGGGAAATGGACACTGATATCAAATCCTGGATGAGGCTGTTTGCAATTCACATCAGACTAATACCTCTGAACTTTAGGGTCTTGAGAATCTATAACCAGGAAGGTAACCTGGCTTCATGCCAGGAGATTATATATATATATATATATATATATATATATATATATATATATATATATCTATATATTTGCATATATATATATATGTATATATATATATATATATAGAGAGAGAGAGAGAGACATGTATATATATATATATATATATATATATATATATGTATGTGTGTATATATATGTATATATGTGTATATATATGTATATAAACATATAAATATATGAAATATATATATATGTATATATGTATATATATACATATATTTATATATATATATATATATATATATATATATATATATATATGCACATATATATATGTATATATATATCATACATATGTATATATATATTTATATATATATATGCATATATGTATATATATATATATATATAGACATACATATGTGTGTGTATATATATATGTATATATATATATATATATATATATATATATATATATATATATATATATATGTTAAAGAAAGCGTTCATATTGTAATGACTATTGACATAAGAAATAGACATAATGATCTGAGTTCAAATATTGTAGAACAGCAATGATACTATTTTACCAATAGCTTGGGGGCTTTTTAATCTTGGTATAGCAACTAGTCTAGGAGGAAAACAATTCTGAATTCAAACTAGTTAAACTCTGTTGCATTACATCCTTCTTGTGAGAAAGGGTTGGTGTCTGTATATATATATATATATATATATATATATATATATATATATATATATATATATATATATATATATATGTATATATATTAATAGCACTGGAAGAAAACAATGTGAAAACCAAAATTTGAAGGAATATTCATTCATTTACTTCAAACAATCAGGACTTTTTAACATATCCCTTTTTACTAGCACAATATTAAAACAAAATTCCAATTGATTTGACACATGTATTTATCCAATTCCTATGATGGTGATAATTATACCATAAGAGGCTCCCACTTGATTTAACATAGGTTAGATTGGCACAAACCTATCTCCAATATTCATTATTTATAACTCACAAACATATACACCCTTCACCAGGAGCAAGTTTTAATGTAATAAAATATTATTTTGAATTAAAAAGACTTACAAAAGTGAATAAGAAGGCATATAAACCAGTTACATGTATTTTAATTTTATTTTAATTGATTGCTTTATAAAATTATACATAGAATTACTTTTTATACATTTAAGAATAAGACAATACCATTAGAAATCAATAACATTAAGTAATTATTTATTAAACCAGGTTTCGTTAAAACTATTATGTAAATTATCTACACCATATACAATGTAAATCTTTATTTCTTAGTATTATATAACACACATTGCAGGATTTTAATTCTCTTAATACCTTGTATTACATCCTGTCAGAGAGAGGGTTTGGTTTGGTTTTATGGCATATTGTACGTAATTTAATGCAGAATCCTGCTTATATACTAAATATATATGATTTGTTAAATGGTTTTAAGTACTGCTGTCTTATACGAATAATTCAATTTACTTTTAATCATTTGTTTGGACACACAATTAAATGGTTTCACATATTACTGTGTGGCAGTAACAATTTAACATCAGTTATTTGTTTGCACACATTTAAATAGATATACATGATATGTAAGAGATTAGTTTGTCAGGGATTTCATTTTTCAATGAGTTAGAACTAATTTGCTTGCACACTAGTTTTGCTATTAATCATTTGTTTGCACTGAGTGAAGTGGTTACAAGTGTTGCTATTTAACACTAATTATTCCGTTCAACATTACTCATTTATTTGCATACAGTTAAATGGTTCCAAGTATTGATATGTATCACTAACAATTCAATTAAACATCAGTCATTTGTTTACACATATTTAAAGGATCAAACAGTTCTATATCAGATAATTCAATTTAGCAGAAGTCATTTGTTTACACTCAGTTGAAATGTCAAACAGTTCTGTTTGACCCATAGCTAGGACCCTATCAGGTGCCACTACTTTGGGCCAGAGTGTACCTGGGAGCAAAGGCAATGAAGGAGTACTCCAGATTCCCCAATGCTCCAGCATTACTGGAGCCACAACATTAGATTGTTAAGTGTCATATCCAGAACACTCATTGTGAAACCCAGTCAGCTGGGGCTGTAGAATACACAAACTGCATCTCTACAAAGGAGTAAGATTTGCCCAACAAGTGTCCTTGATATGACACTAAACAAGCCAATGGTGAGGCTCCAGTGATACTGGCACTTTAGAGAATATAGAGTACCTCTTCATTGCCATTGCTCCCAGGTCCACTCTAGTCCAGAGTGGTAGCTCCTGAAAGAGTCCTATCTATGAGTCAAATAGACCTGTTTAACATTTAAACTAAGTGCAAACAAATGACTTATGCTAAATTGAGTTGTTTGAAATAGATTCGTTTGACATTTAGACTGAGTGCAAACTGATGTTTAATTGAATTGTTAGTGAAATATAGCGATACTTGGAACTATCTAACTTTGTTGACTTATATTTACAAATCATATATCTACTGTATATGAATAAACAGGTGTTAGATAACTTACAGTGGTTGATATGCCATAAAACCAAACCAAACCAAACCAAACCAAACCAAACACTTATTAGAGGGGTTTTACCTCTCTGCAGTGATGTAGTCAGTGTATTCTACTGCCCCAGCTAACTGGGTTGGAGAAGGGGTTGGTAAATACATAAATTCCTTAATACCACAGTCTTCCCTCTGGGTTTTCGGGGGGGGGTGCACTCGGCATTGACATCAAGTGGGTGTTATTAATTTGATCGTCTGGTCCCAGGTACTACCTACTAGGCAGGGCTGAGTTTATTGCTTGGCACCTGAGGTGCCTCAATAAGGGGAAGGCCAAAGAATCAAGCATTTTTTGTGATGGCCAAATTGTTGTCCTATTAAGTTTGTAAATGAGGGAAACTATATTAAATGAATAAATTCTTCTCCAAATTTTGGTTTTCTAGTCTAGTCTGATTTTCTTTCATAATATTATATTTTATCATATTATGTTAATAAAATTATATTATATTATATTATGCTAATGATATTATAATTACTTGCCTATCTTTCTCCTGTCTAATCATAACCCCATGCTTTTATCACATGCATCAGGTAGTAATGCTCCTGTTCTGGGGATTGTTCAGTTACCACTTTTGTTGCCATTAATCCCAAATCCACTCTGACCTGGAGTAGTAGTACCTGTTAGGGTCCCATTTATGAATCAAATGGATCTGTTTGAAAATAATTTTGATTTCATTGATAAATAGGCTCTAAAAATATTAATATGGCAACTACTTGAAACTACTGGGAGGTGCTTTTATTTAACAGTTAAGATTATAGGAAATGGAATCTGCAACCTGAGTTCAAAACCTGGACAAAGAGGTTTGTATTTAACTTTGTACTAATGACCTTGGGAAAACATGAATTCATCTTTTCCCTGAGCTATAAGTAAATAGTAGGACAGGCAGGTTTATTTTGCCTTGGTATGTCAATCAGACTAAGAGAATGAAAACTTTGAATTCAAACTACCTATACTCCATTTAAAAATTGATCTTGTGTCAAATTCTGACTATGGGAGAGATGATGAGAAATGTGTACTTGAAACAATATAATAGTGTACAAAATATTTGTATTAGATACGAATAGTGACTCTAAGCAGTATAAATGCTTCTAAATTATTAGTATACAATGAGGATATTCAATTGAAGATATATAATTTTTAGCAAATTATCATCATGAAAAGAAGAATACTTATTTGAAATATAACTGTGCAATTTTTTATTAAGAATAATTATTTAAGGCTAGAGTTGTTAGTAAATTATTATTAAAGAAGAATTCTTATTTGAAATATCAAAAATAAGTAAAGTTGGCAACTATAGTTGAGGGTGACCCGAAGGCTCCCTTTTCATTAGCTACTATGCCAAGGTATAAGGGAGGGTGCTACACCTTTCTCTGGACTGATCCACTTTATGCTTGATGTATATCTTATAATGCTGAGCTTTAAGCAAGGTGGCATCAAATACCATTTTGAGTCTTTGGTATGATTCAACCTGAGATTAAACCCAGGGATCCAGGGCCATTGGCAAACACTCTACCTACTAGACCAATGGGAAGCTATAGTTGTTAGCAAATAATTATTATCAAAAAAGAATATTTATTTGAAATATAGCTGTATCCAATTTTGTATTAAAAATAGTTATTTGAAGTTATAGTTGCTAGGAAATTATTATCATTAAATTGGAATAATTTCTTGAAACCATATAATGTATTAGATAATGGAGGAATGATTGATATGCTACAAAACTAACCAACCAGATAATTGCTTGTAATTATAAAATAGTAATACTTAAAAACCATATAAATATATAGAAATTATTAGAGTTAGGGTTCCATGAATAGGTCAAACACATCTCATTGAAATAATGATTTGATTTTGAACTACATTTATACAATAGCTCTTAAAGCATTGATATTGCAATTAAGTATGATGTGTTTGAAATGATTGAGAACTTTATCAGTTGCTTGAAACCGTATTATCACTAGCAAACTATTAAATTAGATAGAAATACTTGAAACCATAAAACTGTATTTAGATTATTTGTATTAAGAATAATTACTTGAAACTGTAAGTGTTTATAAAAGATTATTATCATAATTAGTTACTTGAAACTATATAATTTGTTGAAATACTTGAAATCATATAATTGTGTTCAGTTTATTAGTATTAGATAAGAGTATTTGAAACCAAATAACTGTAGGCAAATTATTTGTATTAAGAATAGTTATTTAAAGCTGTAATTGTTTACAAAGGATTTGGTGGTGTAACGGTTAGCAAGCTAGATGAGTGAGTTCGAGTCTCATTGGGCGCCCCATTCATTCGGCCTTGTGCCACATTGAAGCAAAGAGCTTTGTAAATTACTACTATTATTATTTTACTCATTTGAGAGATTTTCACACCAACGTAAGCTGATGGTTTTCCACAGGAGTTTGAGTGATAGCAAGTCTCCTCAAGTCTCCAGGACTTCTTAGTATTCTGGCCAATCTCAACAATGCTGAAGTTTGGATGATCTCTACTTGTCCTCTTATTTCCTCCAGTCCTTGTACCAAGCCTTTGGTGACTGTACTGAACACACTAATTACAATTGGTATCACCGTCACTTTTAAATACAGACTTCCTAGTAACACTACTTATTTAAAAATATTGATGATCTACTCATTTTCCTACCCAAAACATAAAAATCAAAGAGATTGCAGAGAAATTAAACAATATTAACCCCTCCATCAACTTTATATATGAAAAAGAATCAAATAACATAATACCCTTTCTGGACGTCTTAATTATTAACTCCCAAAATGATTTAACTTTTAAAGTCTACTGCAAACCCACAAACAAAACAATTATATACATTTTTACTCCCACCACAACAACAAAATAAAAACAGGCCTCATGATTGGCTTTTATCGATGAGCACAAAGGATATGTAGCCCACAACACTTAGATGAAGAATTTAAGTACATCGAACATTCCTGTAAAAGCTTTAAATGCCCTAAATTTTTCATATTAAATGCTAGAAAAAAAGCCCTCAATATACATTCATCAAATAAAATTAAGAAAAACATTTTCACTATTCCCATTACCCACAAACTTATCTCTCTAGCCACTAACATACATAACAAACCTCTCTATGACAAATTAACCAAATTAAGAATAGCAAATATAGATATATATATTATACAAATACATACATACATATATATATATGTAGTATTATTATTATTATTATGGAGTTTAATTTAATATAAGTATTACTGTATCCTTACGTTAGGTTATTAAAGAAAGTTGTTCTTTCCTAAATTAGTATTAAATCTGGAGTTTTAAGTTGAAATGTATTTAGATTTAAAAAAATAAAAAAATTAATTTACTAAAATTCCAACTGTTTAAAAAAACAAAAAACCAGAAGTGGGCTAAATGAGGAGAAAACTCTTCACCCCTCTTCTACCCCCTCTCACCCTTCTTTCCTGTGTCTATACTGATTTATTTTATCTATTAGATCTGAAGAAGTCCTATTATTTTTTGGTGTTTTTGATTTATATCAAAACCCATAACAGGATGGAAATAAATTTATAATCCTAATGTGACCGGTTTTGGTTTTTTCTTAAAGAAAAAAAAAAAAAAATATATATATATATATATATTGAAAAACGATAATATATATAAATATATATATGTATGGAAAGAGAAATAGGTAAATGTATATTATATAACTATAAATAATAATGAGTAAATATGCATTTTATATATAATAATGAAAAAAGTGATAAGACAAATAGGAATATTATATTTATGCAGTTTATTTTTTGATGGTTGTCCACAAGTTTTGACCTTAAATCAGTTTTAGGAGAAAGAGTTTTGGTGGAAAAAAAGGTAGCCTTTTAAAAAGTTTTTTTTAATCTTAAAATACTTTTAAAAGTATCTTTTTGAAAAGTGATGAAAAGTTACTATATGAAAAGTGATGAAAAAGTTGCATTATGAAAAGTGATGTTTCTACTGTTGGTCTAGCATTCATCAGACAAATGGATATGCTGCATAAAACAGTATATATATATATATATATATATATATATATATATATATATATATATATATATAAAACTCACAGAAATACTTTGGGCAAACAGCCTTTTTTCCTTTTTATATATATAGGTTATATATATATATATATATATATATATATATATATATGTTTAATCAAATAGGACAGATGCATAATTTTTGCCAATCTTATATTTGATCTGCTCAAGTTTTCATATGAATCATTTGACATCTGGGTGGAATAAATCCATGTAGGAACTATATTTTTCCCAGATATCAAATGACTCTTAAATGGATCAACTATAAAATAGGCAGAAGCAAAGTGTTTCTCCAATTTAATCAAACATGTTGGGAAGAAAGAATTCTGCCTATATATATATATATATACAATTAGATTAAGTAATTGTTGTGGGAGCCTTACTCATCTCACCATAATGGACTCTTCTCACCTTTATTAGTACTGAGAGATTTTGCTGCCAGCTGAACAATACCAGAATTATCCGAAACAGTACAAGACTTATTACCTTTTCTATGTAATTCTATCTTTCTTGTGCAATATAATCTGTTTACCTAATATCTGTGTCCGCGTTTTCATTAGTGACCCTTTCTGGGGCCACAACAGTAATATGTCTTATTTTTTTGTATATGTAAAAAATCTAAGGCTAAAGAACCCTGCCTGCCCAACCATTTTACTCATAGCTGGAAGGAAATGAGATGGATTCATGTCTTTCCCAAGGGCATTAGCATGAAACAAAATGCAAACAGCTATGTCCACAATTCAAACTTTGCTCACTGAGTCCATTTTCTTTGACTGTAATCATTAAGACACCTGTCTCTCTAGGTAAATAAATTTGATTGAATAAATTTAATTGGTTAAATAAATTTGTTAAACAGATTGTATTACACATGCTGCTAAAAATGGCTTAATTTATAAACATTACTGTTAACATTTTGTTTTTATTTTTGTTTTTAACTTTTCTTTGAGATAATTTTTTGTTATTTTGTACAACTGGAAAAAGAAATCACAAAAAAAGTCTCTATCCTTATAGAAGTTTCATATTGCGCCTGAAGAAGATCAGAAAATATATTGGCTGAAATGTTGCTTGGTTGGTCATACAATCCTGTTTAGACATATATATATACCATAATCCAAATCCTGTTTAGACATATATATATATCATAATCCAAATCTTGTTTAGACATATATATATATATATATATATATAATTACCATAATCCAAATCCTGTTTAGACATATATATATATATCATAATCCAAATCCTGTTTTGGCATATATATTTTAGATATATGATTTGTACACAAATAGTTTGTTGGTAACATTTTTGAATAAGCCAGAGCTCAGTTGTTTGTATACAGTTAAATGGTTTCAAGTATCTAACACTAATTGTTTTATTTGCACTCAGTTAAATGGTTTTAGATATTGTTATTCAGTACTAATAATTCTGTTCTATATTTTTCATTTGCACACAGTTAATTGGTTCCAAATATTGCTATGTTTTACAAATTATTCAGTTTAATATCAGTCATTTGTTTGCACATAGTTAAATAGTTTCAAGTTTTATAAATGACTAAATATTTCTATTTGACCAATAGGTAAGACTCTAACAGGTACTACCACTCCAAGACAGAGTTGACCTGTGAGTAATAAGAGGGAATAGGTACTCTACATTCCCCAAAACTCCAAGACTTAAGCTTTACCATCAGATGCAGTTTAGTGTCATATCCAGGACATTTGGTTGAAATGTGTGAAAAATAAGAACAAGGACTCCAATAGTCCAAATGATTCTTAGTATCCACATATATTGATTTTCTTATCAATAACGGCAATATCTTCTGTATTATTCAATAGAGATGTTTTATTTAAAACTCTTGACAGTATCAGAAATCTAATTGTTATATGAAGCAATTGTAATTACATTTTAATAAGGTTAATTTCCAAAATAATACCAACAGTCCCAACTATATTATGTTAGAAAAACATTCTACTTAAACCATTTGGTATCATTCATTTTATTTGGATGATTAGGTGTAACGGTAGCACCATGAGGCAAAAAATGAGTTAAAAGGCTCGACTGGTAAAGAAGTTGTCTATTCGCAATGGGTCTTTGTTCCTTCTTTAAACCCTTCTTTGACCCTTCTTTGACTGTGAAACTAAAACCAAAATAGAAAACAACTTCTGTAATCCCTTTCACACAGATCAATAATTCAGGCAAATACAGATACAGTGTGTGATTCTTACCTCTGTTCGCCTCAAAGAATGCCCCCTTCACAAAGTCTAAATTTGCAGCTGTCAGGCAACACATGTGTTCTGCTCGGAGAAATGGTAATAAAATGCTTGACCCCTCTGACGGTGTCACGTGTGTGACTGGTCGGTGTATAATGGTAATATGTCCCCAACTCTGGTAATTGCACGGCCAATTAACCTGAATGTGTCTTACAAGTTACATCCATACTCTTTACAGAGGACATGATCACCTCCAAGGCCACATCTTCCCAGGAGGATTGGAACTGCATAATTATAATAACCTCAAGGGCAAGGATAGAGATGTACATTTTCTTTTTTTAAGAGTTTCAGCTCTGCATTCTGTGGTCACTGGTTTGATCTCCAGTAGGGGAGATCATGGTATACACTGTTAATGAGACCTAATAAGGTCGAAACAGCTGTCCAGTGTTTCCGTATGTTGCACACAAGTGTTTGCTGGATTTTCTGGCCATGGTAATTCAATTCACAAAAAAAAAACACTTTTCCTTGGACTTTGAGATGAGATCAAAGTATAGTATCTGTCTATCTCCTTATGCATGTGGGCCCAAACAGCCAAGTTCTTCTCTACCCCATTGCACCAAAGTGGGAGAGTTTGAGTAGACCAATGCTTGCATGATACTAATTACAGAGATCATAGCTTTGTTTGACCATTATTATCGAGATTGAAGCTGTATTTACCAATACCCAAATAAACAATCAATGCAAGATTTTGGAGGTGCCCGTGGTGTAATCGTTATCATCGTAGGAAATGAACACGGCGACACAAGTTCAAATCCTGGACGAGACTGATTGCATTTCACATAGTACTAATACCTTTGGGGAAGGTATGAATCCAATTATTCTCCCTCCAGCTATGGGTAAATAGTAGGACAGACTAAGTTATTCAGCCTTGGTTAGGCAACTAGTCTAGGAGAAGGAAGACTCTGAATTCAAACCTGTTAAACTCCGCTTAAAAATTGACCTTGTGTCATATCCTGCCCGAGGGGAGGGGTTGGTAAATAGTATCAATGCAACATTAATTGTCTTTGAAATTATCCTCTAGGCATGAAATGTTCTTATTCCAGTGAGTTTTCCATTAATTGAAGCAGAAACTTGTCAATTGTTGGGAAGTTGCCTCATTGTATTGCCTTCCATATTTTTGAATCTTTCATTTGAGATGAATTTTCAGTTTAGAAAACAAGAAAAAGTTGCAAGTAGATGTATATGGAAAGTGCTTCTCTTGCAAAATCCTGTATTTTGCCAAAAACCTTTTATTAAAAAGGTATCTTCAAAAAGTATATAAGTATATAAAGCCAATAATTTATTTCAGTGAGTTTTCTTTTTGTTGAAGCACCTCTGAAACACTTCTTTTGGTATGGTGTGAATATCTTCTATGTCCTTAAATCTTTTGATATCCTCTATGTCCATTAATCTTTTGATATCTTCTATGTCTTTAAATCTTTTGAAATACTTCATGTCCTTAATCCTTTGAATATCCTCCATGTCTTTAATTCTTTGAATATCCTCCATGTCCTTAAATCTTTTGATATACTTCATGTCCTTAATTCTTTGAATATCCTCCATGTCCTTAAAAATTTTGATAGCTTCCATTTCCTTAAATCTTTGAATATCCTACATGTCCTTAAATCTTTTGATATCCCCTATATACTAAATTCTTTGAATATCCTCAGTGGCCTTTAAAAATTTTTGTATAGCCATAATGATATCAATAACAACAGTAAAAATACAAATACAGGCAGTATGAACGAGTTTATTCTTTTCTACCTTCAGTCCTTGGCAACACAAGGAGAGAGACACAAATCATAAAAGCTTATGCTAACCATACTATGCTAAAGCCACCCCCAATGCGTGGCACATCTTGTGGTGTTTAAGATCTCTGCTGGTAGAGACCCAAACTGATCTGCTTTTCAGATCCGAAAAACCTAGCCATATCCTTCAACTGTAGAAATTCAACCACACACTTCAACGGTAGTAATTCAACTCTGGTCTTCTCAGAATACTCAAAATTTTCAGGAGATCTCTTCTGAGCATGACATCATCCAACCACTCAATTCATTCCAATGGCCATCCAGCCCCATTTTCTGTCTGGAGGTTTATTATGAAAGAAGATGATTCCCATATCCTTTCCACATGGGCATAAGACTGCACCACCTGACTATGGCACCTGAACTAGGAGACACTGAGTAGTTCAAAGTCTTACCAAACTAAATAATAAAATATAAATAACGAAAAATGATTGATATAAAAAATTCATTATCTTAATTATATAACACATTTTTATATCCTCCAAGTCCTTAAATCATTTACTATCTTCTATAATCTTTTGATATCCTTCGTGCCATTAAATCATTTGATATCCTCCATCTCCTTAAATTTTTGAATATCCTCCATGTCTTTAAATCTTTTGATATCCTTCATGTCCTTAAATCTTTGAATATCCTCCATTTCTTTAAATCTTTGAATATCCTCCATGTCCTTAAATATTTTGATATCCTCCATGTCCTTAAATCTTTGAATATCTTCCATGTCCTTAAATATTTTGATATCTTCCATGTCTTTAAATCTTCTGATATGCGCCTTGTCCAGTCAGCTGGGGCTGTAGAATACACTGACTGCTTCTCTGCAGAGGGGTAAGATCCCCCCCTCAATGAGTGTCCTGGATATGACACTAAACAATCTGATGGTGAGGTTCCAGTAATGCTGGAGCTTTGGAGAATGCGGAGTACCCCTTCATTGCCATCACTCCCAGGTTCTCTCTGGCCTGGAGTGGTAGCACTTGATAAGGGTCCTATCTATAGGTTAAATAGAACTAAACTGTGGTTTCTTGACTTTACTGTTTTTTGCATTTAAACTGCATATTTATGCTAAACTGAATTGTTTAAAATAGAACTGTTTTGACATTTAAACTGCGTACTTATGCGAAAGTGAATTGCTTGAAATAGAACTTTTTTGACATCTAAACTATGTACTTATGCTAAACTGAATTATCTGAAATAAAACTGTTTTGAAATTAACTCCGTGTATTGCCCAGTCAGCTGGCCTTTAGAATACACTGATTGCACCTCTGCAGAGGGGTGAGACCTCCCATCCAAATGAGTGTCCTAATATGACATTAAACAATCTGATGGTGAGGTTCCAGTGATGCTGGGGCTTTGGGGAATGCGGAGCACCCCTTCATTGCTATTGCTCCCAGGTCAACACTGGCCCGGAATGATAGCACCTGATAGGGCCCTATCTATAGGTTAAATAGAACTAAATTGCATATTTATGCTAAACTGAATTGTTTGAATTAGAACTGTTTGACTAAACTGAATAGCTTGAAATAGAAATGTTTCTGACAATTAAACTGTACTTACGCTAAACTGAATTGTTTAATATTGAACTGTTTTGACATTTAACTGTGTGCAAACAAAATCAATACTTATGCTAATCTAAATTAGCTGAATTAGAACTGTTTGAGAAAACTGAATAGCTTGAAATAGAAATGTTTTTGACAATTAAACTGTGTACTTATGTTAAACTGAATTGTTTGAAATAGAATTGATTATTTGTTTAAAAATGGATTTGGCATTAAATAACCCACAAGGGTTAATATGCCATAAAACCCAAACACCCAATGAAACTGATATCCTTCATTTCCTTAAATCTTTGAATATCCTCTATGTCCTTAATTCTTTGAATATTCTCTGTGTCCTAAAATTTTTGAATATCCTCCATGTCCCTAAATCATTTGATATCCTCTCTATCCTGAAATCTTAGGATATCTTCCATGTCCTTAAATTTTTTAATATTAACCATGTTCTTAAATCTTTTTATATCCTTCATCTCTTTAATTTTCTTAATATCCACCATGTCATTAAATCTTTTTGATATCTTCCATGTCCTTAAATCATTAAATATCCTCCATGTTATAGGACTTTACACTCCTATAAATTATTTTGGGCGGTATGCCACTTGTTCCCACAAAGATGGCGGACGCTCAATGTTCAGTCTCGGGAAACCATTGGCCAGGAGGACCACGTGATATGCTTACAACTACGTCGGCGCACGTAAATTCAAGTCCTGCTTCTTTGAGCCACTTACAAGACGCGTATTTTCTATAGATACGTCGTCTTCAAGCACCCTTAGAAAAAGGACATTTTAAATTTGCAAATCTTTTTGTAGCTTAGTTGTGTTACACACACACACACACACACACACACACGAGCTCACACATATATACACACTATTATTTTGTTAGAAGAGTTAGTAATATTTTTAGGTATTAATGTAAGTTTTGTTATTATAGTATATAAATTTGTTTTGTACGTTCGCCTTGTTTTAAATGTTCATTTTGTCCGCGCCGTTTTACAACCATTATTTGTTTCATATCTTCACTCATTTATTTCACTGGCCTTATTCATTCATTTGTTTTATCCATGTGCTTATTCTACCTTAATTCTAAACAAAACACTCAATATCAAACCTCAATATGAAACTTGTGGAGAAGCCTGACTACTAAACCCTTATTCTAAATATATCAAAAACTAAACATTAAATAGTCGGAGACCATAAATAAATAAATAGCATAAATACTTTCAGTAACCCTACAATGTCTTTAAATCTTTTAATATCCTACATGTCCTTAATTCTTTTGATATCCTCCATGTTCTTAAATCTTTTAGTATTTTCCTTGTCCTCAAATCTTATCCTTGAGATAAGTTTTCTGTTTAGGAAATAAGAGAACGTTGTGCTGATCTATGAGAGGTGAATATGAAGGTTGCTGGATTTGAACAATCCTCTGATTCGATAAAAATTGCTGATAAAAACTGTTGATAAAGTATCAAGATCTAGTGAGCCTGTTTGCAAACATTTTAATCTCAGGATAGTGCTACCCCATTGTACAAAAGGGAGGTGGGAATTAATGGTATGATTCTTTGATGATACTGATTTTGAAGACAAGGTAGTTTTTATCATTGTTTATTTATATGTTTGAGCCCTTATTTTAAATTGAGCCTATACTGAATTTGTTTTTTAGAGGAGGCGAATGAATATTTAGGATTAGAGTATATGTGCTCTGCAAGAAATTGTTACTCCCCCTTCCCCCCTTAAAAATATACTGTCCTTGATATGTCACCAAACTAGATGTGATAAGACTTCACTTTTATAGTTCTGGAGGGTGTGGAGTTATCTCTTCATTTCCATTACTCCCAGGTCCACTTTAACCAGAGTAGTAGTACATGTTAGCATCTCATCTAAGAGTCAAATGGATCTGTTTGAAAAAGATTTTTAATTACAATGGAGTCTCTGTGGTGTCATGGCTATCATGCTGTAGTATGACATTGTAGAGAATTCAAATTTCAGTTGCACTATTATGTTCACTTTCAGACTGATACCATTGGAAAAAGTATGCACCCCCTTATCCCCCCAGCTATGGGTTAAATAGTACCACTACTCTTCTAGAAGGATGACTTTGGCATTAAATAACACACAAAAGTTTATATACCATTAAAACTAAAGAAACCCTTTTTGATTACATTAATACATTGGCTCTTAAAACATTGATATTTCATCTACTTGAAAGCATATCATCATCATCATCATGTCGTGCCGCCAGCACAGATATCTCTGACCATCTCTCGCCACTTCTCCCTATCATTCCTCGCCTCCGGCAGGTCTTCAAAATTACATCCTGTGTCTTCACATAGCTGCTGTATGTAGGTTCGAGCTGGTCGTCCTGCTTTTGCTTGGCCATATGTGGGGGTCCATAGGAGTACATCACTTACGAGCTCGTCCTTGCTTCTCCAGCAGTGTCCTGCATGTCTGGTTTGTCTAACTTGTATAGTTTTCGTATAATTGCACAAAAATAATTGTGTATTTGATAAGAATAATTACTGGAAGCCACATAAGGGTGTGTAAAGTATTAGTATTAGATATAAATAATTAATTGAAGATATATAATTGTTTGCGAGTTATTATCATTAAAATAAGAATACTTATTTGAAATATAACTGTGTGTGATTTTGTATTAAGAATAGTTATTTGAAGCTATCATTGTTTGCAAATTATTATTATTAAATAGGAATAGTTTATTGAAGCCATAAGTAAGTAAAGTTGCCCACCGTATTCAAGGGTGACCAGAAGGCTCCCTTTTCAATAGCTACTATACCGAGGTGTAGGGGAGGGCACTACTCCTTTCCTTGAATTGCTCCACTTTACCCTTGATACGTACCATATATTGCTGAGTGTTAAGCAAGGAGGTATCATGTACCATTTTTTTAAAGTCTTTGGTATGACGCGATCTGGGATTGAACCCAGGTCTTCCAGACCATTAGCAAACACTCTACTCACTAGGCCAATTAAGCCGGTTAAAAGACTGATTTTGGCATGGAAAAATGGAATAAACTCGTCAACCACAAAAATTGCTTACAAATCATTAGTATTAGTGATTCTTAAAAATATATAATTGTGTACAAATTAATAGTATTAAGCAAGAATACTTGAAACCATATTACTGTGTGCAGCTTACTTGTAGTAAGAATAGTTATTTGATACTGTAATTGTTTCCAAAGATTTATTATTAGTTACTTGAAACCACATAATTGCTTCAACCCAGTTGGCTGGGGTTGTAGAATGTATCAACTGCATCTCTGCCAAGGGGTATGACCCCGCCCCATGAGTGTCCTGGATATGACACTAAACAATCTGATGGTGAGGCTCTGGTAATACTGGAGCTTTGGGGAATGATGAATACCCCTTCATAGCCACCGCTCCCAGATCCACTCTGTCCTATCTATAGGTCAAATAGAACTGTTTGACATTTAAACTAAGTGCAAATAGATGACTGATGTTTAATTGAATTATTAGTGATACATAGCAATATTTGGAACTATTTAACTTTGTTGACTTATGTTTATAAATCATAAATTTCTAATATATATGTATAAACTGGATTCAGCATTAAGTAGCCTACAATGGTTGATATACCATAAAACCAAACCAAATCAAACCATAATTGCTGGCAAAAGAAAAAGAAAAAAGACTAGTTTTGGTAATAACTCAACAATGGTTGACATGGCATTCAACCGACCAACCAACCAACACACACACACACACATATATATGGATACACATTGTAATATATATATATATATATATATATATATATATATATATATATTTATGGATACACTATGTAATATATATATATAGATATAGATAGATATTGATAAATATATAGAAAAAAATTATTGTTATTGTCATATTTTCAATATAGCAGCAACATTTCTTGAGCCATAGTTATTGACTTTATGTCACATCCTGCTAATGGCAGAGAGGTTGGGTAAATATATACACACTACCAGTATATCGATTATCGCTGTTTGAAATGAACTTAGCAACCCAAGTTCAAATCCTCAATAAGGCTGTTTGCATTTCACATAGTGCTAATACTCTAGGAAAAGATATGCATCCAACTATTCTTCTCCCAGCTAAAATAGTATAGTAGACTGTTCTCTTTAATCTTGGCATAGCAACCAGTCTAGGAGAAAGGAAACTGAATTAACAACCAGTTATGCTCTATTTAAAAATTGATCTTGGGTCACATCTTGTTTGTGGCAGAGAGGTTAGGTAAATAAATACAAACTATACACTATATACAGTATATAATACCAAAAGCTTTTATAAAATAAAGGTATGTATCTTACAAACATAATTAAATGTTGCATACTGACCCTTGACCAAGCCATCAATCAAAGATTCTTTGCGTGGGACGCTCCAGTAAAAATAAGCGGAATCAGTCCCATGGTTGAACAGAAATGTGTGGGTGTTATGAAATGATATATGCAGATGCCCACATGAGATACGGGCAGTGTGAGTCTTGAGTTTGTCTCAGATTGTGGTCATGGGAGCACCAGCAAGTGATTGGGTACCCTGCTGGGGCAGCAGACTACAGCAAACCTCCTGTTGAGTACTCCCCTCCCCGCCCGAGAAGCAGAAGCGCTAAGTAGGGCATTGGTATGGTAAAGAGAAGAAGTAGTTATGGGTCAATATGGTAGTTTGTATTTGTCTCTGTCTCTCACACACCACAAAAGCTTTGACTCTAAGAAGAATAAAGACAGTTATATCTTTTATAACATGCTGCTATATAATACAAAGGACAATTGCTGAGTAGGTGATGAAACATGTTTTGTTTCTATTATAGTCATACTATCATGCATTTCTATTGCAAACACTTTAACATACAATACACATATTTATTCTTTTTTTTCTATCTTTGTTCCTGTTTGCACATTAATTTACAAGAATTGTCTTGAAATTCTTTCTGATCAGAACACTACATTTTTACATATTAAATCAAATCTTATTATGATCCATAAACTCCTCATAATGATCAAAAAATAGAATGGCATATTGTTAGCAAGTTATTAATATTAAATAATAATTCTTGTTTGAAATATAACTGTGTGAAATTCTGTATTAAGAATAGTTATTTGAAGCTATAGTTGTTTGCAAAGAAGAAGGCAGGTTATTCTGCAACAAATATTTTTGGCCTGAACCTGGAGAAGCTTGTAAGTATAGGAGATATTTGTAGAGAATGGTGTTATATTTGTGTATGTTAATTTTTATAATGTTTGTTCAGGGTGTAATCTTTGCTAAATCTTACAATGTTTTTATTCTCATACAGTGTCAAATACTGAGTAATGAATACTACACAATGCTACTACAGCACAAACCTATTGGACTTCTGTTTGAATGATTTATATATTTGCTACTCACAGTCATGTAACTCTCAGGAGCACAATCCATTTCAATTGTTGTGTTTGTTGCTTGGAGAGCCATGTTCAACCACACTGGTTGGTATTGGCACATTCTTCTTACATAACATTAATGCTGGGGTGAAGAGAAGGAGAGAGAGTGGAAGAAGGGTTACTTGTTGACCAGAAATGTCATACTTCTTCCTAGATAGCAGGAGTGAAAGAAATGATAAGTAACAACAATAGAATCAAAAAATGTGGTGAAAGTTATATACAACAATGTACAAGAGGGTTTCTTTTTCTTATGTTAGTTCAAAGAACTTACGAGGTGCATATGATAAGTTTCCAGACTTTTTTCGTATGGGCATATAAAATTTTCATGATTTCAGCTTCAAATGAACAGCTACAGCAGCAATTGGAATACACCCTACTAAAGCTTGATTGTCACGGCTGGTGAATTTCAAAAATGCAATCTTGACGTGAGGACACTTTAGAAGAATGATATGCAATAAAATTCTGTTTTAAATTTGGAAAAAATGCCACAGAAACGTATGGAATGCTTCAGACTGCTTTTGGGGGATCTTGCATGAATCAAGCATCAGTTTTTGAGTGGCATAAGAGATTCAAGGAAGGCAGGGAGTCTGTGAGGGATGATGAGAGGTGTGGGAGTAGTAAGGAAGTCAATACACTAGAGTTGATTGGCCAAAGGGTTAGGGTTAGGGTTACTATGTTGAGGTTTTAAGGGAGTTCAGGAAGAGATTCTGTCGGAAGAGGCCTGCACTCTTCAAATCGGGTCAGTGGCATTTCCACCAGGACAATGCACCAGTCCACAACTCCATCCTTGTCACAGACTATTTGACCAAGATGGGCATCAAGACAGTTTCTCACCATTCTTATAGTCCAGATCTTGCTCACTGTGACTTTTGGTTATTCTCTAAGCTCAGAGGCTGTCGTTATGAGACAATTGAGGAGATGAAAGAGGCTGTGATGAAGGTCATTGACACGCTCACACAAGAAGACTTCCATAGGGCCTTCCAGAAGTTGTTGGAACGGTACAACAAGTGCATTGCAGCCAGAGGAGATTACTTCGAAGGGGACTAGAGTTTCACGTGTGTACTATCAATAAAAGTGCCCATACGAAAAAAATCAGGAAACTTATTGTATGCATCTCGTATGAAGAAGCTAAATTTTTGAATGTCCCTTCTATAATGTTGAGATCTCAGTGCATTCATAAATAACTTATTTTGGGCTATCTTTTGTGTGTATCTGAGGTTAGGTAGCTTGGTCCCAAAACAATATGTTCTGAGTGCTATCTGTGGCTGGCTATTAAGGCAGGTGAAGAAACTACTGCCTGTCTAATATGCACAATGGCGGCAAGAATGAGAACTGTCCATTGTAGAATGTGGGGTGTTATTTATATGCTTTGATGGGATCAAGAAAGTGTCCACAGCATCAATCTGCAGTGTCTTCCAACTGGCCAAAAAAAGCTTAGTTTTTTTCATGCAATTGCTCTTTTTGATGTCCAGCAGTTAGACAGTGACCTCAAAAGGACAACATTTCTTACAAATCACGTACACACACACACATATATATATGTTTGAATAGGATTTGGCATTAAATAACCCATAAGGGTTGATATGCCATAAAACCGAAACTAACCAAACCAAACCAAACCAAACCAATTGATCATTATTATTATTAATAATTTTGATTGGTATTATCTTTCATTTTCCTAATTGTAGTCGATTTTATCCCAACTCACTCAGGTCATCATTTCTACCATAGCTAGAAACAGCAGGTATTGAAAACAAGAAAAAGGAATAGGTTACTGGTGAGAAAAAATAAGATAAATAAGAGTATATTTAAGCTTTTGTAAGGATATGTTTGCTTCATTAATGGATGGTGTCAGAGATTTTTGTAAGCGTGACATGCAGATTATTGTGCATTACTGGCAAAAATACATTGCCAACGATGGCGTGGGGAGAAAATAAATAATCATCTCCTTTAGAGTATAGGCTTGTCCATTGGAGGGCTTTGTCAGTTGTCACATGACAGTCACAGAAATTCCTAATCAATCTCTTTTGTCTCTGTTCTTAGAACAGTGGATATGTTATCTTGGATCCTACCAGAGGATAGTGGAATCACATAGTAATAGTGACCACACTGGTCAAGTAAGTCTTTTTCCTTTTTGTATTTCTTTGTGACGGCAAATTAAAATATTAAAGATCCCCGGATGAGCAACCATTTAAAAGCGTATGGGAACTGGTGCATTTAAATATTGTTATCACCAAACGGGGAGTTTATTTTTTGCACTTGTGAAGACAGGGCGGCCTGGCACTCGATCCCTCGTAGAATAAGTTCCAGTAAAGATTCCCTTTTTGGGTGTAGGGAAACTGGTAGATTATGTTGGGGTTAATTTGGGGCTAGACTGACCGCCGCTGGCAAGGGGTTTCCAAATTTCACGTTGAACACACACCCACCAGACCACTGTCTCTTCCTACCCCTAGGATAATGGAAGATATGGGTCTCAAGGTTTAGATATAATAATATTAATTATCGTAGTCAAATATTCCAGTTTCCCATGTGATATTTTCAAAGGAAAGAATAGGACAAGTTAGGCGAGAATAACATGAGGCGAACGAAGCTGAAAGAGAGCATGCAATTGACAACTTGACTGGCAGACCACACAAGGAATAAATTTCAACACGTGGGGACATTAAAATACAACAAGGTTTTTATTACATGCGGACACACATGTTTAACGTGTCGGATAATACATAAATACAAATGTCTTTCTTCCTTTTCTTTTCTTTCTTTAAATTGAGAGGGAGAGAGAATATGCAATTGCAGTACTTAGCTTTTTGATGGGTTCCTTCGGAGAGTATTTTCTCTTTTACGGGCTTGCTCTGGCTTGAAGGCATAGGTTCTTCTTGTCCAAGATTCTTTCCGCTTCTTCACCCGGAGTTTGGCACGAGATTCGCCCCATCTGTTTATGACGACATCTCTCTTCAAAACTGATATTCTTTTACCCTATTTCTGCTTCTGTTTTAGGATTCTAGCCAATCATTTAGCCTCTTTCTTCTTCTCCCCCTGTCAGGCGATTCGTTAGGACTACTATATGTCCATATACCCCATTCTTTATCCATCTGGTAACAGAGTGAAAACATCTGTTGGCTTCCATTCTGACCTGGATTTGTTACTTCAGCCACGAGGAATTGACCTACATTACTATTCCTCTTTTTAGCGGTCAGCCTTAGGCGGCCTGCTAATTCAAACATGAAAGGGTAGTAGTAATTCCTTATTTCTCTCCTCTCAGTGATAGACCATGTGACATCTTCCACATACTGCTTGTTCATTTTATCTGTTAGGACACATTTGTGAATTCAGTCTTTTAATAACATTGTTATGTATATTGTATATATTAAATGTTAAATGTTCTTGTATGTGTCCATAAGTTTATTTTGTTTCTCCTTCTATTTAATCTGCATTAGTATTTAACAGATACTAATGTTAGTTCATGGTGAGTGCGGACTTGTCTAAATATTTTCCCTACCGAGAAGCATACCAATAGTGGTGATTGGGTGGAAAATTATATTTTATAGTTAAAATTCAACAGTGAAATTGTGCCTTTTGTATCTGTTGTATAAAAGTGAAAAGGATGGGATCAGTTTTTAAAGAATTTTTTATATTCCTACAATGTAACATTGAGTTTCTTACTTTAGTAGTAAATAATAAGTCTTCTGTCATAGATAAGTATCTTTACTTTAGTTTTGGCACAAAGCTACAAGTTAAATGGCACTCACTGAGAATCAAACTCATTAAAAGACCAGCTTGCTAACTATTATACCACAGCAAGGTGCCCTTCATTATAAAGATATGTCTCAATGTTTTAATCCATGTGATTAGTATCCATCTCATCTTTGGCAAATACAGATTGACTTGTCACTTATAGAATTTCTAACATTGCCGCCTTCTCAAAATCGGTAGATAGTAATTCCTAAACAAACAGTATTATTGAATTAGAATAATGCATTAATCAAGTGGTCTAAAGAATTTTCTGAGATTCCTTTCTCTTTGGAAAATTCACCAATAGTCAGGCAACTATTTCCAAGTGTCATAGCAGTTACTTTCTCAGTTTTCTGTTAATGTGAAAAGGTATCCAGTTTTGGGGGTCATATTTGGTGTATGTTTTTTTTTCTAATTTTAAATGCAAGCACCACAGGACTTCATACAATCATGTTGATTTTATTTACATTATTTTGGATCATTGTCCTTGACTTAGTTGTTAGACGGATACAGTTTCACTGTGTAAACATTGTTTGATTTGCTTTGCTTTGCTTTGGTTTTATGGCATATCAACCATTGTAGGTTATTTAATGCCAAATCCTCTTTATACATATATATTAAATATATAAGATTTGGTTTGGTTAGCTTTTATTGCATATCAATCATTGTAGGTTATTTAATGCCAAATCTTCTTTATGCATATATATTAGATATATATGATTTGGTTTGGTTGGGTTTTATGGCATGGCAATCATTGTAGGTTATTTAATGCCAAATTTTCTTTATGCATATATATCAAGTATATGATTTCTAAACACATTTTGAGGATACACACAGTTAAATGATCAAACAGTTCTACTGCTAACAATTTATTTCAGCCTAAATCAATAAAGTGAAACAGTTCCAAGTATTGCTATGTATCACTAACAATTCAATTAAAGCTTTTAAGCGACAATCATCTGTAAGTTGCAGGTTCAATCTTGACTGCAGGCGAATAACAATACAGGAATACCTAACACTTGTACACGGTTATGGTTAATGGAATTAGAGCAAGTGACCACTGTGGATTAAATAAAAAACGTGGTTCAAAGTTCCATGTGGGTTCCCAAGTTTGACAAGAAACATCTGAAGAAGGCCAGAGGATACACTGGCCAAAATGTTGTGAATATAACAATAAAGATGAAGACAATAGTCTGAAAACGCTAAATTAAAAATTATCAAGCTTCATCTCAGAAATTCAGACAGGTTGACTTTTATTGCATATCAACCATGTCAATTAAACCTCAGTGATTTTTTTACATTCAGCTAAACAAACAGTTCTATTCCAAATAATTCAATTTGGCGTAAATCATTTGTTTGTACTCAGCTTAAATGTCAAACAGTTCAATTTGACTCATAAATAGGACCCTATAAAATGCTATCGCTCTGGGCCAGAGTGGACATGGGAGTGATGGCCATGAAGGGGTACTCCGAATTCCCCAAAACTCCAAGACAGGTATCTCACAATCAGTTGGTCTAATATTATATCCCAGACACTCATTGTGGGAGTCTTACTCCTCTGCAGAGATGAAGGTGGTGTATTCTACAGCCCCAGCTGACTAGGCTGTGTATAAACATGGTACAGGTATGTTTTCATATTATATATATATATATATGCGTGTGAGTGTGTTTTCACCCAGTCCTTCTACCACAAGCAGGAGGTAACACAAGGTCAACTTTTTAAGCAGACTTAAAACTGCTTTGAATTCATAGTTTTGCTACTTATAAACTGGTTGCCTTACTAAGGTTAATGATTGCAGTCTTCTCTACTATTTACCCAGAGCTGGAAGGAAAACAGATTAATGACTTTCCCAAGAGCATTAGTATTATGCAAAATACTAACAGTCTCACAAAGGATTTGAACTCTGGTCACCTTGTTCATTTCTTAAGATGATGACTTTTATGCTATGCACCTCCATAATATATAAGAATGGGTTTATTCAATAAAAAAGTTAAACTGTGACTAGCTTGATGATCTTGAAAGCCATTGAAAATGTAATTCTATTGATTTTGGTTGGGAAATATAATAGCAGAGTCACTATTCATGGAGGGAGAATAGTTGGATTCATACCTTTCACAAGGGCTTGAGCACAATGTGAAATGCAAATAGCCCTGTTTAGGATTTGAACTTTGGTAACCAAGCAGACTTTCTAACAGAGTACCTGAAAAATTACTTTATCATTTAGATACAGATTGACATGTCTGCCCAGAATCATTGTATCTGTACTCTCTACCTTAGGTTAACCCCTTACCTACGTATGCAGGTATTAAATACTCCCCTATTCACGCACAAACAGGTATGTCGGCTAAAACATATACTCTGTATTCTTTGCATGTCAGAATATTAGAAAAATGATTTTGGTTTGGTTTGATTTTATGCCATATCAACCATTATACGTTATTTAATGCCAAATCCTTTTTATATGTATATATTTAATATGTATGATTTGGTTTGGTTTTATGGCATATCAACTGTTGTAGGTTATTTAATGCCAAATCCTCTTTATACATATATATCAAATATATATGATTTGGTTTGGTTGGCTTTTATACCATATCAACCATTGTAGGTTGTTTAATGCCAAATCCTCTTTATACATATATACTAAATATATATGATTTGGTTTGGTTGGGTTTTATAGCATATCCACCATTGTATGTTATTTAATGCTAAATCTTCTTTATATGTATATATTAAATATATAGGATTTGGTTTGGTTGGGTTTTATAGCATATCAACCAGTGTAGGTTATTTAATGCCAAATCCTCTTTATACATATATACTAAATATATATGATTTGGATTGTTTTGCTTTGCTTTTACAGCATATCAACTGTTGTATGTTATTTAATGCCAAATCCTTTGCATACATATATATTAAATGCCAGACACATTCTTATGACTTTTGAATTATGAACGCTATGTGCATGTTTATGTATCTTTTTGCTGTATATTTCTCATTTGCTCCTATCATCTCAGCAAGCATCCATCGCTATGTGAACTATTTTGATATCCAAGTCCTAATGATGGTTACTGAAACCGAAATGTTAATATCGACTTTACATCATAATATATTTTCACCTATTTGGATTATGTTTTTTCTGCTACCTTCATTCATACTGTCGGATTTTAATCCATATTTACTTTCATATATATCAAATATATGATTTCTAAACACATTCTGTAAATAACATTTTTAAATGAGCCTGAGCTCCTTTTTTTTATGTAGTTAAATGGTTTCATTTATTTCTATCTAATATGAATAATTCTATTTGCTGTTAATCATTTGTTTCCACACAGTTAAATGTTTTCTAGTATTGCTATTTAATACTAACAATTAAATTAAACATCAGTCATTTGTTTACACAGTGTTAAATGTTCAAACATTTCTATTTCAAACAATTCAGTTTAGCATGTCAACTAAGTTAAATGGTTCCAAGTATTGCTATGCATCACTAACAATTCAATTTAACAAACATTTGTTTATACATAGTTAAAAGATCACACAGTTCTATTTCAAACAATTCAGTTTAGCATGTCAACTAAGTTAAATGGTTCCAAGTATTGCTATGCATCACTAACAATTCAATTAAACAGACATTTGTTTACACATAGTTAAAAGATCACACAGTTCTATTTCAAGCAATTCAGTTTATCATGTCATTTGTTTGTACTCAGTTTAAATGTCAAACAGTTCTATTTGACCCATATATACAACCCTATCAGGTGTTACCACTCTGAGTGGACTTGTGAGCAATGGCAATGAAGGGATACTCTACATTCCTTAAAGCCACTGAATTACTGGAGCATCACCAACTGATTGTTTAGTATCATATCCAGGACACTCATTTGGGGAGTCCTACCCCTTTGCAAAGATGCAGTTGGTATATTCTACAGCCTCAGTCGACTGGGCCCAGAAACATGATACTTTGAATTATGAATGATATAATGGTAGTTCAATTAAAGCCAACTATGGAAGACCTCTTAACCACATATTGTTCATTTATGTATGAAAGCAAGTATACTCAGAATTGGTAATTGAGAGGTTAAAGTCTTGCTACATGGCCCTCTGTCAAAGATTAGAATGTGATATCTGTTCTGTTTCTCTTAACTAATGCTTCTGACCAAAATTATGAAATTAGTACATATAGAGGATGTTCACTTGCCTTTTTTTATTTGGCAGTAAATAAACTAATAACAGATAAACACATGATTTTGTCATCCATGATTAATCTTCTATAAGTCAAATCTGAGATTATCCAGTAGTTTAACTCATACTTTTTGGAAAAACTGGAATTTTGCATTAATATAATGGATTGTATCACTCTGTAAATGTTTAAAAGATAGGCATAATTTCTGTGTTGCTTTTATGGCATATCAACTCCTTTCGGATCATTAAATTCCAAATCAAGTAATTTTGATAAAACTTTGTTTTAGTTTTGTTTTGTTTTATGGTATATCAACCGTTATAGGTTATTTAATGCCAAATCCATTTTTATACATACAAACAGTTCTATTTCAAACAATTTAGTTTAGCCTAAGTACACAGTTTAAATGTCAAAACATTTCTGTTTCAAACAATTCAGTTTAATATAAGCACAAAGTTTAATTTAATCTGACCTATAGATAGGACCCTATCAGGTGCTACTCCTCCAGGACAGAGTGAACCTCAGAGCAATGGCAATAAAGGGGTACTCCACATTCCCCAAAGTGCCAGCATTACTGGAGCCTGGTCATCAGATTGTTTATTGTCATATCCAGGAAACTTGTTGGGGGAGTCTTACCCCTTTGCAGAATTGCACTCAGTGTATTCTACAGCCCCAGCCAACTGGGCCATTTCTATGTTGAAAATATTACTTAAAAAGATGACTATGAGAATGAATAAGCTAATAGTTGTTTATTTTTAGTATCAGTAAATGAATTTTTGGCAAGTTACCCAGCCATACCAACATATTGATAAGGTTTGGCTTGGTTTGGTTTGTTTGGGTTTTATGGCATATCAACCTTTGTAGCTTATTTAATGCCAAATCTTGTTTTTACATATATATTGAATATATGATTTGTAAACACATAGCTTTCAGATAACATTTTTAAATGAGTCTGAGCTCATTTTATTTGCACACAGTTTAATGGTTTCAAGTATTTCTATCTAACACAAATAATTTTATCTATTATTAATCATTTGTTTGCATAAAGTTAAATAGTTTCAACTATTGCTATGTAACAATAAAAATTCAACATCAGCCATTTTTAGGGGTGTCCTCGTAGTGTAATGGTTAAAGCGTTGGACTGCGGAATCATAGTAAGCAAGTTTGAACTCTAGTCACATTATTATATTCACTTTTGGAAAAATACCCTTGGGAAAGGTATGAACCCCCTTATCCTCCTAGCTATGGGTTAAATGGTATCACTACTGTCCTTCTAAAAAGGATGGATTTGGTGTAAAATAACCCAAGAAGGTTGACATGCCATTAAACAAAAGCAAAAACTATCAGTCATTTTCAGCACACATTTAAATAGATATGCATATGATTTTTAAGTGAATAGTTTGTAGGTAATTTCATTTTTAAATGAGAACTAATTTTTTTGCACACTAGTCTTGCTATTGTAATGTGGTCTACCACTGAGAGGAGAGAAATAAGAAACTTCCCCTACCCCTCTGTGTTTGAATTAACAGGCCACCAAAGACTGACTGTTAAAAGAAGAATAAGGAGTGTAGGTCAACTTCAGCCGGCCTGTTGAAGGAAGAAAAGGATGTAGGTCAAGCTATCTGTACCCCGTAACCTCACCCGGGTGAAAGAGATAGTAGTCCGAACGAATCACCTGACAGAAGAAAGAGGCTAAATGATTGGCCAGAATCCTAAAGCGGAAGTAGCACCCATTTTCGTCAGTGGAAATAGAGATAAAGAATATCAGTTTTTAGGACAGTAGTTGGGGGTGACAAGATGTGTGAACACTATGGCCAAGACTCCAGGTGAAAAAGCAGAAAGAATCTTGGACAAGAAGAAGCTGTAAAAAAAAAAATCCTGCTAACCCGTAAAAGAGAAAATACTCTCAGAAGGTACCCGCCAAAAAGCTAAGTAAACATTAAGACTGTTTCTCCCTACACCCTTTCTAAGTACTGCAATTATATACCCTCTCCCTCTCTCTCAATTTCAAGAAGGAAGAAAGAAAAGAAAAAAAGAAGAAAGACATTTATATTTTTGATATCATCCACTGATAATATAGCCGACACGTTAAATATGTGTGTGCGCATGTATTAAAAACCTTGTTATATTTTATATCTCTCCTCGTGTCGAAATTTATACATTGTATTGTCTGCCTATCAAGTTTTCTTTTGCATGCTCCTTTTCAGCTTCATTCACCTCATGTTATTCTCGCTAGATTGTTCTATTCGCCTTTAAAAATATGACACAGGAAATTGGAATTGTCGACTACGATAAATAGTATTATTATATCTAAACCTAGAGGCCCATATCTTCCATTATCCTAGGGGTAGAAAGAGGTAGTGGCCTGGTGGGTGTGTGTATGTTTACGTGAAATTTGGAAACCCCTTGCCAGTGGCGGTCAGTCTAGCCCCAAATTAACCCCAACATAATCTGCCTGTTCCCTACGCCCAAAAGGGGAACCTTAACTGGAACTTATTTTGAGAGGGATCAAGTGCCAGGCTGCCCCATCTTCACATGTGCAAAAAATAAACTCCCGTCTTGGAATTAATATTTTAGGCCACGTCACACTATTGTTTCTACACAGTTAAATGGTTTCAATTATTGATAACACTTGTAATCCTATACAATATTAGTCATTTATTGGCACACAATAAAGTGGTTACAAATATTGCTAATTAACACAATTTATTCATTTGCACACAGTCTAATCGTTCCAAGTATTGCTATGGAATACTAATAATTCAATTTAGACACACAGTTAAATAGTTTCAAGCATTGCTATTTAACGCCAATTAATCTTTTCAATATAACTAACTCTATTTTTTATACACAGTTAATTGGTCAAAGATTATTTCTAACAATTCAATTTAGGATAAGTCAACAAAGTTAAATGGTTCCAAGTATTGCTATATATAACTAACAATTCAATTAAACATTGGTCATTTGTTTACACAAAGTTAAATGTTCAAACAGTTCTATTTCAAATAATTCAATTTAGCATCAGTCATTGGTTTGCACTCAGTTTCAGTGTCAAACAGAATTCATTTTGACCCATAGATAGAACCCTGTCAGGTGCTACCACTCCAAGCTAGGATGGAACTAGGAGCAATGGCAATGAGAGGGTACTCCACAATCCCTAAAGCTCCAGCATGACTAGATTGTGACCATAAGTTTGTTTAGTATCATATCCCGGACACTTGTTGGGGGAGGATCTTACCTCTCAGCATAGATGCAGTTAGTGTATTCTCAATTTATACTTATATATATATATATATATATATAACCACACTCACACATATAGATAGATAGAGTACCCCTGGCAAAAATAATGGAATTTGTTCACTTAGGTTTTTGGTATAGTAGTAAATAAACTAATAACAGATAAGACATAAGATATTTTATATTTAGTAGCAGAATATTTTGGCTTCATAAAACATTCCTTAAACAAACTTGACTAAACTAGTTAAATTTTTTCCCCTAGTCATGCAGAAGAAAATATTGCCTGTGTGTAGTATATATTAATCTCCAAGCAGGATGTAATGCCATGTTTTTGACCTTAGATAGAATGCAGCAAAAAAAAATGTTGAGCCTGGTTCTAGGGATTTAGACCCTTGGGCAGCCTTCTTCCTCATTATACAAAAGAAAAGGATTGGAGAAGTCAGATACTTTTATAACACTGGTTGTGGGTACAGTGCAAATTTTAGAATAGTGAAAATATTATTCAGTTGATTGTTATCAGATTTTAGACAGTGCTCATAAAATGACCAGACATTTTAACCATAATAATAGACACTTTAAATGACACACTTCAGAAGTCACTGATAAAACAATAGGACCAGAAAATTATCTTTTATAATATATTATTGTCATACCACAGAAAACAGTATTAACAAAATATATTATGTTATACTGGGATGAGTCAAATGTTTTGCCATATTTTAGTAATGAAGCACAATTTGGCAACTTCAGATACTTTCGCTGAGGTTGTGATGGTGACAAAACACACTATACTGTAAGGTACTGAGTTTGTTTGATGCTCTCTGAGCACTTCTTCTAAGATTTACCTCAATGACTTGTAGCATAACCTCAGGAATCAATGGTTTTTGGCTTGTTGCATATTGAGTCTTGACAGAGTCGGATGTTCCAGCTGTGTAAACAAAGTGATGGCAGAACACACCTGTGTGAACAGGAAGGCAGTGGTGCATGTGGTGAGACTCAGTCCTGCAGCAGAAGAGATTTGGTAAGTCACGGAGAGTGCCAGAAGAAGTTATGGGTCAATATAGCAGTGTCCAAGCCTTCAAGTCCTTCAAGTCTTCCATGTGTCTTTGTCTCTCTGTCTCTCTCACACATACACCAGCTATGACCCCTTTCAAGAAATAAAGTGAGAGAGTTATATTTTTGTAACCAAGTGTTGTGGTTTATTCCTTTATTCCTTCATCTCTTCATCACAGCTATACAACAGGCCTACCTGACTTTGCCTGATCAGAGGTTATTGCAACCCAACTAAAATTTCTTGAACAATTTGGTTCTGTGATCAACCATCTGGTACTGTGATCAACTGCAACTTCACCTTTCTCACAACAAATGTTTTTGGTTGCTTCTGTAGCATTATGGCTCAGTTTGAATTAGACTACATTGTATATTCAACAGTATGTCTTTCAAATCTCATACAGAATGAAGCAATGCACAATGTGTCAGTGTACCAATGATAACAATATGACCAACCACAGCAAGTAATTCTCACAGCTTAAACTATTTCAGTCCTGTGATATATGTGCTACAGACTGGCATGTACCAAAATATTGCCAAACTTTTGACTTTTCCTATTAGTTTCATTTACCTTTTTCAGGTCTGGGTTGCTAAGCTGAGCATTTTCCCTTCATAATGTCTCTTATGGCAATGGGAGGGTTATTTGGCAGGGCACATTTGCTCTGTAAGTGAGGTTTTGGTTTCTTTGTTTAATGGCATATCATCCTTTGTAGGTTATTTAATGCCAAAGCCATCCTTCTAGAAGGACAGTAGTGGTACTATTTAACCCACAGCTGGGAGGATAAGAGGGGTCATACCTTTCCCAAAGGTATTTATCTGAAAGTGAACGTAATAGCATAACTGGAGTTCAAACTTGCTTACTACGATTCCACAGTTCGGCACTTTAACCATTATACCACGAGGACACTCCTTGTAAGTGAGGTGACTGACTGTATTGTGTTGCATGGTACCAGTAGTAAATGGACTCAGTGACCTGAGTTCAAATCCAATCAAATGTTTGTTACAATATTTAACAAGTCTTTTGGATTACCATGCCAAACCATTCTCCTTCATGGCATCTCCATCTGCTCTTCAAATAATATGTGACAAGTTATACTGGGTTACATGGTACCGTTTGAAAAGATCAACCACTGACCTGACTCAAATAATCCCAGATCATTGAACTTGATACAACATAGTAAGTTAACCAGCCAACATGTTGCTAAAGGATAGAATTCAAAGTTTTTCCTTCTCAAGTGGTTTGCCTAGCTATAAACCTAAAGAGCCTTGTTTGTCCTACTATCTAACCTTAGCTGGAAGGAGAAAAGATGGATTTATGCTTTTCTGAAAGGCATTAGCACAAAGTATAATGCAAACAGTCTCATTTAGAATTTTAATTTGTGTCGATTTTATATTACAATAACCATTATGTTACCCACTTATTAGAGAAAGGTATGCATCTATGTCTTCTCTCCACCACCCCAAGCTATGGGTAAATAGTTGGAATGACAGAGCTCTTTAACTTTGTAGGTCTCAAAGAAGGAAAAATTCTCCGACTTGAGAGGTGCATAGCATAATGGCTAAAGTTTGAACTTCAGTTTTATTATTTCATTAACTTTTCGACTCATACTCTATGGAAAGGTATAGATTTTATCATTCCCCAGCTATGGGTTAAATAGTACCACTGTTGTTCTTTTACAAAGATGCCTTTGGCATAAAAAACCCACAAAGATTGATATGCCATTAAACAAAGAAACCAAACAAAGTCTATGACTTGGTAATCCATATTCCAATTCTAGATAAGACTGTTTGCATTTTAGTTTTTGTTCCGGAAAAGTTCTAGATTCAAAATCAAGAGTTGTAGGGTTAGCATCATATACATTTGTATAGTCAGCCAAGAGCACTGCCCACTTTGGCCAGCTGGTTGTCAACTTCCTTGTTAAGCTTGGCATTTCATGTGATGGTGCACCCCAAGTAGATGAATGGATGAACCATCTTCAATTTAGTCATGCTTACAGTGATGTAGAGAAAGTGGTATTCTTCCCAAGGTGCTAGCTAGTAGAGTACCTCCATTTTATTCAAGCTTACTTTAAGCCAAAAGAGTTGTGCAACCTTTGTGAAAACAGGAAGTGATGTACAGCAAGACACTGTGTGGGCAACAAGGGCAGAGTCATTGGCAAAGTTGATATTTCAGATCAGTTGCTCCAGCGACTTCAGGAGGGCCTATAACCATTGGAGATTAAATAAGCTGCCATCAAGATGGTATTTGATGCAGACTTTGTTTCTATCGTCAAGATCCCTGTAGCCTATTTGAGACTCATGTTGAAGAGAATCAGTGCCAGGATGCAACTTTGGTTCATTATATTGATGATCTGGAAGAGCATCTGAGCAGTCACTGTTGTATCTAACTTAGTGTTGTGGCGTTTAGGGGTCAACATGAAGACACGCAAAGTAAGTGGAAACAAATATATTACAATAACAGAACAAATATACAGAATACAATATACAACAGTTAGGAATGTCCTTCCGGTACAGTCAGGCAGTTTGGAAATTATCTCCCTGAGTGTCAAGTAGAGTCAGTATATATTGAGAAGGTGCCTGTGGTGTAATAGTTATCGTCGTAGGAAATGAACACAGCGACACAAGTTCAAATCCTGAACGAGACTGATTACATTTCACATAGCACTAATACCCTTGGGAAAGGTATGAATCCAATTATTCTCCTGCCAGCTATGGGTAAATAGTAGGACAGACTGATTTCTTCAGCCTTGGTGAGGCAACTAGTCTAGGAGAAGGAAAACTCTGAATTCAAACCTGTTAAAATCTGCTTAAAAATTGACCTTGTGTCATATCCTGCCTGAGCGGAGGGTTGGTAAATATGTAAATATGTATATTGAGGAGGAATAGTCCATTACCATGTAGGTAGGTACCATAACACTTAGCCACACTGGTCTTTGTGCAGTTGGATGATCATGTTATGAAACTTTAGGGGACAACAATACCAACCATAAAAACATACTTATGCTCATCTAGAAGAGTAAATCATAATGGCTAAAAATTTCTTCCCTTTTTCTGTTTCTATCAGATTTTGGACACTGCTTATGAGATGACTTGATATTTAAACAATATCAGCTATAAATTGACACACTTCAGAAGCTCTGATAAATTGATTTAGTTTGATTTTTTTTACCCATGCTGATTATATAATGCCAAAGACAATCTTTTTTTAAGGCATTTATGGTGTGGCCTGTGCAAAATACATAAGAGATACATTTATAAATGGCTTGTAATTATGTACTATATAACTGCATCTCTTAGAGAAAAAGATACTAGACCTACAATCAACAAGTATTGTTGAATATTAACTTGAAGACCTCTTTGACATCTGTCGATGCAGTGGTGGAAGTCGGACTGTGGTTGAACAAAAATAATAGGAAATGCACCTGGTAACTGAATTAAACAGAACGTAGGTGTTTTCAGCAGAAATGCCACAAAAATTGCATGGGTGGCATGTTAAAAGGAAGCATGTCCATGTGCATTGTGTAGGTTACAGGATGGAGGAGATGAGATCATGAGAGTTTGCGTGGGTGACATACAAGAAAGAAGGGTGTCCACATGAAATGTGTAGGCAGCAGGCTGGAGGAGGCGTAACCAAGAGAATTTGTGTGGTTGTCTAGGATGTTATATAACCAGGAAGATTTCAACCCAATGCAGAAGGAAGAAAAAGGAGGTTCACTGAAGATTTGTACCTCGGCCCCGGTGTGTGAAGCTCAGCTGTCTTTGATCCTCCTGTACACTAATCATCCATACATTTTGATTAATAAAAGGAAAAGGAGAGAAGCAGATTGTATCTTTATTCATCAATGTTGTAATCTTTCTCTGCTATACAACAGTATATATTTACCCATGAGGAGAATGTGATACAAAGTCAATTTCTAAGAAGAGTACTGCTGGTTTGAGTTTAGAGTTCTCTTTCTCCAAGATTAGTTGTCTTATCAAGTCTATCCTACTATTTACTCATAGATAGAAAAAGAATAAATGGATTCATGCTTTTCTTAAGGATATTAATATAAAATCTCACATCCCAGGAGTATTCAAAACCCATCAATATATCTTCCAGAGAAATAGAACAATATAGAAATGTATTATATTTATTTTTGAATTCTTTGAGGTCTGCTATACATATAAAAAAGAAAATATAAGGCAGAAAATCCTACAAAGAGATTATGACATAATAGCAAGATAATTTAACAACAATAATTTTATTTTCCTACCTAAAGGATTAAACTTGGATTGAAATTTATACCAAAATTACAAAATAATATCAGAAGGTGAAAGGGACAAGTGTCATGAATGATTGTGTAAACATTTGTTTATGTCATGATGAATGCATAAAGAATATTCAGCTTCAGTTCCTTGTGAAACGTACCTGTGTGGAAACTGTAAGGTGGATGTCAAAGTTATTACTTAGCTCATATCTTTTGTTTGATGCCTGATGGCTGTCTTCAAACATTTCTATGATTTGAAAATGACTGTCCTCTTCGATGTTTGGCAGTCATCTGACATAAGTAATCATCTCTGTGACTCATATTTTGGCATGCAAAAGTTACAATCTTTGTTAACCTGTTATATTCCATCCAATCGGTGACTACCTCTTTTCTCAATTTGAATATGAGACCATATTCAAGGTTGAATCTAAAAAAGGGGTGATGGGTAGGTACCTGACTTGATGTCATCGCCATCCTGCCTCACATGATTTTTTTTTATATATGTCCTTATTTTGATTTCTGGCTTTTAAGTTAAGACGGTTTGACTTCATTATTTGTTTCCCTTTCTCTTTTCTTAAATTTGTGTCTGATCCTCCTTTGCCCTTTTCATTAGTTCCTATTGTCCTCATTTGATTTGCTTTTTCTGTTTCACTTTCACATTCATGTGACAAAAGTGAAACACAAACAGCTCCATCCAAGATTTGAACTCAGGTTCCTGATTCCATTTCCTATGATTCCCATTATTCTAAGCACATCTCCATATATGGCTTCAAGTAACTAATGATAATCATTTGTAAAAAAATTATAACTTTAAGTAACTATTTTTAATATAAATAACTTGTATAAGTTATACAGTCTTAAGTAACTATCTATTTAATAATTATTTGCAAACAATTACATATTTTTAATTAATAATTCCTATCTAGTAATTCACAAGACATTATATAACTTTAAATAAGTTGTACACAATTATATGTTTTCAGATATTCCTATGTGTTGTTTTGAACAGATAAACACTTCATAGTAACAATATCAATGTTTTAAGAACTAATATAATAATATAGTTAAATATTGTTCTCAACATTATCTTAAACAGATCTATTTTACCCTAACAGGTACTACTACTGGGAGTAATGGTAATGAAGGAGTGACTTTACACTCCTAGGGGCTTCAAAACTGAAGCCTTACCACTAGGTAAATTTAGTGTCATACTTAGGACACCTTTTTTTTGGGTGGTTGGAACCCTGTCTTACCTCAATGACTAGAATCAGATAGATAGACAGATAGATAGATATGGCTATAGTTCAAAAGATGAAAATGAACACATTTAAGACAGAAACATAGACAGGGAACTTCAAGTGAAGTAATGGTTTGACAGCTGGAGTAGCAGATTGTTAGTGAATTCCATTCTCAACAAGTGTTCTATACTTCTGGTCTTCTGCTAATCTAAGCTAAGTAAATTACAACTAGATAGATGTATAGTGAATTACAAAGATAGAATAAACAAATAAAGTGGGGAGGGATAATGATCAGGGTACACAATAAAATCAAAATTCTTTTATTATGAACACAACTATAAGACATATAATGATGTATTTGACATTACACTTTTATTTGTAAACATTAGATATTGGCTTTAATCAAGACACATACAAATACATACACACATGTACATACACACACGCATACATGTAGATACACACACTCACACAATGCTGGGTTCAAGATAAGTAATGATAAAAAAAACAAGCATGACAGCTGAACCAGTTTGAAGCCAAAATCAATGTGTCAGATGGAACCAACTTTACTATCCATGACACCCACTATTGCTGTCCGAGTTGATATATTTGACCAACAGATCAATTTAGCAAATCCTGTATTGTACCTACACTGTCTTATACTGCATAATAGGCATATCTTATAATAAACATTCAGAGTCTATGGCTTCATTATAGCCTAGAATACACAGACTGCATCCCATGGAGAAGAGTAAGATTTCTACCCCATAAAAAAGAGTGTCCTGAGTATGATTGTGGCCAATATCTAATCATAATTGGTGTTTTGTTCATACATAAAACCTTTTTACCATCTTAAATTCTGCTTTGTTGACAGAGTCTAGAATACACTGATTGTAACCTATGCAGAAATGTAAAATTCCCAAAAAGTTGGTGCAGGGCAACCATGAGAGAAAATGACCTTGAAAGGATTTATATAAGAAGATGATTTGGTTTGGTTTAATTTGATTTTATGGTATATCAACCATTGTAAGTTATTTAATGTCAAATCATCTTTATACATATATATCAAATATATATCATTTGTAAACACATTTTGTTAATAATGCTTTAAGAGCCAAAGCTCATTATTTTGCACACAGTTAAATGGTTCCAAGTATTGTTATATATCACTAACAATTCAATTAAACATCAGCCCTTTGTTTACACACAGTTAAATGATCAAACAGTTCTATTTCAAATAATTCAATTTAGCATAAGTCATTCATTTGCACTCAGTTTAAATGTCAAACAGTTCTATTTGACTTATAGATAGGACCCTGTCAGGTACTACCACTCTGGGCCAGAATGGATATGGGAGAGATAGCAATGAAGGAGTACTCTGCAATCCCCAAAGCTCCTGCATAACTGGAGTGTTACCATCAGATTGCTTAGTGTCATATCTCGGATGCTCATTGTAGGGAGGGGTCTACCTCTCTACAGAGATGCAGTTGGTGTGTTCTACAGCAGGCTGGGCTGATTACATGAGAAGAGGTCCATAAATGAGGAATTAATACAGTGAACCCATAATGGGATATGGGCCATTTAGGAAAGGTCGTTATGTTGTACTTACTGCAGTCATTAAAAATGCCAATGAAGTTGCTCTGCTACATGTTTATATAGTCAGAACTGTTGGTTTGGTGTGTTTTTTTTGTTTAATGGCTATTCAACCTTTCTGGGTTATTTAATACCAAAGCCATCCTTGTAGAAAAACAGTAGTGATGTTATTTAAACCATAACTGTAAGGGATAAGGAGGTTTATACCTTTTCCAAGAATATTAGTCGAAAAGTGAATGTGATGGCACAAGTAGAGTTTGAACTCACTACAATATCACAGGTCCAGCATATTAGCCACAACATAACAGGGATTCCCTCCCAGGACTGTTGAGATCTGAGAATAACTATGAGTGTTTACTGGCAGTAGTGCTTGATGAGTTTCATAAATGATTTTGTCAAGGGTCTACTATGTGTGATAATGGTTTGTTGGTGAGTTAACTGTTTCAGTTACACAAGGGATATCATGTTGTTAATGGTCCAACTGCCAAGGAAAAAAAAGGAAAAGAGAAATTCTAGTGTATTTATGTGTTTTGGGAGCAGTGCTATAGTGCCTTCTGATTAGACAGAAGGAGACATGTAACCTGCCTTCCACTACATCTGTAGAGTAAACTCATCAGCCAGTGTCTTGTATGGTCATGTATGATCCTATTTTCTTATCTTGGCAAAAGAGACATGAATCATGATGAAATTTTACTTAGAGTATAACACCTGTTTAAAATGATTGTGAACATACATTGTACTGTATATAATTAGAGACCATAATTGTTAAACTGACTTTGACATGAAATAACTCAACAAGGGCTGACATGCTGTAAAACCAATCAAACAACTAAATAACTTTCTTATGTCAATGCAGAAAATGTTGAACAACCATAAATCTTGATTTTAAAACCTAACATAACAAGTTTCTTTGAATTTAATTCTTTTAAGTAATTAGGTTAAAAAATAATGATGGAAGAAATCTTGTATTCATATTTCCATAAAGTTTGTCATTCATGGTTTTTAACAATAAATTTATAGATGAAACAATTTATCAAGGAATAGAGCTGTCTGCTTCATTATATCTGGACACATTTTACTCCCACATAAACATTCCAAGACTTGAATGCTCTTTCACTGAAGTCTGAACATCCTGTGAGCCAACCTTAACATCCTTGCATTCCATAAGTTTGTGATTGCTGGAGTTCTCACACAATCCTGGGAGAAGGTCTTTGAACCAAGAGAAATATCCAAAAAATAATAATAATGATAAAGAATGAGGTTTTTTTCTTTTCATGATCACAAAATTTCATTTTATTTTGCTTCTCAACCAAATGCAAACAATTATTTCATTCTTTTTATTTGTCCAACAAAGACAAGTTCAATAGCAAAACACAAAAGCCATTGAAATATGCAAAGTAAATAATGTTACCAGTGAAATAATGTCTGTAAATATTTGGTACCAAAATCCAAGGTCTATCAGATATATATCAAGCCATTTTAAATATTTTAAAAACCAGTTGTGTAGCCAAAGTGTACCTTGGCAATCACATAAGATAGGGATACTCTTGTGCAAACAAATGATTTCTATTATTGAATAGAAATAGCTATTTGAAACCATATAAAAAAGTAAAGTTGGCGACCTTTGTCAAGGGTGACCCAAAGGCTCCCTTTTCTATAGCTATGACACCGAGGTGTAGGGGAGGGTGCTACTCCTTTCCCTGGATTGCTCCACTTTATCCTTGATCCCCACCTTATAATACTGTGTTAAACAAGGCAGCATCAAGTACCATTTTTTTAGTCTTTGGTATGACTTGACCTGGGATTGAACCCTGGTCTCCCAGACCATCGGTGAACACTCTACTCATCCAGCCAATGGCCCGGTAATTGTGTATGAATTATTACTATTTGATAGGAATACTTGATATCCTATAACTGTATATAAACAAATGATTATTTTTAAAAAGAAACAGTTATTTGAAACCATAAAAGTGGTTGAAAAAACTGACTTTGGCATTAAATAACCCAAAAAGTGTTGACATACTGAAAAAAACCTCACCCAACCAACCAACCAACCAACCAACTAAACAACTGATGTGCCCAGCAACAGCCATATTGATCCAACTTTGCATGTAATATTTTAATATTTGATACACACACTGAAAACAAAACAAAACAGCTTTGCATCCAACAAAGTCTTCATCAGATGATAACACTGGAATCAAACATTAACACTAACGTAGAACACCCCAGGAGAATCTTACCATTCCATCAAACTTTGTTGGCTCGCCATCACATCAGAAAAGTTTGAAATTAATTCTTATCAAACTGCAGTTTTTATTAACCAGTATAAACAGTTCTTCATAAAAATACTGGAGCATTGCGAAAATTAAGATTGGTTTGTGGAGAATCTAATTCATAGTTATGTTCAACAGTTTTTTGTAAGTGTCAATATATAAACAGACACTCTTCCTTGACTTAGTTGGTTGGTTTTATAGCACATCAACCTTTATGGGGTTATTCTATGCTGAAGTCAGTTTAATACCATATTTCTCAGGATATAAGAATCACATTGAGCATTATATGTGAGTGTCAATATATAAACAGACATTTTCTCTTGGGTTGAGTGGTTGGTTGGTTTAATAGCATATCAACCTTTATGGGGTTATTGTAAGCTGAAGTCAGTTTAATACCATATTTCTCAGAATATAAGAATCACATTTAGCATTACATAATTCTATGCCAATATTATACAGCATCCCATTTACTGGTATTATGGTGAGAGGGTTATCTATTGAAGTTTGAAATTAACCGCTATGGAGCTTGAAAGGGTTGCAATGAGAGATAGTCCTCTAAATATGTTTGTAAACCATGTGTCTTATATATCAGGAAATATGGTAATCATATTCTCCAATTATTTACAGTACAAAAGTGTATCATCACAATCATTTTAAACAGTTAAACACTTCATGTTTAGTTGCAATATCAATGTTTAAGGAAAAAGGTAATAATAATGTTCACAATCATTTTAAACAGGTAGGGTTTCCAGGAGGATTTAAAAAAAAAAAAAGAAAAAGAAAGGGAGCACAAATGAAATTTTAAACAAAAATATTTCCTAACATTTTTTTACAAAATAACATATTGGATAAATACTAAATACTGAAATTAGAAAAATTACATAAATAGCTGATTTCTGGTAGATTTTTTTAAATCAAGAGGTAATTTGTCAAAAAATTTGTCTTAATACAAATTATTATACATAAACATTGTTTTACAGATTTTCAAATACAAAATTCTTTTTCTTTTTTTGTATAAGAAATTTTTCAAATGAATCTTCTAAAAAATGATACACAATTTAATGCAAAAAAATCAAAAGTCTTTGCATGTTTAGATGTTTTCTCAACATGTGTCTTAAAAGAAATACAAGAGAGTGAATTTGAAAATGCTTTTATCATGCAAATATTTCAAAAAACTTTTCTTACAAACAATCCTCTTCATAAATAAACTTGTTCATAAATGAAGGCAAACTGACAATTTTATTGAAATAAGATAAATAATTGATTTTGGGTAGATATTTTAAAATCAAGATGTAATTTGTCTTTATGCAAATTATTACCCATGAACATTATTTCACAATGGAAGCAATTTTTCAGATATGAGATTCTCTTTTTTGTTTTTGCTGTTATTTTCTAATGCTAATTTAGCCAGAGGTTTTGTTGTTATTTTTAATGAGGGAAAGTTTTGTTTTTAGCGAGGAAGATGGTATAACGTGTGTGTGTGTGTTTACGTTGAGTTGTTTCCTCACTAAGTGTGTATTTCCCTCACTAATTATTGTTAGGTATATAAAGGAGAAGGTTCAAGATGTCGAAGTCGAAATGTTTTTAGGAATAGTTTTTATTTGCAGCATGGAATATTTAGTTTGCTTTTGTGCTGCAAGTCTTGTAGGAAAGATTGTGAGTAAGGAGATGAAATGGAGTTATGAGAAAGTTGAGAAGGCAGCGCGTATCATTGGACGTGTGAGGGATTGTGTTCGCCGTAGTTTAGCGAAAGTCTTGTTTGCCGTTGGAGGAAATAAACTTTGGAGTCACCGTGAGTTTTGTGTGTCTGGTGGATTTTGGGGAGAGGCGTGCGTTGTCTCCATTAAAGTGGCCCAGATGTGAAATGAGAGCTAGGTGCCGAGAGCGGAATAAGGCATCGCATCGACATAGCCAATTTGGGGGGTGGCATAAAGTTGTTCCTGTGGTGGCGTATTGAATGTATCTAATTCATATTCAACTGGGATTCCTTCTCCTAAATGATAGACGCAAGAAATCCATAAATTAGATAGGTTCCCTCATGTGTCCATGCTGCTGCTGCTATTGAAGAATGGCCAGTGGGACGTTTGCACAGGACGGCGTTGTTCAGCCAAAGAGCTTGTGTTTGCCAGCTTACCCAATTTCTGCTGCCCGGAAAAAGAGATCCGGGATGAATAGGATAAGTCATCCTGATTGGGTGAAATTATGCGTCGAATTAAATTGCGCGCCAAACCAAAATACCTTCTGCAACACTAACATTACAATTTTTATATTAGTTTTTTCTTTAATAATTTTTTTGGGATTAATATAGAGTTTTAATACAATAAATTGAAATATTCTAAAGTTAGGATATTTTTATCTATGCATATTTTTTTTCAGTTTAATTTTTTATAGAAAGCCTGTTGAAGTCCTTGTTCTTTTGTAAGTTGTGCAAATTTAGCAATTTGCAAGGTGGATACATTTGGACATAGATTTGCCACTGCATATGAAAAATAAACCTAATCTACACACAGAAGTTTTGTCTTCTTTTTACATTTAAGAAAAGAAACTCCATCCCCTTAAAATTGGAGGGGGTGTCCTCGTGGTGTAATGGTTAAAGCGATGGCCTGCGGAATCGTAGTACGCGAGTTCGTTCTCCAGTCGTGCTATTATGTTCACTTTCGGGCAAATACCCTTGGGAAAGGTATAAACCCCCTTATCCTCCCAGTTATGGGTTAAATAGTACTGTTCTTCTAGGAGAATAGCTTTGGCATTAAATAACCTAAAAAGAGTTGATATGCCATTAAACAAAGAAACCAAACCAAACTAAACCAAACCTTAAAATTGGAAGTGGAAAGTAGAAACAAAATAATCAAAGCATTTCTTAGCAAGTAAAGGATACTCTACCCTGGTTGAAATCCAAAACTTCATGCTGAATTTTTTGTTCATGATCTCTAGATGTAGAAATATTGTATATAATTTCAAATGAATATCAGATGAAATTTTTATGAAAGGTGTTAGGGAACTAAACATAGTGGTTTCCCTTTTTGGGAGTTATGGGCGGAGCTTCTGACAACCATGCAACCGTTGGTCATGTGACATTTTGAGAAGCAAGTTCTATCTTTTTTTGGTAGCAGACACCAGCCAGAGAGGACCCCTGAACTTCATCTCTGTCTTTTCGAGCAGCACATGTGTGCAAATTATCCTTCCATGAAACAGCTTTTGTAACCTATTTTTAGATTTGGAACCTTTATCATGTTTTGTAATTATGTGTAATATATATGTATAAAATATATGTCACTTTTGTGGGCTTTGTCTTTCGTTACTGATATATTCTGTGTTAGGTTTTCCTTCATATAGTCTAATGCATTATAAGAAAAAGCTGGTGATAGTCTCAATGAATACCACACACTATAAGTTCCTATACAGGGAAAGGAGTAACACCCTTCCCTACACCTCAGTGTAGTAGCTATTGAAAAGGGAGCCTTCGGGTCACCCTCGACTACGGTTGCCAACTTTACAACTTTACTTTATAAGTTCCTATAAAGGTTTTCAAACCCAATCATAATCTTTTGTATTTGATGATGGAAAATCAAAATAAAATTAGAAGGTTACATGTTCAGATCACATTAGGGTCACCAGTCATAGGAGGAGTTAATGCAAGGATTCCCCACTCACTGTCCAATATTAGCATTTGTATATCCAATGATATATAAACATTGAATTGATAGAAGAAAAGACAGGATAAGCTCGTTTACACATGTAGGAACATTTAATACATGCATAATAAACATACAAGAAATATTAACAAGAATACACAAACATGACTCAACAGGTAAAATGAGCATATATTGTTCTATGAACAAGCAGTATATGAAAAGGGTTCAAAAATGGTAAAAAGTCTTACTTAGGTTATAATATGAACATCTTATATAGAAGAAAAGACCAAAAGATGGTGATAAAGAGTAAAGAAATGAGTGACAAACAACAAGAGTTTAAAACAAGGAAAAAGTGTATTTATGAATCTAATAGAAAAGACAATTTACAGTCAGAAAGTTTCTTCAACGAATGATTCTGCTTGGTGTTTAAGGTTGGACTTGTCAGGACAAATGTTCCTTTTAGTAACATGTGTGATGCATACGGAAATTTTGGAAGTAGTTGCCATACAAATATAGAAGGAAGAGAAGTTTGGAGCTCAAGGCATTAACTTCATGTTGTTGTGGTAGGAAGATCAGACCTTAGCTTGGAGCAGTGGTTGCATATATGGCATGAATAGAAAGTTTTCTTCTTAGCTTGCTTCAAATAGAGTCAGTGATAATATAAAACCACTGGAAGAGGTTGATATATGGCACTGGTGTGGTAGATAACAATGTAAGGTCTCTTGCACTGCTCATGGTTATATAGCAAGAGAGTATATGGCTGTGTAAAGTCTCTTGCACTGCATGTGTTTATGTGAGAAGATTAGAGCCAGTGGCAAGATAAAACTGCTATCAATGGATTCACAGAGTTGCACATTAGAGCTGGCAGGACTATTTGGGAATAAGCTGTGCCATTGAGAATAGTTGTATGTGGGAAGTACTGTGCTACATTAGCTGATGTACTTTCAGTGGTGTTTGAATGACAGCAAGTCTCCTCAGATTTCCAGGACTCTTCTGAGTATTCTGGCTGATCTCAACAATGTTGTAGTCGGGATGGTCTTGATTCTCCTTCTGATTTCCAATTGTTCCAATCCCCTTTCCAAGCCTTTGGGAACTGTTCTAAGGGCACTAACTACAATTGTTATCATGATCACCCTTATGTTCTACAGTTTTTTTTAGTTCTCTAGCAAGGTTCATACCTTTATCGTTTTGCTTTTTTTATCTTCCAGCTGTGGTCTGCTAGAACAGTAAAATCCACTAGATGACAAGTATTATTATTATTATTATTATTATTATTATTATTATTCCTAGCAAGTTTTTCACACCAGCATTAGCTGATGGCCTTTCACTGTAGTCAGAGTGACAGCAAGTCTCCAAGACTCTTATCAATATTCTGACTGATCTTAACAATGCTGTAGTCTGTATAGTCTCTGCTCGTCCTCCAATTTCCACCTCTTCCAGCCCCTATTATTATTATTATTATTTGTTTTTTTATGCCTCCTTGGGCATCTTCACTATCTTTTTACATCAACCTTTAAAAAAATAAGAATCTTCACACAGAAAATATACACTATTAATACAATATCTATGTACAGATCAAACTTTCTTTAGGAATTTATCCGTTACTTTCCAAAAATGTCCAAAAATTTCATCATAACTCTGATGTACTCGGTTTGATAAGCCCCTATTTTGAATAGCCTCAAAATAAATATTTATGTGAGATTTAAAATTTTTTTTGCTATAAACTAATTCTAAACAATGCAAAGTTTATATTTATGTGAAAAAAAATTTATTTTGCTTTTTTCAAAAAGAATTCTTCTTTATTGAATAACCCCATATTTCTTCTTTAAAAAAGTACAATAACTGCCTCAGTGTGTTGCAGAGTATAGTTTGAGAATCATTGATTACAGAAGCTACTAATGGCAAGACATTTTTTGATTAGTCTCTAATTCTACTCCCACTGTTTTTATTCCTAATTTAAGCCATTTAATTGACTGCCTGGAACCTTGTGCTGTGTCCATTATATATAGAATATTCAATTATCTATATTTGTTCAGAATGACCACAGCAAGCAAAGGGCATATTGACCACAAGTGCTATTTATAGTGGAAGCTATAGTACTAACAAGGTGTTTGTTGATATAAAGGTTATTGTGGTAAGAAATGGGCCGAGTGACCTGAGTTCAAACTGTGGATGAGGCTATTTGCATTTTATACAGCACTAATAACCTGGAGAAAGATATGAATCCACCTATTCTCCCTCCAGCTATGGGTAAATAGTAGGACAGACAAGGCTCTTTAACCTTGGTATGGCAATCAGTTAAGGAAAAGGAAAACTCTGAATTCAAAGCTGTTAAACTCTACTTAAAAAATGACCTTGTGTCACTTCCTGCTCATTTGGAGGGGTTGGTGAACACAAAGAGTACTAACGAGTGAGAGAAGGCCTTGTATGAATGTATATATATTTACCAACCCCTCCGCTTGGGCAGGATGTGACACAAGGTCAATTTTTAAGCGGATTTTAACAGGTTTACATTCAGAGTTTTCCTTCTCTTAGACTAGTTGCCTTACCAAGGCTGAAGAACCTAGTCTGTCCTACTATTTACCCATAGCTGGAGGGAGAATAATTGGATTCATACCTTTCCCAAGGGTATTAGTGCTATGTGAAATGCAATCAGTCTCGTCTAGGATTTGAACTCGTGTCGCCGTGTCCATTTCCTACGACGATAACCATTACACCACGGGCACCTCCAAATGAATGTAGCCGTGTCAAGGTTTCATAACTCATGCTAATCAAAAAAGGATGAAAAGTAAGACAATTGAGATGAGATATATTTGAAAAAAAAAAGTAAAACTTTATCCTCATTTATGGTCATTTGAGATGTCATTTGTTTGTTCATTTAGGAATATATTGCTTATCAGAGTTCTAGTTGAAAAGGAACACATGGGAATCTACATTTAAGGTGAGCCTGCTGGAGGCTTATCACACTGACTGTCATGGATAACTGAGTTGCTTGTTGGATGCATTCTCTCTCTGCTGCTAGGATTTTTTCTGCCTGCTTAGTCAGTTGGTTTAGTTTGGTTTTATGGCATATCAACCATTGTAGGTTATTTAATGCTAAATCTATTTTTATACATATAAACAGTTCTATTTCAAACAATTCAATTTAGCATAAGTATGCAGTTTAGTTCTATTTGACCCATAGATAAGACCCTATCAGGTGCTACCACTCTGGACCAGAGTGGACTGGGGGCAAATGAAGACACGGAAAGAGTACTCCACATTCCCCAAAGCTTTAGCATTACTGGAGCCTCACCATCAGATTGCTTAGTGTCATATCCAGGACACTCATTGAGGGAGTCTTACCTCTCTGCAGTGATGCAGTTGGTGTATTCTGCAGCACCAGCTGACTAGGCCACTGCTTAGTCAAATTAGTCTTTCATATATAATACACGAGTAGCTCAGATTGGGTTTTCTGAGAGTTTTATAGCTTAGTTTCTGATAGGACGGAAAATATTTTCATGACCATTTTTATTTCTCTAGTGTTCTTCTCAGTAGTTGGTACATAAAACTGGTTGAATTTTGGTCTATCTTTGGCATATGAGCAGTGGTTGTCAAGGTGAACATTTCTGTTTGGGTTGTTGAGAAGGTTTTTGACAGAAGTTCTAATATATTTGAAACCAAGTTCACACAGAAAGATCCGCCAAAAATTTGTCTCTTTTCCAAGTGGGACAAGAATTTGTCTAGTGTGGTCACTTTTTGGGTGCCCCTCAAAAAGTCATGAAGTTTTACAGCTTCTTCTACATTAAATTGTCAAAAAGAAAAATCTGACTTCATTGATGTACCAAACTAACATGAAACTGAAAATCTACAAATACTCTTCTCCCAGGACCCCACCCCCACCTCCCCCCAAAAAAACCCCACAAGATTTTTGTTCTCCTAACTATCTCATCATCTTCAATAAGCTATTTTCTCTTCTAGACTTAATTTCATACTTTTCTCTTCTTCAAGCTATTTCATATTCACTTTATATTCATCTCATATTTGTTTACTATGTCATGAAAACATGAAATAAATTATCATGACCAAGAAGCTTTATCAGTAACTGGACTAATTCTACATATTCTTCATATATCTTTCTGTGAATAAGTTAATAAATCAATTGTTGTTATATAAAAAGAATACTCATCTTTTACATTGTCAATATCCCAACCTTAGCAAAGTATATATATAGTAATTTACAAAGCTCTTTGCTTCGATGTGGCACAAAGCCGAATGAATGGGGCACCCAATGAGACTCGAACTCACTCGTGTAGGTTTGCTAGTTTAGCTTGCTAACCATTACACCACCAGACGTCCCCAGCAATGTATATATATAGTCACCTCATTATTTGGTAGCTTATATATATAGCCACTTCCATAATTGGCAAACCATATATGGTCAGCTTCATAACTGCAACCTCTGTATATCATTTCCTCTATAATTAGCAACCTATATATATGGTTACTTTCATAATTGGCAGCCTCTATATATGGTCACTTCCATAATAAGCAATCTATATATGGTCGCTTTCTTAATTGCAGCTTCTATATATGGTCACCTCTATAATCAGTAACTTACATATGTAATTACCTTCATAATTGGGAACCTCTATATATGCTCACCTCCATAATTGGAAATTCAATATATTTTCATCTCCATAAATAGCAACTGCCATATTTGATAACCCTAATAATTTATTGTAATTTTCTGAAGTTAAAAGATGAAATATTTTTCATTGTTTGATGTATTGTCTTTATCTAGTAGTATCTATTTGTTGTTAAAAATAATGAAGATATGAGTAAAAAGAAACAAGAAAAAATCCTATATATTTTTAGCATATACCTGTTAGTTAAAATCTATATCTTTGTAATCTTGTACATCGGAACAAATAAAAAAGAAAATGTGTTACTATTCTGGGTCAAAATGAACAACAGATGTATTTGCAGATGTGACAGTATATAAACTACAGAAGTAATCTTCAAAGTTGGGTAATAAATATTGACAAAATAAAAAGAAATAGGCTTGGTTTTTATTTTACTGGGAATGTGTTAGATTCAACCAAGCCTGGAATTTCAATATTTTTGCAGTTTATTTTTTAGAATTATATAATCATCATTATCATCAATGCATACTGACCCAATGGATTCTTTTAACTCTCTCTTGGCATCTGTCCCTATCAGTCATCACTTTTGGCATGTACTCTACACCAGCACTACTCAAAGTTAGGGTACACATACCAGTACCTGTATGCAAGTCATTGGTTCATTGGAAAAATACCCTACTAGTATACCATATAATATATAGTTATAAAAACATTTCGCTAGACAGCATCCAGTGTCTACACAGAGCTGATGAATATAAGTTTTTGTTGGTAGGCCAACACTGGTGTGTCCTTGTGTAGAAGTCCATAGGAGAATGTCACTTATGAGTTCATCCTTACTTCTCTCGCAGTGCCTAGCATGTCTTCCTCATCTGATTTGGATAGTTTGTGAGACGAGAAGTAAGTGGCCGTACAGCTGCTGTTGAGTGACCGACTCTCTTAGCGGCGCATTGATTCACGAAAAGAAATAGATCTGTGGCTGCTACACTATCAATAGAAGTCTATGCTTTCCCTATGCATATGTCGACAGCACTTACAGAAGATAAGATATTGCTACCAAAGTATATGAACTGGTTGACTAATTTCAGATGAAGGTGGTGCAAAAATCCCAAAAGAGAATGCAAGTGTATTGACACTTTTTTTTGGCTAATAAGGAATTTCCCAACTTTTTATTTTTGTATTTTCATGAATATCTAGATCTTTTGTTGAGCAAGAGATATTATTGCTATACTTGGTACTCAGTATTTAGTCAAGTCCCTACTCACCATATTAACATTATTATATCTGTTAACACTGAACACAATGGAAGGAAAGACAAAATAAACTCATTTACACCTACAAGAACATTTAACATTTAATATACAGAATATACATACCAGTGGCGTTAAAAGAAGGAATACATGAATGTGTTGCAATAGATTCAGGGGGAGTCTCCTTGGTGTAGTAGCTAACATGTGACATGTAGTGAGTTTGAACTAAAGTTGCACTACAACTGTTATAGCAGCAACTGGGGCCAAAAATCAAAGACACGAGTGTCGTACTGATGAAGTTGTATATCTTTATTTGCGCATGTGTTCAGCGTAAAAACAAGTACACATTCTCCAGCTATACATTCACCAACTTGAAAACTCTTTTTGCCTTGCTAGTGACCCACAAAGAAAAAACGTCAGTCTCGCATATCGGTCAATTTGAAAAAGACCGAATTCATGCCAGCCGGTGTTCAGGCCGGAAGTTCCTCCTGCACCTTCCACCTGGAAGCGACCAGTGCAGGAGGCAAAGTTCAATCTAAAATACTATACCGGTTGAAACGCAAAGTCTTAAATTTACAACAACATTCACTTTCAGACTAATAAATACACTTAGGAAAGGTATGAATCCGCTTATTACCCTCTGCTATAGGTTAATTTATACCATTACTCTTCTTTTATAAGGATGGCTTTGGCATTAAATAACCCATAAAGGTTGATATGCCATTAAACAGAGAAACCAAACCAAACCAAACCAAACCAACCAACAGATTAATATATATACATTACACCATAAACAAGCAGTATGTAGAAGGAGTATAAAAAAGGAAAAAGGCTTATTTGATGAGTATAGGAAACATCAGCACATGGTTTTACCATTCTCTTGCAGGGTCAGAGACAATGTCTCCAATGTTTAAAGAACAGTAGCAGATAGAGGTTGAGAAGGGGCTTCTATAATTGTCATGTGACATTCTACCGGGATTCTTAATGGACATGCCAAATTTCTAAGGGAGATAATTATTTATGCATCCCTACAACATTATTTGGTATTTTTGGTTCTACTCTTCTTTCCATTCCTGCATTCAGAGTATTCAATGAGTAATAGTCTGAATTTGTATCTGTCTTGAAGCTTACTTTAGTGAATTTCCAACTTAAGTCATCTATATTAATACAAATTCTGATGAACACCCCTTCAATTTCTTTGAGGATTTTTAATTTGCATGCAATATTTTCAGATGTGTCTATATTCTAAAAGTTAGTTGGTGCAATCTTTAACAGGCATCTGCCCTATTGGTGAGGCTTAGACAATACTGACATAGAGGAGTAAGACCCCTTCATAAAAAGGGGTGTCCTGAGTATGACACTAATCTACATCTGATGGTGAGGCATCCGTTCTGGAGATCTGAGGAGTGTGGAGTACCTATTTATTGCCTTTAATTCCAGGTCCATTCTGACCTGAAGCGGTAGTATTTCTTATAGTCTCATCTATGGATAAAAAAATCTGTTTAAAAACTATTCTTATTTAATAGAACCATGTGTAAAAAAATAATAATAAACTCTTAAGAAACAACTACATATATGAACATACAATGAATGCAATTTCCTAACCTCTTGTAATAAAATGATATAGAATAGCATAAAATAACCAGAGAAAGGCTGACATGCTAGTAAAAATCAATCAATCAATCATCTGATTAGCATGCTTGATTTTCTTTATTCATGCCGCATCTTTTAACACCTTTGCTGTATTTTAAAAAAATTGTATATTGCTGATTTGAATTTGTTCAGTAAAAAGGTAGAGATATCTATGTAGCTCATGACATCAGGGGTAAAAAAAAAAAAAAAAAGTAAAAAATAAAAATCAACAAAAGAAGGATTTATTAAACAAATAGTTTAATTCTTTGACATTGGGTAAAACAGCTGGTGCTTTTGAAAAAGATTATCAAAAGTAATCTTTCTTCTTGTAAATAAGTTTTCATAAACTGCTGCTTCTTTCAAATTAAATCATAAAAGAATTCTAACTTCCATGATGCAGCAAAATAACATGGAACGATTACACCCTAGCTCACTAGACTAGCAAACCTTTGCAAGTGAGTCTGAAACTCATTGGGTGCTCTATTCATATGGCCTTGTGCCACATTTGAGCAAAATGTTTAGTAAATTACTAGCTCATCTTCTTCAGTAAGCTATTTTCTTCTCAACTACACTTGATCTTATCCTTTTCAATTAGCCATTTTCTCGTGGTGTAATGGTTATCGTCGTAGGAAATGGACATGGCGACATGAGTTCAAATCCTGGACGAGGCTAATTGCTTTTCACATAGCACTAATACCCTTGGGAAAGGTATGAATCCAATTATTCTCCCTCTAGCTATGGGTAAATAGTAGGACAAACTGGGTTCTTCAGCCTTGGTGAGGCAACTAGTCTAGGAGAAGGAAAACTCTGAATTCCAACCTGTTAAACTCCGCTTAAAAATTGACCTTGTGTCATATCCTGCCCGAGCGGAGGGGTTGGTAAATATGATAAGCCATCTTCTCCCTATTACACTCTATCTCATCATTTTAAATAAGCTATTTTCTTTTCTACTACACTCTAATTCATTCTCTTTAATAAGCTATTCTCTCCTCTACTTCACTGTATTTCTTCTTCTTCAAAGAGCTATTTTCTCTTCTATTATGCTATCTCATCCTCTTTGATAAGCTATTTTCTCCCTATTACACTCTATCTCATCCTTTTCAATAAGCTATTTTCTCTTCTACTACACTGAATCTCCTCTTCTTCAACAAACTATTTTCTCTTCTATTACACTATCTCATCCTCTTTGATAAGCTATTTTCTCCTCTACTACACTGCATCTCCTCCCCTTCCATAAGCTATTTTCTCTTAAATAGCTCTATGATAATCCTTTTCAATAGGCTATTCTCTCCTATACTACATTCAAACTCATCCTCTTCAAAAAGCTATTTTCTCCCTACTACACTTTGTTTCCATCCCCTCAATAAGCTATTTTCTCCCTTCTACACTTTGTTTCCATCCCCTCAATAAGCTATTTTCTCCCTTCTACACTTTGTTTCCATCCCTTCAATAAGCTATTTTCTCCCTACTACACTTTGTTTCCATCCCCTCAATAAGCTATTTTCTCCCTTCTACACTTTGTTTCCATCCCCTCAATAAGCTATTTTCTCCCTTCTACACTTTGTTTCCATCCCCTCAATAAGCTATTTTCTCCCTTCTACACTTTGTTTCCATCCCCTCAATAAGCTATTTTCTCCCTACTACACTTTGTTTCCATCCCCTCAATAAGCTATTTTCTCCCTTCTACACTTTGTTTCCATCCCCTCAATAAGCTATTTTCTCCCTTCTACACTTTGTTTCCATCCCCTCAATAAGCTATTTTCTCCCTACTACACTTTGTTTCCATCCCCTCAATAAGCTATTTTCTCCCTTCTACACTTTGTTTCCATCCCCTCAATAAGCTATTTTCTCCCTTCTACACTTTGTTTCCATCCCCTCAATAAGCTATTTTCTCCCTACTACACTTTGTTTCCATCCCCTCAATAAGCTATTTTCTCCCTTCTACACTTTGTTTCCATCCCCTCAATAAGCTATTTTCTCCCTTCTACACTTTGTTTCCATCCCCTCAATAAGCTATTTTCTCCCTTCTACACTTTGTTTCCATCCCCTCAATAAGCTATTTTCTCCCTACTACACTTTGTTTCCATCCCCTCAATAAGCTATTTTCTCCCTACTACACTTTGTTTCCATCCCCTCAATAAGCTATTTTCTCCTCTTCCACACATATCACCTCTACTTCAATAAGCTATTTCTTCTATTACACAATATTATACTCTTCAATAAGCTATTTCCTTCTCTATTATATTATTTCATCCCCTACAATAAGCAATTTTTTTTCAAAACCACACTAACTCCTTTTATTCTGTAAGCTATTTTCTTTTCTATTATACCATCCCAACCTCTTCACTCTATCTCCTCTCCTTCAATGAGCTATTTTCTCTTCTATTACATTCCCATCCTCTTCTATAAGTCATTTTCTCCTCTACTACACTCTAATCCTGTTCAATAATCTGCTTTCTCTTCTATTACACTATATCTCATCCTCTTCAATAAGGTATTTTTTCTCAAATACACTCTCTCTCAGTCATCTACATTATCCTCTCTATATTTTATCATGTTTCAGTTGAACCTGGTATTATCTTTGTTCAATTTTTTTTTACTGAATTTTACTGAATTTTTTCTGTGTTCCCAGTAGAATACAAATGTTATGTTCAAGCTTGTATAGAATTTTTCCAAAATCTTATTCAAGAGCTCATTCAACCATCATCAGTAATTTTCAAGGTTAAAATTGAGATGTTATCGTTTTTAAATTCAGAGAAGTTTTTGTTTTAAGTTTTTGTTTTGTTGATTGATGTTAGATTGATTTTAATAACATCTCAACCTGTCTAGAGTTATTTTATGCTGAGATGTTAGGGAACTACAACCATTTTATGTTTATATTTACATTTTTTGTGTAGTTGTATTTTAAGAGTTTTTTTCTTTTTGCATATGGTCCTTTAGCGATAGGAATGTTTGTTACCATTTTTAGCGAAGAAATGTGTTCTTGCGTGTGGATGTTATTCCCTCGCTAAGTGTTGTTGTAAAATAAAGGAGGGTGATGAAGAAGTAAGCAGACGAAGATGCTGTAAGGTTTTATATGAAGGTTTTTAATGGCAGCATGGAATAAAGAGTTTATGTTTATGCTGCAAGTCTCATAGGAAGGAAAGAAGTAAGGAAACGAAATGAAGTTATGATAGAGTTGAAAAAGCATTTTAGCTGCTAAATGCCTGAGCGAAAAGTGCATCATTAGGTTAAGGCATTGTTGAATGTATTGAGGGAGATATGTTCGCCATAGTGTAGCAAAAGTCATGTTTGCTGTTTGAGGAGAGAAACGTTGAAGTCACCGTGAGTTTGTGGTTCTGGTTGTTTCGGGGAGAAGCATGAATGTCTCCAGAAAACATTGCAGACAGTAAGATGTCTTCACTGAACGAAGTTGTTCAGCCAAAAAAATGGGTGTTTGACGGCTTCCCCAATTTGTGCTGCCAAGAAAGGTGATTCGGGATGAATAGGATAAGTCATCCTGATTGGATGAAATTATGCATCGACCCTAACAGTCGAATTAAATCATGCGCCAAACGAAAATGCGAAATTCTTTCTGCTACAGTCTTATTGAATAGGAATAATTTTTAAACAGATCTAGATCATAGATGGAACTCTGACAGGCACTACTATTCTAGATCAGAGTAGACCTGGGAGTAAAAGCAACTCAGGGGTACTCTACACTCCTCAGATCTATTGAACTGGAGCCGAAGGACACTCCATTTTGAAGAGGTCTCACTCCTCTATAGATGTTACGATCAGGTTTGGTTTGGTTTGGTTTTGAGGTATATCAACTATTGTAGGTTACTTAATACCAAATCCATTTTTATAAATATAAACAATTATATTTCAAATAATTCAGTTTATTATAAGTATAGTTTTTTGTTTACACTCAGTTAAATGTTAAAACAGTTCACTTTCAAACAATTCAGTTTGGCTTAAGCATGCAGTTTAAATGTCAAAACAGTTACATCTCAACCAATTCAGTTTAGCATAAGTACACAGTTTAGTTCTATTAGACCCATAGATAGGACTATATCAGGTGCTACCATTCTGGGCCAGAGTGGACCCGGGAACAAAGGCAATGAAGGAGTACTCTATATTCTCCAAAGTTCTAGCATTACTGGAACCTTACCATCAGATTGTTTAGTGTCATATCTTGGACACTCATTGGGGAAGTCTTACCTCTCTGCAGAGATGCAGTCGGTGTATTCTGCAGCCCCAGCTGATTGGGCAAGTTAAGATCAGGGTATTCTGAGTAATAATAATAATTATCAGGTTATTCTAAGCAGGTTCTTGTTTTATGCTTAGGTTTAGTTTGGTTTCCTTTTTTAATGTCATGGGTTATTAAATGTCAAAGTCATCCTTGTAGAAGAACAGCAGTGATACTATTTTACTCTAAATTCATCATCAAATTGTGTTGATAGCATGGAGTTTTTACAGTGAAATTTAACAGCGAATTACAGCTCTCAGTGACCCACTCCTACTTGATCTGCTTGTTAGCTCCAGTTTGGCCTGGCTGCTCTTTGTGTCCAACGGCTAACCCCAAACTGCTGGTCCCTTGGCGTATCATTATTAGACTCAAACTACTCCTTTGAATATATCAGCCTTGACTTCCAGAAAAGAAAATCATGCTTCCAGCTTGTACCACCCATACTAAAATACATTAAAAAGATGAGGCCCTAATCTACTGACCTCTGACAATACTGGGAGGTGTCCTCGTAGTGTAATGGTTAAAGCGATGGTCTGCGAAATCAAAGCATGCGAGTTTGAACTCCAGTCGCGCTATTATGTTCACTTTCAGGGAGACTAATTGGATTTATACCTTTCCCAAGGATATTAGTGCTATGTGAAATGCAATCAGTCTAGTCCAGGATTTGAACTCGTGTCACTGTGTCCATTTCCTATGACGATAACCATTACACCACGGGCACCTTTGCTTATATATACTGTTACAGATACACTTGCACTCACATGCATATATGCTACACCCAAAAAAAAGGATAAGACTTAATGATAGACAGTTATGGTAAGAGGAAAAAATGAAGAAATGTGTGTGTGTGTGAGAGAGAGAGAGAGAGAGAAGGATTAAGTAATGTAGACGACCTAGTTACACATTCTTTCTTTCTGAAAGTGAAAAAGCAACAGAATGATTGAATAGTGTAGTCTACCTAGTTGCACTTTCTCTCTTTGAAAGAGAGAGAGAGTCAGACTTGTTACTCTCTTTTTCTCTTTCTAAAAGTAAAAGAGCCAGGGAGAGAGAGAGAGAGAGAGAGAGAGAGAGAGAGAGAGAGAGAGAGAGAGAGAGAGAGAGAGAGAGACAAAGAGCATAGTCTACCTAGTGGATCTTTCTCTCTTTGAAAGAGAGAGAGAGAGAGTAGTCTACCTAGTTACTCTCTTTTTCTCTTTCTAAAGTAAAAGAGAGAGAGAGAGAGAGAGAGAGAGAGAGAGAGAGAGAGAGAGAGAGAGAGAGATTAAATGTTGATTCCTATATAAATAATTCCATCATTTTTGACAGGAAATATACTAGAAGTTATCATAAAAAATTTTTTCATTTATAAAATTTTATTTAGAAATACACATGCCCATTAACAAACAGAAATATTCTCAAATATTTAACTCTTGCATGCTTTTTTGGGAAAGCCTGTATTCACAGAATCTATGGAAAATTCCATAATCAGAATTTCTGTAATCTAAAAGCATCATGGGTATTAGCTGCCAACAAACCAACAGATATCTGATAGAGCTTATGTGATATGAGTCAATAATTTGTTCATCTTTCTTACACTAGTATTTCTATTGATGGCATCTTCCTTTAAAAACATACTACCTCTGTCTTGTAATAGTTGTTACATTTATATCTAAATTTCATCTGCTAAACATAACCAATATTAAAAGAGAGGGATGGCATAAGATATATCAGAATGAGTTTTCAAAATTTTAATATGAGGTTGGTTGGTTGGTTGGTTTTAAACAACACTTGTTTGATTATTTAGAGACAAAGTCAATATTTTTTTTCAGCAATTATATGGTTTCAAGTATCTTATAATAATAATAATAATAATAATAATAATAATAATTTGTAAACAATGAATTAACCCAACTCCTCAGCCATGACTAGGATATGACATAAGATTAATTTTCAGACAGAGTACAGCTAGGTTTGGTTTGGATTGGTTTTATGGTATATCAACTATTGTAGATTATTTACTGCCAAATGGTTTTTATACATACATATTAAGTATATAGGATTTGGTTTGGTTGGGTTTTATGGCATAGCAATCACTGTAATTTATCTAATGCTGAAATCTGTTCATACATATATATTAAGTATATAGGATTTGGTTTGGTTTGGTTTGGTTTTATCAACCATTGTAGGTTTATTTAATGTCAAATCCTCTTTATACATATATAATGAATATATATTTTAAACATTTGTAAACATTTTTTATATAACATCTTTAAATGAGCCTGAGCTCATTTCTTTGTACACAGTTGAATTGTTTCGAATATTTTTATCTCACATGCATAATTCTATTTACTATAAATCATTTGTTTGCACACAGTCAAGTGGTTACAAGTATTGCTATTTAGCACTAATTCTATTGAACACTATTCCAGCCTAGTTGCTCCTAAGTTCTCTCTGACTGGAGTGGTAGCAGCTGATAGCGTCCTATCTATGGGTCAAATAGAAATATTTGAGATTAAAAATAGAAATGTTTGAAATTTAAACTGAGTGCAAACAAATGACTTATGCTAAACTGAATTTTTGAAATAGAATTGTTTGATCATTTAACTGTGTAACACACAGTTAAACTATCAAATAGTTCTTTTTGACCCATTGGTAGAACCCTATCAGGAGCTATCACTCTGGGTCAGAGTGGACCTGGGAGCAATGGCAATGAAAGAGTATTTCGTATCCCCCCCCAAACTCCAAAACTGTATAAAAGATCATTGTTCTGCCACTGAGCTGCATAGGCGAGAGCACTGCTTTAATATCAATTTGAAAAAAAAAAACCCATTGATTGCATGTGACAGCTTAAAAATGTTGGTAAACACTGATCTAAGCCATAGATAGCCATGTAATTATAGTTAAAAAACAACAACACTTGCTTCTGGAGTGACAGCCCAATGATAAAATATTTCATTTAAGGTCATGAGGTTTAAGATTCAAATTCAGTAACTATATATAATTGATTGAAAATACATTGCACAAGTAGTAATTCTGATTGATTGATTGATTGATTGATTTTAATGGCACATCAACCTATCTAGGGTTATTTTAATCCTACATGTTTTTTGTTCAGTTGTTTCTTAAGAGATTTATTATACACAGTCTTATCAAATATGAATAATTTTTATTTGACCCATAGATGGGACATTCTCAGGTACTTCTACTCTGGGTCAGAATGGACTTGGGGGCAATGAAGGGGTACTCCATACTCCCCAGATCTCCAGAACTGAAGCGTCATCATCAGATACAGTTTAGTATCACACTCAGGACTTTATTTGTCTCTGCCTCCCACCAGACAGGACTTGACATAAGGTCAAAGGACTTGAAGGTAGGATTATAGGGGGGAGGTTGGACCCGAGCCGATGCTTGAGCCCAGCTGGTCTACACTGGTCATCAGCTCACTTGGTGCAATGTGAGCCAACGAGCCTAGCTGGACATGGACCCAAACATGAGTCCAGGCACGGATGCCAGATTAGAGCTTACTGGACCACGGAGGTCCAGTGCTATACAAAAGTGTCAATAATGCAACTCAACCACCCAAAGGTGGCCTAGCCAAAGCTGGGGGCTTTCCAGCCTTGAATTTGTCTTAAATGGACAATGCCCGATCTGATATGAATGCCAGATGGCCTGACTAAAAAGCCGGGAAGGGGCAATGCCAACAGCAAATTACAAATAATATATGTATATCCATTTAAATGTGTTCTAATAAAATGACTGATGTTAAATTGTTACTGTTACATGGTAATACTTGAAATCATTTAAATTTGTGCAAACAAGTGATTAATAATAAATAGAATTGTTTGTGTCAGATGGAAATACTTGAAACCATTAAACTGTGTGTAAATAAAATGAGCTCAGGCTCATTTAAAAATGTTATCTGCAAGCTATGTGTTTACAAATCATATATTTAATATATTTATTAATTGAGAGTTTTGCTTCTTCTAGACTTGTTGCTAGAAGGGTAAGACTCCCCAACCAGTATCCTGGATATGACACTAAACAATCTGATGGTGAGGCTCCAGTAATGCTGGGGCTTTGGGAAATGCAGAGTACCCCTTTATTACAATCACTCCCAGGTACACTCTGGCCCAGAGTGGTTGCGCCTGATAGAGTCCTATCTATGGGTTAAATAGAACTAAACAGGGTACTTATGCTAAAATGAATTATTTGAAATAGAAGTTTTTAAATCTAACTGTGCGTAACAAAAAAACCCTGTATTTGTGCTAAACTGAATTGTTTGAAATAGAACTGTTTAGAGGTATAAAAATGGATTTGACATTTAGTAACTTACAATGGTTGATATACCATAAAACCAAACCAAACCTAACCAAACCAAACCCAGTATGTAAGAGGTTAAAGTTGTGTATAGTGCATTAAATACTGTTTTATACCTTATCAATTACTGTTCAATAATTTTTCCCATGTACTATTCTCAATACAGAAATATACAAGTTCTTAGGTTTTTCCTACCAACCTTTGCACCTAGGGAAAGTATAATTCTCATTTGGACAAAGGAATTGTATCACAAGTTATCTTCTTACCCATGGATTTATTGATGATTCTGTTGCAATAGAGAAATACCAATAAAACTAACTCACAGTCTTTAACTATGACTTTATACTGTAATTAAAATCACTTATTTTGCAATCATGCAGACAGTATTTAGCCACTTACACCTTTACAGAGAGAGTGGCTAAATACTAGAGTATTGTAGATTGGAAGTTTGAAAATCATATATGGGAAAAGAGTGACAAGACAGAATAGGAATATTTATCATAAGGAACTAGCTGAGCCTGTGTAAATTCAGTTAATTCATTTGAACCAGTTGCTTCATCTTTTCTATATAAGTAACTCACATGAAGTATTCTTACTATTATACATTGATTTGTTTAAGACAATTTTTTTAATTTTTGTCATATTTATATTTCAATATACTTGATACTAGATACTTGACACTGTACTTGATAGTGTTTTTTTCAGTTTGAACTTGTGAAATGAAGTCCAACTTTTATAAATTCTTTTCAATCACTCTACTTGTCTACATTTTTTTTTAATCTTTGTCAGCTTGTTCTAAGCCCCACTGAGAATATGCTGACAGGATCCCCAGCAAAGGGTATCTTGGTTATGACACTGCATCTGGTGGTGAGGTACTAGTTCTGGAGAGCTGGCAAGTGTGGAGCCACCCTTTAATTACTATTACTATTATTATTCCCAGGTCCACTGAGAGCCAAAGTAGTAGTACCTGCTGGGTGAAGAAACTATTGCACTAATGCACAGGAGAAAATAATAAACAATAATACTTACCGGCTTGGTGGCCCAGCTGGCGTCAGCTAACAGACGAAAATGCTAATGAGTGGGCCAGCATATATGCACTATGGCATGGCCACTCCTGGGCTCACAGCTAATCACCACACTGGGAATGGATGAGATCATCTGTGCATTGTGGAATGCCCCAATGCGCATATAATCTTCCCTTCCTGATGCTCAAGTCACTATTCACTTTGACGCGTAATTCAACACGTGAACTACACTCAAGTACAGAACTTTGACACTGGGGTCTCATCTTAACATTAATGAGATTTTTGAAAATTATTAATATTAAATAGGAATGCTTGAAACTGTATAACATCTTTTGCAAATTATTTATATCAAGTAAGAATATGTGAAACTATATGACTCTGTGAAAAGTGATTATCATTATTAGATAGGAAAAGTTATTTGAAATCATGTGTAAATTATAAGTATAAGTAAAGCTGGTGGCTGTGGTCGAGGGCAACCAGAAGGCTCCCTTTTTGATAGCTACTACACCGAGGTGTACGGAAGGACATTACTCCTTTCTCTGGATTGCTCCACTTTACTCTCGATACGTACCGTATATTGCTGAATGATAAGCAAGGAGGTATCAAGTACCATTTTTAAAGTCTTTGGTATGACATGACCTGAGATTGAACCCAGGTCTCCCTGGCCATTAGTGAACACTCTACCCACTAAGCTAGCACCCTCCCCTACACCTTGGTGTAGTAGCTATTGAAAAGGGAACCTTCTGGTTGCCCTCAACTATGGTCACCAACTTTACTTACTTATTTGAAGCAGGGGAGGAGGAAGAGAAGGATCATCATCATCATCAACTTGAAACCATATAACTGTGTGAAAATAATTTTGCATTAAGAAAAGTTATTTGAAGTTATAAATGTTGACAAATGATTACAGAATATTAGATAGGAATACTTGAAAACATATAACTATGTGAAAATTATTTTGTATTAAGAAAAGTTATTTGAAGCTATAAATATTTACGAATGATTATTACATTAGTTACTTGAAACTATATAATTGCTCGCAAAAGAAAAAAGACTGACTTTAGCATTAGATAACTTAATAAGGATTGATATGCCATAAAACTAACCAACAAAACATTAAAGATAGTAGATGAAAAAAGAAAAATGTGGTTTGATAGTGAAACCTGGATAAGATCTCTCAACTTGATTTTAACTGATACCAATATAGATAGACCCAATCATTTACTTTTTTTAGTTGCTCAGCTTTTAAAAAAAAAGTGTGATCTACATGGATCAACATTTGAGTGTTAGTTTTATAGTTCCAGATTTCAGGGTTTTTTTCTTGGTTACTTCTCACCGTATTGTTTTCAAGACAATTGCAACCATCTTTCATTTTGTATTTCATAAATGCTTGAATCATTGTAAGTGAAGTCAGTTTGTGAATGCTTGTACAACACCTGACACTCAACAAACAATAAAAATGTTCCTCTCAAGAGAAACAAACTACTTGTTCTACTTTTGTTGCTGGGAAAATAAAAACACAGGCATATTTTATACACAGGGATCAGCCACTATTCAATTTAATCAACTCACATCCATATTTTTTGTACTCTTTTGTCCTTAAGATTTCCTGCTCACTTTTTTATTCTTTTTTTTTTATTTATTTCTGTTTGTCTTCTTCATAGGTTTTTTTTTAAATTTCATGCCACTTTTTCTCTTCCTTTTCTTTCTTGTTTTTTTCACATTTCTCATTCTTTTTCTCTTTATACTCATTTTTTCTTGTGTTTTTTAAAATTCTTACTCTACTTTTCTTTTTCCATTTTTTTCTCATTTCTTTCTTCTTTTCATCCATTTTCTTTTTTAATTCTTAACCCATTTTCCTTTTTTTTCCCTTCTTTTTCATTTCTTTTTTCTCTTCTTCATTTTTTCTTTCATTCTTTTCATTTTTTTACCCAGCTTTTTTCTTTTTTTCTTCTTTATTTTGACTTCAGTAATAGAGAGTATATTTTTGCTATCATCTTTTTTTTCTATCCATTTCTTTGAATAACACATTTACAAAAGCAGAGAAGAAAAGAGTTCTTTTCCATTTCATGATAGCCTTGTTAGTCTAATTGGTTAAGGCATTATCTATGAAAGGTGAGAAATATAGAAATGTTTTCTTAATCTTGATAGCATTGGTAGAATGGGGTCAGGGGCAAGCTTTGTTACCATTTTTTATCTGACTCCATTCTGAGGTTATTCGATTTCACTCCACGTTTTCTTGTTGATGTAACTCCTTGAACAAGAAGGCCCAAAAAGAATTATACTAAAGAAGATAGCAACAGATAGGAGACGAAGACGTTTTTTTTTATTTCTTTATTTCCTGGGTTCAAAAACCATTCAATGGGGGAGGGAATTTTCCCTGAATACAAATGAAATGGTTGAATCCCCCAGTCAAGGTGTTTAAAAATACATTAATCATTTCTTGGTATATTTGTGTCCTCATTTGGTATTTTAAAGCTTTAACAACGTGTTAGTCGCTTTTGGGAGTTTTTCCAAGTACTGGACTTGGAAAAACTCCCAAAAGTGACTAACTAGTTCGTAGTTTGATAGGTTCATTTCATAGCTTTTATATTTTTTGGCATAGTGTTAACCAAGAGGGCTGCTACTAGTGAAAGAACTAGCCAATCTGTCGTCCAAGGTGTTGTCACTTTGCCGGTCACTGCTGAAAAGAGAATGAGCTTCCTCCTTTTTTCGGGAAGTCCCTTTTTCTTTACACATGCATTGCCCCTTTTTCCTGTCAGAGACCTCCGTGAGTTTCAGCATATTTTAACGATTTTCTTTTTTAATTCAATTTAAATTTTCTTTCTTTCTTTCTTTCTTTCTTTCTTTCTTTCTTTCTTTATGTATTTATTCCCTACAGTAGCCTAATTGGCTAAGGCATTATCCAAGAATGATGTGAACTATAGAGGAGAATTTTTCCTAATCATGGTAGCATTAGTAATCTAATTATTTAAGATACGAAGGATGAAAACTATAGAAGAGAATTATTTATGAAGAAAAGGTTTTAAATTTTTTAAAATAAAAATGAACCCAAACAAATAAATAAATTTAAATTATTATTTTACTCTTTCTGAGTTTTTCATGCCAAGTTTAATTAGTGCTTTTCAATGAAGTCCAAGTGACAGCAAGTCTCCTCAGCTCTCCAGGACTCTTCTCAGTATTCTAGCTGATCTCAGTAGTGCTGTGGTCTGGATGGTCTCAATTCTTCCAAGGATTTATAGTTCTGCCAGTCTCTTTTCTAAGTTCTTTGGAACTGTTTCAAGTGCTCCAACTATTATTGGTATCTTCATGTACCATAAGGGGGATTCCTTGTGGTGTAAGGGGTAGAATATTGTACTGCAGTCTGGAAGTAAGTGAGTTTGAACTCTAGTCCCACTATTGTGTTTATTTTGGATAAATACCATTGGGAAAGGTAAGAACTACTTTATCTCCCAGCTATAGGTTAAACAGTACCACAACTGTTTTTCTAGAAGGATGGCTTTAGCATTAAATAACCCATGATAGTTGATATGCTATTAAAACAAAGTAACCAAATCAAACCAAATTTTGGTTTGTTCGGTTTGGTTTTATGACATATCAACCATTGTAGGTTATTTAATGCCAAATGCTGCTTTACACACAGTTCAATGATCAGAAAGTTCTCTTTCTAACAATTTAATTTAGCATGTCAACAAAAGCAAATGGTTCCAAGTATTGCTATGTATAACTAACAATTCAATTAAACATCAGTCATTTATTTACACACAGTTAAATCATCAAACAGTTCTATTTCTAACAATTCAGTTTAGCATAAATCATTTATTTGCTCTCAGTTTAAATGTCAAACAGTTCTATTTGATCCTTAGAGAGGACCCTGTCAGTAGCTACCATTCCAGGGCCATAAAATGAAACGCAGTTTCTTCCAAGCAGTGGTTGTGTCGATACTGCTCTATGGATGCACTACATGGATGCTAACTAAACGGATGGAGAAAAAGCTTGACAGCAACTACACAAGAATACTGCGAGCAATTTTGAACAAATCTTAGAGGCAATATACCACAAAGCAGCAGCTATACGGCCACTTACCTCCTATCATGAAAACAATCAAAGATGAACCAGACATGCAGGACACTGCTGGAGAAGCAGGGACAAGCTCATAAGTGATGTTCTCCTATGGACCCCTTCACATGGCCAAGCAAAAGCAGGGCGACCAGCTCAAACCTACATACAGCAGCTTTGTGAGGATACGGGATATAGCTCTGAGGACCTGTCAGAAGCAATGAACGATTGGGAGAAGTGGCAAGAGAGGGTCAGGGATATCCGTGCTGGCAGCACAACAAGATGATGATGATGATGACAAGTAAGAGTCTTTAGGGTGAGGATGGAGATAGAAATTATCTGTGTATTTAATCATTAATAATTAATGGTTAAAGATGAACTGTTTTTCAATCTCTATTAATATTTTCTCAACACATTGCTGATTGATATACTCATCTGAGTAGCGATACTCTCAATATTTCAGCCACTGTAATCAGTAGCCTTCTTCAGATGCTTTTTGTCATACCTGGTAACCTTCCTGGAATTCCAAACTTAACCCTTCATTTGAATCATGGAGGTAGACTATCCATGCTTTACAGGTATTTTGCATAAGCCACTTTTTGCCTTTTTTCATAGGTATTGAAACCAGGACCAGGGATTGAACACACAACCTCTGCAATGTGTAATGAATAATTATACCTCATCTTAGAAATATAGACAGATTCTATCGATATATATTTGATAATATTTTAAAAATAATAATAATAATAATAATAATAATAATAATAATAATAATAATAATAATGTTTTAAAATAAAATTGAGCCACAGGCCAAGGAATGTATGCTTGGATTGAACCAAGCTCTCCACCACAGGCAGGTGTGACATAATATCAGTTTTTAAGCAAAGCCAAGCTGGTTTAGATTCAGAGATTTCCTTCTCTGAGACTGGTTGCCAAACCAAAGCTAAAGAATCCAGTCTGCTCTACTATTTACCCATAGCTAGGGAGAGAAGAAATGGATTTCCCAAAAGCATATGAAATGAAATGCAAACAGACTTATCAAGAATTTGAACTTTGGTCACAAGTTCCATTTTCTATGATGATAATCATTGCATTGAGTGCACCTCCTTGGACTCTATGTTTGACACCTCTTGTTTATATAATAATAATGGGCTTACAAAAGTGCTTACCACATAGAGATGCAACTTATAGGCCTGTAAATATGGTAATCTGAAAACTATACTGTAAAAAAGAAGGGTAAATTTTATTTTTAGTCGTAAATACTCTATACTAAGCTGAGATAATCTGGCAATGAATAATAACATTAAGGTGTCTAGTGAGGATTAAGCATTAAAGTCCAAATAACGCCTATAAAGTTATTCAATACTTCTGTTTCCAATTAGTCTGTGCCTTATTTGTCAGTGATGTGCTTCTTTCTTCTTTCTAAATAGGTTCTGCCATCCCTGATTTTGTGATATCATCCTCAATTTTAGTTTTCAGGTATTCTTTATGAAGATAAGGAAAGATTAGTAATAAATGCTGAAATTATTTGCAAGCAAACTTTTTGTGATGACTGTGTTCACAACAAACTAAGCATATTCTTTATTTTGTATATTTCCTCTTCTCTTTTTTCTTTCTTACAATTCAATTTTTTGTATCTGTGACTTTTTCTCATTATTCATCATGTTGGTTGTCAGATACTAAATATAATTGGTTAGTTATTAACACTAATTTGATAATTAATGTAAAAAAGTTTAATGCAGAGGGGGTTGTTGAAAAGTCACTTACCATTTTAAAAATTGAACATTTGAATGAAAAAGGTAAGGAAATTTTTTTTTATTGAACTGGAATACATAGTAGTATGGAAGATATTTAGTTGAGTGTATATATATCATTTAACCTTTTATAACCAGTAGTATTAAAAGAAAGAATACACAAATGTGTTCCATGGTAGAATTATACACATATTGTTCCATGAATAAGCAGTATGAAGAAGAGGTACAAAATGGAAAAAGGCTTACTTGATAAGTGTAGGTAATATAGCTATGTGATGTGACTTTACAGGACCAGAGACAATGTATCAAATGTTCAAAGAAGATAGGCAAAAAGAGGTTGACAATTGGTTCCTAGAACAATTATGTGACATCCTATGAGGCCCTTATGGTCATTTCTTGAAGAGAGATAATTACTTATTGTATCACAGCAACTGCATTTGTTTTAACTTTTGAAAATTACATTGGACTAATTATTGAAGATCCCTTAAATACCCTTTGAAATGCTTTCCAAAGTTATTTATTCTTTAAAATAGTAAGTGATTTATGTGCAATGTTGTAGTTAGGTTGGAAGTGAACACAGTTACATCCTTTTACAGTCATTTGACTCTAATGTAGATTTTAAAAGCAACTCTGAGTGATATCTTTTAAGAAAGAAAAAGAAGCACATCAACTACAATGGTATGAGGCCCATATAATACATAAGGAACCTCATTGAAGAGTTTATAGTGTAAAGAAAGCTGCTTATATGTACCTGAAAAAATTCTGCATAAGCTGAGCCAGCATAGAGTTCAATGTGATGTAGATACCTATGCTTAATAAAGAAAAATCAATAGAGAAAACCCAACAACTGTAACTCACATGATCATGATTTACAACAATGATAACCATTACATAATGCAAGCCTTTATGAAAAAAAAACAACAAATAAACAGAACAAACGAGTATAGCTTATATATATGTTTTAATGGCTATCATCATAGGAAATGGACATAGCGATCCGAGTTCAAATCCTGGATGAGGTTGTTAGTATTTCACATAACACTTGGGAAAGGTATGCAGCCAATTTTTTCCTGCTCCATCTATGAGTAAATAGCAGGGTCTACTTGGGTCTTTAACTTTGGTATGGCAACTAATCTAGGAGAAGGAAAACTCTGAATTCAAACCTGTTAAACTCTACTTAAAAACTTGACTTTGTGTCACTTCCCACTCATGCAGAGAGGTTGGTAAATACACACATATATATATATATGAGTTAGGATAGCATTGAGAGTTTTTAATGATTGTAGAGCCAAGAAACTAACAGTCATCAAGTGCCACTGGCTCTGTATCAACTCTCTCCTAACTTAGATATATACACTGTTGGTTGGTAGGGTTTTATGACATAATGACCTTTGCAGGTTATTTAATCTTGTTTAAACATGTATATTAAATACATATGATTTCTAAATGAATTGTTGATAGGTAACAATTTTTAAATGAACCAGAGATTTGTTTGTACACAGTTAAATGGTTTCAAGTATAGCTAACACTAATAGTTTTATTTGCACACAGGTAAATGGTTTCAAGTATTGCTATTTAACACTAGTAACTCTAGTCAACATTATTTATTTATTTGCACACAGTTAATTAGTTCCAAGTATTGCTATATAATACTAATAGATCCATCATTAATCCTTTATTTGCACATAGTTAAATGGTTTCAAGTTTAATAAATGATTAGATAGTTCTATTTGACCCATAGATACTCCACATTTTCCAAAGTTTCCAGACGGAAATTTCACCCTCAAATGGTTTAGTTTCATATCCAGGTCACTTGTTGAGTCTTACTCCTCTGTAGAGATACAGTCAGCGTATTCTACAGCCACAACTGACTGGGCTGATATATGCTCTCTCACTGATATTGAGCTCTTTATTTATAGATAAAGCAATCTATATTATCTCTCTCTCTCTATCTCTCTCTTATATATATATATATATATATATATATATATATAATAGATTTATATATTCAATGCCATGGAATTTAGTCTGCAACCCCTGGATTTCATGGAGTTTTTACAAAACAACAATCATCAGGCAGCTAACAAAATGAAAATGATTTTCATTTTGTTAACTGCCTGATGATTGTTGTTTTGTAAAAACTCCATGAAACCCAGGGGTTGCAGACTAAATTCCATGGCATTAAATATATAATTCTATTATATATTTATTTATAATTATTACATAATAGCTCTATCCTAGATATTGAGCACTCTCCATATTATATTGCACTTGGTTCAACACAAACCCACAAAGTGATTTAGTGACAACCAACACTGGTCTAATAATATATATATATATATATATATATATATATATATATATATATATAATAAGTATATATATATATTGTTGTGGTTGAATTGCAATTATATAAAGGATTCATAGAAAAATAGACTGTGACAATATTTCAGTTAAATGTAATAGTTAAATCCGATCAATAAGCCATATTTTTCAACTTTCTTCGCAACACTCAGTGATGAAAGAAAGTTAAGAGAATGTCTGAAAGGAACGACAAACTTTCAACAACTGTGTAAGTGATAATTAATGATAGACATTTGGATAAATGAAATAGGTTTCATTTATACACAATTATTTACACAATGAAGCATAATTGTAATAAAATCATGCATTATTAATGTTTAGTTTTAAAGTCCTTGAGTAAGAATAAAAATTTTAAGAACATCTCAATCAAGTATGTATGTGTGCAAGTAAGGAAAAGAGTATCTGAGTCAGCATGACATGGTTGCATGAAAAGTGCTTACTGAAAATTGAGTTTAAAAATCCTTTTTTTCTTTAAATAGAAAACATGGGATAAAGGAAGCTGATTTTCTGGGTGCTTAAAATGAAGCAGGAAAGCTGTTGTCACCAAACTAAATTCTAATTTTTGATTTAATTTCCCTAATTTTGTTTTGTGTACTGCCCAGAAAACAAATTTCTATGAGTCAGTAGTAAAGGAAGACTTACCATTTGGGTGATGGTTTAGTTTCTTTGTTTAAAGACATATCAATCTGTGTGGGTTATTTAATACTTAAGCAATCCTTGTAGACACCATCCATATGAGTCCCATACTATATATATATATATATATATATATATATATATATATATATATATATATATATATATATATATACCGACTCATTGGCTTTGGGGTTAGAATGTTCACCAATAGCCTGGTAGACGGAGGTTCAATCCCAGGTTGAGTCATACCAAAAACTCAAAAAATCGTACTTGATGCCGCTTTGCTTAACACTCAGAATTATAAGGTATGTTGCAAGGGTAAAGTGGAGCAATCCAGGGAAAGGAGTAGCACCTTTTCCTACACTTCAGTGTAGTAGCTATTGAAAAGGGAACCTTCGAGTCACCCTCGAGTATGGTTGCTAACTATATATATATATATATATATATATATATATATTTTATTTTAAAAAACTTTTTTAAAAAAACAATATTTACTCTACTGCTAACCGAAAGTTAAATTTAAAACGGAAGTGGGCTTAATGAAGAGGTAACTCCTCACCCCTCTAAGACTCCCTCCCAACTCTTCGACTCCCTCATACTATCCCCTCCCACTACCATGTGTCTATTCAATTTTTTTATCCAAAATGATCTGAAGAAGTCCTGTTACTTTTTTCGTGTTTTTGGAAATTTCAAAAATGCGTAACAGGATTGAAATAAATTTATAATCCTATTTGACCGGTTTCGTTGTTTTTCTTAAAGTATATATATATATATATATATATATATATATATATATATACTTTCTGAGCAAGTCTTGTGCATCACTCTACTGATGGTTTCAATTTCTTGTGTCTTTTTTTCAAACAGTAATTTATTGAACAAGGAAATTCTACTTTTAAAGATAAGTAAATGCTGATTTTTAAAAGAGTTGAGTAAATAGGTAAAATTAGATTGATTGATTGATTTTAACAGCATGTCAAACTGTCAAGAGTTATTTCATGCTAAGAGGTTAGGGAATTGTATTCATTGTATGTTTATATTTACATTTTTTGTAGTTGTTTCTTAAGATTGTTTTTTTAAGACAGTCTAGCTGAATAAGAATTATTTTTTAAACCGATTCATTTAACTCAAAGATGGGATCCTAACAAGTCCTACCACTCCAGGTTAGTGTGAACCTGGGAATAATGGTAATAAAAGAGTACTTCACACTTGCTAGATGTCCAGAGTTGGAGCCTCACCATCAGTTTAGTGTTATATCCAAGTCACCCTTTTTTGAGTCTTACCCCTCTGCAGTGAAAAAGGTCAACATATTCTACCGAATGGATATGGTAAAATTAGAATCTAAATAGATACTTTTAAAAACAAAATATTCAGTAAAGTTTTCTGAGTAAGTTTGGTGTATTACTACCAAGTCAATAATTCATTTTCTCTTTTTATGAAGCATATACAAACTTTTCAAATTTTGTATATATTACATACATTTGGTACATTGTTTTCTTTTCTATCCAACTCTGTTAAAATGTCTTTAATACTATCATCAGTCATTAGGAGAGATTAATCTATAGTAATAGAAATTTCTCTTGCTTTTACTTCCAAGGATAGTGCCAATGTTATACTTGACTTTGTTATATCCATATCTGTAAACATTTGCCATAATTCAATTTCCTATTTCCACTGTGAATATTCCTTGTCACTGAATGTGGGTGGATGTTTATAACAAGTCATTTTTTATATCATCAAAGTTATGTGGGTGGACTGAAAAGGCTAAAGACAGAAAAGTTCATATGATGATGTGATATCTGCGGTTGATGCCTATTTTGACCAATGGGGTTTAAGCACTGCAACACTAATAGAAGAAGTGTATGGACTGCAAGGAGGACTATGTTGAAAAATAAACCTCATTTGATCACATTCCATGAAAGTATCTTGGTCAGCCTATGAACTTTTCAGCCAACCTTCATATAAACCTCATTTGATCACATTCTATGAAACTATCTTGGTCAGTCTAGGAATTTTTCAGCTGACCCTTATATATAAACTTTGAAAGAAAAATGACAAAACTGAAACTAAAATTCAGAGCAAGCCAAAAGTTTATGGAGTTACTTTTCAGTGATTATTGATTTTTTAAAATTATTTTTTGTTTGATAATTCAAACAAAAAATAGTAAAAAAAATTAAGTTTTGTTGATTTTTATTGTAATGCTTGGATAATTTTACATTCTACAATCCTTAAGTAAATAGCAGTAGATAAAGGAAATAAAGAAATAAGCGTTTGATCCATATTGCTTGCTTAATGGGTGGAGGACAGAAAATGAGCCAATCATTACAATAAAATAACAAAACAAAGGTAAAAAGTAAAGAAAAAAACATTAAAAAATAATAACATCAGTGCTTCATCTAGAAAGTCAGATAACTTAAGACTATTACATTTGAAATAAGATGAAAAGAAATGAATCTTAAGTTGGATACTATGTTTTAGAATGAAACACTTTTTGCCAATTGGAATGCTTGATGGTAGGAATATATTTAGTCAATTCCAAACATTTCAAGGTTTGGTTTGGTTTGTTTGTTTAATGGCATATCAACCTTTGTTGGTTATTTAATGCCAAAGCTATTCTCCTAGAAGAACAGTAGTGGTACTATTTAACCCATAGCTGGGAGGATAAGGGGGTTCATACCTTTCCCAAGGGTATTTGTCCGAAAGTGAACGTAAAAGTGTGACTGGAGTACGAACTCGCGTACTACGATTCCATAGTCCATCGCTTTAACCATTACATCACGAGGACACCCCCTCCAACATTTCAAGGGCCAATATTAGCTAGCCCAGTTGACTGGGGCTGTAGAATACACCAACTGCATCTCTGAAGAGGGGTACCCCCCCAATGAGTGTCCTGGATATGACACAAAGTCATCTGATGGTGAGGCTTCTGTAATGCAGGAGCTTTGGGGAATGTGGAGTACCCCTTCATTGTCATTGCTCTCAGGTCCACTTTGACCTGGAGTAATAGCACTTGATAGGGTCCTTTCTATGGGTCAAAAAGAACTGTTTAATCATTTAACTGTGTGTAAATGAATGACTGATGTTTAATTGAATTATTAGTGATGCATATCAATCCTTGGAAACATTTAACTGTGTGCAAATAAATGTGTAGTGTTGAATAGAGTTATTAGTGTTAAATAGCAATACTTGAAACTGTTTAACTGTGTGCCTTCAGACTCATGACTCAGGTCACACACTGGTTGAGTTTGTTGTTGCACAGATTAGTTTGTGTGGCTTGGTTGCTTGTCTTCAGCATGTCGGTCAAGGCCGCCTTACATGAATACTGGTAAGCCAGCACTCATGTCACGCATGCTAAGACTGACTCTCCTCGAGCCTCAGGGAGCAGTCCCTCCGGGCTCTTGCCCTTTCTGGAGTGGCTAGGTTTATTGCTTGGCGCCCCTTTTTAGTAGAATGCCAATGGAAACTGAGGCATTTTTGGGAATGCGGGGTGTGACAGGGCTATTTTATAAAAGGCCTTGTGCCACACTTGTTCATTAAGTGGGGCATTTGACAAATATCAGCTGTGTGCCTAAATTGAAATATTGGTATAACATTGCAATATTTGGAATCATTTGATTGTGTGCAAATGAATTAATAGTGTTCAATAGTAGTAAAAGTAAAGCTGGCGACTTTAATCGAGGGCGACCAGAAGGCTCCCTTTTCAATAGCATCTACACCGAGGTGTAGGGGAGGGCGCTACTCCTTTCCCTGGATTGCTCCACCTTACCCTTGATACGTACCTTATATTGCTGAGTGTTAAGCAAGGAGGTATCAAGTACCATTTTTAAAGTCTTTGGTATGATGTGACCTGGGATTGAAACCAGGTCTACTGAGCCATTGGCAAACATTCTACCCAATACTTGACTGTGTGCAAAAAAGGATTAATAGTAAATAGGATAATTCATGTGAGACAGAAATATTTTAAACCATTTAACTGTTTGAAAAGAAATGAGTTCAGGCTCATTTAAAAATGTTATCAAGAAAATGTTTACAAATCATATATACCTAATATGTATGTATAAACAGGATTTGGCATTAAATTTCCTACAATAGTTGATATGCCATAAAACCAAACTAAACCAATATTAGCATTAGTATATCTATGATATAAGTTGGCGACCGTAGTCAAGGGTGACCTGAAAGTTCCCTTTTTGATAGCTACTACACAAAGGTATAGAGGAGGGCGCTACTCCTTACCCTGAATTGTTCCACTTTACCCTTGATCCTTACCTTATAATGCTGAGTGTTAAGCAAGGTAGTATCAAGTACCATTTTTTGTGTCTTTGGTATGACTCGACCTGGGATTGAACCCAGGTCTCCCGAGCCATTGGCGAAACAAACACTGAACAAACCAAAAGTAAAGACAGAATGAACTCATTTACACATACAAGAACATTTAACATTCAATACATACAATATACATACCAGTGGTATTAGAAGAAATAATACACACCTATCCCAATATCTAAATACATTATTGCATGAATAAACAATATATAGAAGGGATACAAAATGGGAAAAAAGTCTCATTTGACAAGTGTGGATATTAAATATCAAATGTTCTTGTATGTGTAAACGAGTTTAATCTATTTGTCCTTAGTATACAAACACTGTATAAAATGGATGTACTAATGATAATATTGGTCCTTGAAGGATTGTGACTCAACTAAATATTTTCCCAAGTTGTAAGCATTCCAAGAAGACTATTGCATATACTTAGAAATTCAGGCAATTTGGGATTATTACATCTTCTACCTAGACAACAAAAAAAAAAATTGTCAAAAATCAATAATGATAATGTTTCATCCAAGAAAGTCAGACAACTTAAGACTATTACATTTACCCCTACGAAGCAAAAATAAGACAAAAGAAAAAAATGCACAAAAACTAATAATCATGACATTGGAAAGCAATAAGAGCACAAGAAGATTTAGGAACATTTCATTTTAAATGAATTTTAGAGAACTTAGGACAGTTAAATTTACTTTAAAAAAAAGAAAAGAAAAAGCAACCAACAAAAAACATACAAAATTTATAAACATGCTTTATCTAAGAAATTCATATGATTTTAAGACGATTATGTTTTATTGCTTACAAGCGTAAAAAAAGCAACAGGAATATGATGGAAGAAAACCTTATAAAAAATCTTATTATAATTCACTAAATGTCTGATCATCTATACAGTTAAGCTTCTACCATTTTTGGCTCAATTTCAACCAAACTTTCAGAAATCATTAGTTATGCCTGGAAAGGTTTTAAACTATACAAGAAGATCCGGTTCAGACAAATTTTTAAGAGTGACTTAGTGTTAAACAACAGGAAAAAAAAGGACTAATTGTTTAGTGGATTTTAGTATTTTAGTGGACCATACAGTGAAAATAAAAGTAAGTGAAAAGATATACAAAAACCTGGGTCTTGCCAGATAGCTGAAAAAGCTGTAGAACATGAAGGTGACCATTATATCAATTGTAGTTGGTCCCTATGGAATGGTTCCCAAAAGCCTGGAAAAGAGACTGGAGATCTGAGGAAGAATCAAGACCATTCAGACCACAGTGCTGTTAAGACCAACTAAAATACCTAGAAGTGTTTAGGAGACCTAAGGAGACTTGATGTCACTCAGTCTTCAGTAAAAAACCATCAGTTAAAACTGGTGTGAAAAATTTGTTAGGAGTGAAATAATAATAATAATAATAATAATAATAATAATAATAATAATTAGACATAGCTAAGAAGGAAAATCTTAAGAGAGAAACTGAATCTCTTCTACTAGCAGCACAAAACAAGCCCATAAGGACCAACTATGTTAAAGCAAAAATAGATAGGATGCAACAAAATAGCATATGTGGTGATAGAGATGAAATGATCAATTACATAATAAGCAAATGCAGCAGAATCGTACAAAAAGAGTATAAGACAAGAAACCACTGGGTGAGGAAGGGGATCCACTGGGAATTGTGCAAGAAATTTAAATTTGACCATACAAATAAGAGATATATGCACAATACAGAAGCCATCCTGGAGAAAAAGACACAAAATTCTCTGGGATTTTGAGATACAAACAGATCACTTAATCTTACCCAGATGACTAGACCTAGTGATAGTTGACAAAAAAAAGAAAACCTGCTGAATAATGGACTTTGCCATCCCAGTGGACCACAGAGTAAAAATAAAAGAAAGGGAAAAGAGAGATAAGGACTTAGATCTTGCCAGAGAAATAAAAAAAACTATGAAACATGAAGGTAATGGTGATACCAATTGTTATTGGTGCACTTGGAACAATCCCCAAAGGCTTGGTAAAGGGCCTAGAAAACTTAGAAATCAGAGGACAAGTGGAGACCATGCAAATTACAGCATTATCAAGATTGGCCAGAATACTGAGAAGAGTCCTGGAGACCTGAGAAGACTTGCTATCACTCAGACTTCAGAAAAAGATCAGTTAAAACTGGTGTGAAAAATTTGTGAGGGGTAAAATTATAACAAATGGTACATATACAAACTAGAAACTAAAAAATAAAACGCACAAAATCCTATGGAACTAAGAGAAAAAATGGATCAGTCAATCCCAGCCAGAAAATTAGACCTAGTTGAGTTAGATAAGAAGAAATGATTGTTCCAACAGATACTGAATTAAAATAAAGGAAAGGAAAGTCAAAAAAATAAATACATAAATATATGAGCCTTGCTAAAAAGTTAAAAAATTGAGGAATATGAAAGTGACAATAATATCAATAATAGTCAAAGAACTTGGAACAATCCCCAAGAACTTAGAAAAGAAAATGGAAGAATTAGGAATTTGATTGGTTTGGTTTTATGGCATATCAACCATTGTAGGTTATTTAATGCCAAATCCTCTTTATACATATATATTAAATATAAAGGATTTGGTTTGGTTGGGTTTTATGGCATATCAACCATTGTAGGTTATTTAATGCCAAATCCTCTTTATACATATGTATTAAATATATATGATTTGGTTTGGTTGGGTTTTATGGCATATCAACCATTGTAGGTTATTTAATGCCAAATCCTCTTTATACATATGTATTAAATATATATGATTTGGTTTGGTTGGGTTTTATGGCATATCAACCATTGTAGGTTATTTAATGCCAAATCCTCTTTATACATATATATTAAATATATATGATTTGGTTTGGTTGGGTTTTATGGCATATCAACCATTGTAGGTTATTTAATGCCAAATCCTCTTTATACATATGTATTAAATATATATGATTTGGTTTGGTTGGGTTTTATGGCATATCAACCATTGTAGGTTATTTAATGCCAAATCCTCTTTATACATATATATTAAATATATATATGATTTGTAAACATATTTTATAGATAATGTTCTTAAATGAGCCAGAGCTCTTTTTTGCATACAGTTAAATGGTTTCAAGTATTGCTATATAACAGTCACACATCAGTTATTTGTTTGCACACAGTTTATTTTATTTGACCCATAGATAGGATCCTATCAGGTGCAAGCACTCTGGGTCAGAGTGAACCTGGTAGGATTAGCAATGAAGAGGTACTCGACATTCCCCAAATCTCCAAGGCTGGAGCCTCACCATGAGATGGCTTAGTGTCATATCCGAGACACTTTTTTTTTGTAGCGGGGAGTGTCTTTCTGCAGAGATGCAGTCAGTGTATTCTACAGCCCCAGCCAACTTGGAACCTGAGGAAGAATTGAGAGGGTCCAAATGACAGTACAACTGAGAGAATACCAGCCAGAATACATAGAAGAATCCAAGAGAGTTAAAGAGATTTACAATTACTTCAACTCCAGTGAAAAGCACCTGGTATAACTAGAGTGAAAAACTCATAAGGAATAAAAAAAAAAAATAATAAGATAAATTGGTATGATGATGGTTTCATGATAATAATAAATATTTTTAAAGGTTAGTTTTGTCTGGTATAAGATCCAACAAGAAGAAATGGGAGCAGGAAGACTGTATTGCACCATTCTTCTAATTGATGAGAACTTTTTTGCATTATAAATCAGCATTTGAAATCATAGTTTTTATCTGAGCTTGAACACCAATCTCTGGAGCTGGAAGGGAATATTTAACTATCTCAACCATGAGACTGGCCCAGATTTTATTATAACTCTCAAATCTGTGTTAACAACATAGTCATGTCATGATATTGATACAAATTAGGATCAAAAAGTATCTAGACTAAAAGATTTAAAAATTTTAAACTTTATTGAAGATGTCTCTAAAAAAAGTGATGATGTCTAGAAGGCTATTTGAAAATGGTTACCATTCATCTACTGAAAAAGCTTATTGTTGCATAAATTTAGAGCTAGTACTTTCAGTATAACTTGATCATATGTTGGTGTATTTTAAGGAAAATCAATGTTTCATTCATTGTTTATCTTGTAAATTTAACTTCAGACTTTATACTTTTTTTAAAACACATCTTGTATCAATCTAGGGTAATATATTTTTGGAACAAATTGTCTAAATGGATTAAAAACAGCAATAGTGTCAAAAATTTAAAGATTAAATTGGATGATTTCAGAAAAAATGGCAAGACAAAGAATTTAAGAGAACATTTTTGGGTACTATCAGATTTGTATATAGATATGGTATTAAAACTGTACATGATCTGGGTAAAGATTCTTTTTAGAGTTGATGTGAGAGGATAGTAAAAAGGGAGATGCCCTAGGAGACATAACAAACAAATAATAATAATAATAAAAATCTAATACCATATCTGTTATTTTTATATTACCTCTCTCCCATGATATTTATTATATTTAGTTTATAAAATATATGTTAAAATATAAAACTGTTATCAGACAGATTTATTATAGATGATGATGATGATGATGTCTAATTTGAATAAAATTATTCAGTTGGATAAAGATTAATGTTTATGCCTTTAAAATTCCATAAATAGTAATTTTTCTCATTTTTTTTAATTCCTTTAATTTTTTTCTTTCGTTCTTTTTTTTTCCTTCTCCCTGCCTTTCATCAATCTTTTTCTTTGCTAGTAGCTTTTATTTCTTCCTTTCTTCCTCTCTTTCTAATCTCCTCCCACTCATTACCTTTTCACTCTTTTTTATTTCTTATTTGCTCCTTTCTAACCCTCCTTCATCTTCTCATTTGCTTCTCTTCTCTACCTCTTTCTTTTCTTTTCTTTTCTTTTCTTTCCCTCCTCACCCTTTTCTCCTCCTCCTCTTCCATTTCCTTCTCTCATTGTTTTTTTTTTCTTAATGTGAACTTACAAGCGTGTAGGCTTCTCAGTGGGCTGAATATGGACTGGTGGAAGTTATGCCACCATCTCCTATTGTATTCTTGACAGGTAGACCTGGTGGATACACTTCATAATGTGTTGAACACTCTCACCAAGATATAAACAAGTAACGGACAGGATTTTACAGTTTTAAATCAATCACAGCATGAACATTTAACAAATCCAAAGTGGAAACTTACCAATAAGGATTTACAAGGATCACAAGAGTCGTCTGGTATATATTTTTGCTATACTTATTTCAAAATACATCATAATTGCATAAATGGATGGAAGGATTTGTAAGTTAAGTTAACAGATCTAGTTGGGAGTTCAGTTCTCACTGAGTGCCCCATATTTCAGGCTTTGTGCCACAACTTAGCGAAAGTTAATGAATAACTATAACTATAACTATATATATATATATATATATATACATATATATATATATATATAATTGAACAAACTAAGACATACTACCTCTCTCTCTCTCTCTCCCTATATATATATATATATATATATATTTGTGTGGGTGTGAGGTATGATCCAAAAGTTTTGGAAATATGAGCAGCACATAGTATAATATGAAGTTTTGTATAAAATCTTGGAAAAACCCACTGGGATTGTAGTATATAAGTTCATTGGTATGAATTTGAAGAAAATGGTGGAAACTATTTTAGTTAAAAAAAAGAAATTTTTATGGTCAAGTTCTTTTTATTTTTTCAATTTATAATTTAATATACAATTTAAGCATAGACTACTTATTAGTATAATATTATATATATATATATATGTGTGTGTGTGTGTGTGTGTGTGTGTGTGTGTGTGTGTGTGTGTGTGTGTATAATATTATACACATATATATAGCCATTGTCAAGGGTGACCTGAAGGCTCCCTTTTCAATAGCTACTACACTGAGGTGGAGGGGAGGGTGCTACTCCTTTCCCTGGCATGTGTATAATATTATACGCACATATATATATGTGTATAATATTATACATATATATATATATATATATATATATATATATATATATATATATATATATATATATATATATGTGTGTGTGTGTGTGTGTGTATGTGTGTGTGTGTGTGTTTGTGTGTGTATAATATCATACATATATATATGTTTATAATATTATACATATATGTATGTGTATAATATTATATATATATATGTGTGTGTGTGTGTGTGTGTGTGTGTGTGTGTGTGTGTGTGTGTGTGTGTGTGTGTGTGTGTGTGTGTGTGTGTGTGTGTGTATAATATTATACACATATATATAGCCGTTGTCAAGGGTGACCTGAAGGCTCCCTTTTTAATAGCTACTACACTGAGGTGGAGGGGAGGGTGCTACTCCTTTCCCTGGCATGTGTATAATATTATACGCACATATATATATGTGTATAATATTATACATATATATATATATATATATATATATATATATATGTGTGTGTGTATGTGTGTGTGTGTGTGTTTGTGTGTGTATAATATCATACATATATATATGTTTATAATATTATACATATATGTATGTGTATAATATTATATATATATATGTGTGTGTATAATATTCTACATATATGTATATCTGTGTGTGTGTGTGTGTGTGTGTGTAATATTATATATGTATATATATATATATATATAAGGGACCCGTGATGTAATGGTTATCGTCATAGGAAATGGACATGGTGACTTGAGTTCAAATTCTGTTAGCATTTCACATACTGCTAATACTCTTTGAATCCAACTATTCTCCATCCAGCTATGAGTAAATAGTAGGACAGATTGAACTTTTTAACTTTGGTATAATAACTGGTCTAGAATAAGGAAAACTCTGAATTCAAAGCTGTTAAACTCCATATAAAAGATTGACCATGTGTGATATCCCGCACATGCAGAGGAGTTGGTAAATACATATATACGTATATATGTGTGTTTATGTACATGTTGAAAGTTAAAAAGCCAACTTTAGCACAAAACAAAGTCAACAAGTGCAGGAAATCCAAGGCGAATCAAACACATTACAGAAATTATGATATATAAATTTAACTTGCAATCTATTGCAAGTAACCATATGTTTATTTTATATTGAGTGTACATATTCAAATCCATGTGTGTTTATTACACTTCATAAATATTATTATATTGAAGAAGCTCAGCATAATTACCTAATAACTGTACATTTTATACTCATATCTATCTATCTATCTATCTATCTATCTATCTATCTATCTATCTATCTATCTATCTATCCAATGTTTATATCTATCTATCTGTCTATCTAACTATCTGCACATATACAGATACAAATATAATTATATACTACTTCTGAAATTAGAATATTCTTACTAATTATTGTTTTCATACTGTGTCCTAACCAGTTGTTTATCTACCAAGTTGGTTATAAAAATATATGCAAAGATTTTGCATTATTATACACATACTTTGTTTTATTTTCCTCATAAGTGTGAATGCCTGTATTGATATATCTATATTTAAACAAAATTCTGTGTGTAAGTGTTTAATTTAAGCATGGGCTAAGAGGAGTTCAGAGTTGATGCAGAAGAGTTTATTGGATAGCGTTAAATTCATTAACCTTGGAACAAATTCTGCCTCAGGTTTTGTTATCAAAATAAATGGACCTTTTATTTGGATCAGTTTTCCAAAGCCAAGTTTTCCTGTGAATCATTCAGATTTCATTTTTTTTTTCAATCTTTATTCATGTTTGAGAAATCGATAGTATTCACAGTAAATATAAATTACTGACATGGTTATCCAGCCCTGCCCAGTTTGGAATGGCTCTTCATTTATAATAATCTATACTATATTTTTTATGGCATCTCTCGAGACTATGGATCTGGAACTGAATCTCAGTAACAAGTTTGGGAAATTTTGTATGGAAGATTTGCAGTTGCTTGTGCAGCAGGTTTCCCTTCTTATATGAAAACTGATGTTGCCTGAGGGAAGGGCAAGGTGCTACACTGCTTGGCATTAGGGTTACTACAGGAGTTTTTAGAGCAAAGTTGAATTTGATGTAGGAAGACAATAAATATCTCCTCTGAAGAATGAGTGTGTCATTATTAAGGAATATCACACAGCTGTCTCAAAAAACATTCTGACTCTCTTTTGCCTCTGTTTTTGAACAGTAGAAGTGTCTCTTTTGCCCAGTTATGAACAGTAACTCCAACATGCCAATGACAATTTTACTGTTCCTCAACCTTAAGTAAGCCCTTTTCCACTTTTGTACTCCTTTTACATACTGCTTGTCTATAGAACAACATGTACATATTCTTTATGTTGGGACTCATTTGTGTGTTCTTTTCAATACTTCTGGTATGTATATTATATATATATATTAAATGTTTCTGTTTATGTAAATGAGCTTATCTTGTCTTTCCTTCCATTACTTCCGTGCTAGTATATCACAAATATACTAATGCTAATATTGGTCCTTGATGAGTGGAGATTCAACTAAATACCTTCCCTACCTCCAAGCAACCTTATACAATATTAGATTGTTTCAAGAACCAAAGTTCTGAATATTTAACCACCCAACTACCGTAAGTTACTCTGCCACACTGATAGGAGGTTTGCATTCAGAATTTTCATTCTCAGTTGGGTACCATTTTTTCTAAGAGTCTTCTTTTTAATGATGGAATTTTGATGAAAACTAATAAAACCATTGTATGTTAAAATAGATGACCCATGAACTCATTGGTTTGCCATTGTAAAAACAGTCCATGATAATACTGATGCTTCTATTTAAGAAGGAGTGAAGAATTCTAATTTCATTGTTATCTCTGTTAAATCAAGAATTTGGATGATTAAAAAATGACCTTTAGCATAGCCCCACAAAATTTTCAAAAAACTGGACTGGAAATTGCTTTATTCTCTAAGAGTATTTTAAGTGCATTTCTCTTGTCAAAATCTCATTATCATGTACCATTTTTGTTGAATGGTGCACCAGTGTTCCAAAGATTTTCTAAACAACACTCCTCAGGTTTTGAATTCAAAGTCTGTTTTATTATCTACTTATAACTGAAAAAGATATGAGTTCATGCCTTTTCTAAGACCATAAGAGTGCAGTAAAAAAAAAACAATCTCGTCCAAGTCTATTTTCTATGATAATAATGATTACACCACTCACCTACTTGGTACTACGATAAAAGTTTGTAACATAAGTTGTAAACCAGAGTATAAAGGAATACTTTACTTTGTCATAAGTACACCTAATATTAAAGATAAAAACTTCCATATTTGATGACATATGTATCCCCTACCCTAGCCACTCACCACCAATTTACATTTAAAATTACAGTATTATAGATTTAAGCTAAGCACAAATAATGATTGCTAACAGCATCTGGGTAAACATTAGCTCATCAGAAAGCTCATTTTGCATATAATATCCAGAAGATATGTTTTTAGTGATTTTTTGGTGTTGATGGAAGAATAAGTGTGATTCGCATAAGCAATCAAATACAATATTTGGGAAAAGATTAGAAAAATGGTTTTTCGAAAAATAAAAATAAGTGAAGAAATCTACGTATTTCTAACTTTTTAACATTGCTGTCCGGTTAAACTTTAGTCTAACAGATATTTCATCTTTACATATATATCCCAGAAGATATTCTTCAAACCATTTTAAAAAAAGAAAAGAAAAGAAGGGGGTCTTATATGTTCCCAAATTCAACAGTTGGGAAAAAGTTTCAAAATCATTTTTGAAAATTGAAAACAATTATAGAAATCTATGTATTCCTAACTTTTTGAAGATTTTGGTTTGGTTACTAAATTTAATTGGTTATTTAATGTCAAAGCTATCCTAGTCGTGGTACGATTTAACCCATAACTGAAAGGGATAAAAAGTTCATACCTTATCCAAGAGTATTAGCCCAAAAGGGAATGTAACCATATTTACCCAACCCCTCCTCTCAGGCAGGATATGACACAAGGTTGACTTTTAAGCGGAGTTTAACAGGTTTGAATTCAGAGTTTTCCTTCTCCTAGACTAGTTGCCTCACCAAGGCTGAAGAACATAGTCTGTCCTACTATTTACCCATAGCTGGAGGGAGAATAATTGGATTCATACCTTTCCCAAGGGTATTAGTGCTATGTGAAATGCTATCAGTCACGTCTAGGATTTGAACTCGTGTCGCTGTGTCCATTTCCTACGACAATAATGATTACACCACGGGCAAGGGAATGTAATAGTGTGACAGAGTTCAAACTTGCTCACTACACAATCTCAGTCCAGCATATTAGCTACTATGCCTTAGAGAGACACGGCGCTTAGAAATAGGGAAAAGTTGATTTTTTTCTCTTCAGCAAAAAATATTTTTTCAATAAAAAAAATGAGGTCTTAAGCAGAAAGCACAGCAGGCCACATGATGGCTCTAAAATATCTAGGAAATTTTATATTTGTAATAAGTGTGTTGCTTTCTTTGTTTTTTGGTTTAGTTTGGCTTCTTTATTTAATGACATATCAACCTTTGTGGATTATTCAATGCTAAAGCCATCCTTGTAGAGGAACAGTAATGTTATTATTTAACCCATAGCTAGCATAGATAAAAAAGCTCATACTTTTCCCCAAGGGCATTAGTCCACAAGTGAATGTAAATGTGCAACTAGGGTCTGAACTTGCTTACAATGATGGCACAACCCACAGTCACTTCACCACAGAGACTCTCCCCATACACAAATAGATAGAAAGGAACAAACTGAGATAGATAGATAGATAGATAGATAGATAGATAGATAGATAGATAGATAGATATTTTAGGTTTGGTTCAGTTTCTTTTCACACCAGTTTTAACGGATGTGAAAAACTTATGAGAAGTAAAATAATGATATGCAAAAAATAAATAAAATCTTAAAAATCTAGGAATACAATGTGTTTAACTCTTTTGAAGATTATGTATCAATAAAAATACTGGTGGATATGTTATCTTAAAAAAGTAACCTTATAATGAGTTAAATGATAATATATTTAAAAAAGGGTGTGAATGAGACTGGGACTTTACATGGAGGTTTATTACACAGCAGAGTGTTGTTGGGTGTTATCATAATACTATTTCTATGCAGTGAAGGAAAGGTGATAAAACAGATTGGAATGGACTTAATGTAATTGTGATACAATGTTACATTCAGAGTGAACCTGAAAAATTATGGATAGAATGAGGTAGAAAAGGAAATGCTTGATGTTACCTGTTTATAATTAAGTGATCAAGTTCAACAGGTAAAGTAAAAAGGCTGAAAGTAAGGAGTCTTATTGAAAAATATGGTGTATACTGATACATTATTCTTCTGTTATTAATTCATACAAAAGTGTGGAGTTGACTCTATACAAGCATTTACCACTATAAACAAATCATATGTAGAGTTCATTTGCTAAGCTGTGGTTTAATTAATGGTCACACAAATGCTAACAAAATCTTAGACTCCCTAATCTGAGAAAACATTGTGACATATACACTAAAGTTAAGGAGTGACAACCCAGTTCAGTACTTAGGTGGGTGACCACTTAATAAAGACTGGTATTGTGTGCCAAACTAAGCAATGTGTAAACTAGTTGGGTACTGAGTACACTTTTGGCCTCAGAGTCAAACACCTGTGAGGTGAGTGACAAGCTAAGATGAGATAAGGTGTAGTAGTGTGGGAAACAAGATTTAGAATTGTGAGTAAGCATCTGAGTTTTGATCGGTTAGTTGGATTGTCATGTGATCGAAAAGCAAAAAGAATTTTTTTAGTTACTTTCGAGTTTTCAGAATTAGAGTTGAGATATAGAAGAGGACAAATAAAAGACTTGGGATTTAGCTCTTCCATTGCCAATTTGAGATACCATACTAAGGATAGGGAATTTTTTCTTCTCTCCCTATTAACAATATCAAAATAAAAACACCACTAAGAATGGATAGCCTGAATAATGATGAAACATTTGCATAAATGTAATGTAATGTTGGCGACCTGAGTAGAGGGCAACCGGAAGGCTCCCTTTTCAATAGCTATTATACCAAGGTATAGTGGAGGGCGCTACTCCTTTCCCTGGATTGCTCCACTTTACCCTTGACACGTACCTTATAATGCTGAGTGTTAAGCAAGGAGGTATCAAGTACCATTTTTAAAGTCTTTGGTATGACTCGACCTGGGATTGAACCCAGGTCTCCCGGACCATTGGCAAACACTCTACCAACTAGACCAATGAAATGTAGCATGTTATAAAAATACAAATATGAGTGTGTCAGCTTCTTTCACCACCCATGACAACTATTTGACAAAACCAAAAATATAACAAAAATTTATTAAACTTAGTAATTGTTGCCTAGGAGGTGTACATGGTGTAATGGTTATTGTTGTAAGAAATAGACACAATGAAATAAGTCTAAATCCTGGACAAGGCTGTTTGCATTTCACATTGTACTAATACCCTTATAAAAGGTATGAATCTAACTATTCTTCTGCCAGCTATTGGGAAATAGTTGGGCAGACTGACTCCTTAACCTTGGCGACTGGTCTAAGAGAAGAAAAATTCTGAATTTAAAGCTGTTAAATTCTGCTTAAATACTGACCTTGTGTTGTATTCTGATCATGAGGAGGGGTTGGGTTAATACAAATGGTTGTCGATATACAATGGACTACAGAGTGAAAATAAAAGAAAGTGAAATAATAAACAAATATGTGGATCTTGCCAGAGAGCTGAAAAAGCTGTGGAACATGAACATAACATGAATACCAATTGTAGTTGGTGCTCTTGGAACAGTCAATAAAGGTCTGGAAAAGAAACTGTATGGCAAAAGAGACTGTATGGCAAAGAGACATGTATGGCAAAAGAACTCCATATAGAGACATACAAAGTTCTTTTGCCATACATGTGAACAAATGAGTGTGAAAAAAAAAACATTACACACAATTATATATGTATTAAGATTACAGCTCGTCACTTCTTGTTAGATTATTTCATACCAAATTCACTTTAACAATTATGATCTTCAATCATATAAAAATGTATCTTTACAATAATCTTAAACAGGTAAACACCTCATACTTAAATAGAATATCAATGTTTTAAGATACACTGTATTAATGTAGTTCAAAATCAGAGTGGATCTGGGAGTAATGGCAACAAAAGAATGATGCCCTGGAGCTCGACAACTGGAGCCTCACCACTGAATGCAGTTCAGTATCATATCAAGACACAAAGATCAGCTGAGAAAATATGCTTCAGTGAAGCCTCTCATGTATTTGTTTATCTTGTACTCTCTGTATAGGATGTTGAGCAGCTTTCTTAGGCATTTGGCTTTGAAAACATCAATTCTTCTTTATCACCCATCAATGTTCATGTCTCACATCCATGTGTGAGAGCAAGATACAACTTTAGTCCACATTACTTAAAAATTTTATAACTTGTGCAATATACCCCTAGAAAGTGCCTCTTGTTTGATATGTCCTGGGTCTAAAAAGTTGTTTTTAGAAATTTCAGGGAATAAAAAAATTCCCTTATAAACACACTCGTATGATATACCTTCTGTTGCCAATAATATATTGTAATATTGTAATTGAGAAACTCTAATTTTTTTTATTTGCCAGCTTTTTTTATTTCATAGTCAAAAGTGTTGCACTAAAAAGATTAAAGAGCTTGAACTTGGAAGCTAATCTTGCTCTTCCTGTCTTCTGTTGCTCAAGTAAAAATTCTGAGTAATGAAGGAAAAATAAAAATGTGATTTAAAGAAGCCTCCCCCCCCCAAAGTAGTGGTTAAAACAAACAAACAAACAAACAAACAAACAAAAAAGAGTTTTAGAGGAAGTGAAGCATTAAATCAGGGCAAGAAAGTATAACAACAAAATTGAAGTGTTTGGACAAAATCGATTCTTTCAGACTGATCAAAGTAGGTTATATAAACAGCTGAATAAGGAGAAAAAAACAAAACAGATCTGATAACTGATAAAGGCAATGTAAATATATAGAGCAAATAAATGAAATCTAAAGATACTGTGTATCTGAAAAGATCTGAGAAGAGAAAAGGCAGATATTGTTGTAACCTGTTAGAACTTTTAATAACCTTAGTGAAAGTGCTCACCTTAACAGCCAACCCTCATGGACCAAAATTCGATCAGTTCTGCACATCCACTAATATGATGAATATGAGAGAAAAATAAAGGGTCATAAAGATATTTTCTGACTAATCAGGAACCAAGTTACAAGATGATATGGGGATAGTTCCCATGGGGTAATGGCTAATGTGCTGGATGGTAACATCATAGAAATGAAGTTTAAACTTCAGACCCACTATTATGTTTACTTTCGGGCTAATGCCCTTGGGAAAAATATGAACCTCCTAATCTTCCCCAGCCATGGGTTAAATAATACCACTATTGTTCTTATATAATAATGACTTTGGCATTAAAAAACCCAAGAAGGTTGATATGCCATTAGACAAAGAAACCAAACTGAACCAGAAAAGTTGATGTTGAGCTAATCTGAGCCACCCACGTGGTGCATAAGAAAGGCTGATTTAACCCATCTTGCTGAACAGATCTTAGCAGCAGAGAGAGAACATGTCTAATAAGTAGCTCAATCATCCATAATGGTTGGCCCAGTTGGCTGGGGCTGCAGAATACACTGACTGCATCTCTGCAGTACGATTCTGTAAGAGTCCCCTAACAAGTGTCCTGAATATGACACTAAACAATCTGATGGTGAGGCTCTAGTAATGCTGGAGCTTTGGGGAATGCAGAGAGCCCTTTTACTGCCATAGCTTCCAGGTCCATTCTGGCCTGGAGTGGTAGCACCTGACAGGGTTCTATCTATAGGTCAAACAGAACTAAACTGTGTACTTATGCTAAACTGAATTGTTTGAAATAGAACTGTTTTTGATGTTGAAACTATATTTATGCTAAACTGAATAGTTTGAGATAGAACTATTTTTGACATTTAACTGCATGTAAACAAAAATTATTCTTATACTAAACCAAATTGTTTGAAACTTTTCAAAATGACTTAATTCAGTGTTAAATGACCTGAAAAGGGTTGATACACCATAAAACAAAACAACCAACCATCCATAATGGTTAGTCACCAACAACCTCTCCTCACATGTGGATTTACCACAAGATCTTTCTCCGCTACAACTCTGGTATGGGACATATCATCAAACGAATAAAGCCAAAATATGATACAAGGTTGGTTTAAAGGGAACATTCAATGTAGTGGGCACAAAAAATAGTTATTTCCATCAGCATTCCCTTTCAGGAGTACCTCAAGTACTGAGCAATAAACCCAACCAAGTCTTTTCTATTTTAAGATATTTAACCAACCCCTACAACAATGCTGGGATGTGTTGGCACAAGGTCAATTTAACATAGGGTGCATCATAGGATGCAAGCCTTTCATGAGACAGGTGCAAAAATTACTGAGTTTCATCAGCATTCCCCTTCAAGGGTGTCTCTGGAGATTGGACAATAAACCCAGCCACGTCTTTTCTATTCTATGATATTTAATCACCCCTCCACAATGCTGGGATGTGTTGATACAAGGTCAGTTTAACACAGGGTGCATCATAGGAAGCAAGCCTCTCATGAGACAGGTGCAAAAATTATTTAGTTCCATCAGCATTCCTCTTCAGGGGTGTCACTGGTGACTGGACAATAAACCCTGTTATGTTTTTTCTATTTTAGTTATTTACTAAGCTTAAGTTGTAGCACAAAGCTAGCTGTATGGCGCACCCAGTGAGAATCAAACTCACAAACAATGGTTTACAAACCATTATCTTATGTAAGGTGCTCAGTCTTTTCAATTTAATTAATCAACAAAACTTAGCTTAGTTGTAGCACAAGGATGGATTTTTTGGGCACACAGTAATAATCAAACTCACTAACTATGGTCTATCAATCTAGTTTACTAATCAATGCATCATATGAAGTACCCATGTCTTTTCTATTTTACCCTTGCCCACAGGAAACAGCCAACTTATATAGCAATGAGATTACCTCTGATTGACCAACCATCAATCATTGCAACTGCCATGTAAATTAGCAGTCAGTGCTACCTGCTCTGGTCATCTCTAAACAGGCTCACACTCAATATGAATATATATCAACACTAGGCATCTTTTTTTTTAAAGCTTTTACAGTTTAGTTAGAATCACAGCAACTGAAAAGCTCAGGATACTTCTGACTAATGTAATGCATTCTAAAGTAATGTCTAACAGTGGATGATAAACACCATTAGTTTTGAACTTTGAACTTATATACATGAGTTATAATGCCTTCCTCGATATGTCAGGCGACCTAATTGTGACACTGAGCAGCATCTGGTGGTGAGGCTTCAGTTCTGTAGCTCTTTGTTGCTATTAATCCTACGTCTATTCTGACCTAGAGTGATAGTACCTTTTAAAGTCTCATTTTTGGTCAAAATAGATCTGTTTTAAAAGGATTAGCATTTGATAGGAATACTTGAAACAATATAACTGTGTGCAAATTATTTGTATTAGATAAGAATATTTGAAACAATATAACCATATGCAAATTATTAGTATTAGATAAGAATACTTGAAACAATATAACCGTGTGCAAATTATTTGTAATAGATAAGAATATTTAAAACCATATGAGTATAATGAGAATAGGAATACTTGAGACTTTGAAAATAAGTTATTATTAAAAAAGAACAGTTACTTGAAAGCATATAACTGTAAATAAATTATTTGTATAAAGAATAGTTACTTGAAGCTGTCAGGGTCCCATCTATAGGTCAAATAGACCTGATTGTAAATCATTAGCCTCAGATAGGGATACTTAAAACCAGAAATGTGTGGAAATTATTACTATTAGGTAGGAATACTGGAAACTACATAATTGTGCCAAAATTATGTTGTTGTTTGGTTGTTTGGGTTTTATGGCATATCAACCTTTTCAGGTTATTTAACACCAAATCCATTTTTATGTGAATAATCAGTTCTATTTCAAACAATTCAGTTTAGCATGAGTACACAGTTTGATTGTCAAAAACATTTCTATTTCAAACTATTCAGTTTAGTCAAGCAATTCTAATTCAGCTAATTCAGTTAACTATAAGTACAGATTTGTTTACACACAGTTAAATGTCAAAACAGTTCTATGTTAAAAAATTCAGTTTAGTGTAAATACAGTTTCAATGTCAAAAAACAGTTCTATTTGAAATAATTCAGTTTAGCATAAGCACACAGTTTAAATGTAAGTACGGTTTAATTGTCAAAAACATTTCTATTTCAAGCTATTCAGTTTAGTCAAACAATTCAGTTTAGCATAAGTATGTATGGTTAATGTTCAAGTGTGTTTTTGGTTTCTTTGGTTTTTTTTAATGGCATATCAACCGTTGTAGGTTATTTAATACCAAAGCTGTTCTCCTAGAAGGACAGTAGTGGTACTATTTAACCCATAGCAGGGAGGATAAGGGGATTCATTCCTTTCCCAAGGGTATTTGCCCAAAAGTGAACGTAATAGTGCGACTGGAGTATGAACTTGCTTACTATGATTGGTTTCTTTGTTTAATGGCATATCAACCTTCTTGGGTTATTTAATGCCAAAGCCATTCTCGTGGAAGAACAGTAGTGGTACTATTTAACCCATAGCTGGGAGGATAAGGGGGTTCATACCTTTCCCAAGGGTATTTGTCCAAAAGTGAACGTAATAGTGCAACTGGAATATGAACTCGCTTAGTATGATTCCGCAGTCTATTGCTTTTACCATTACACCATGAGGACACCCCCCTCACTTACTATGAGTCTGTAGTCCATCGCTATAACCATGACACCATGAGCCCCCCCACCACCAATTATGTGTATTAAGAATACGTTCATTGAAGCTATAACTGTTTACAGAGGATTAGCATTACTTACTTGAAACCATATAATTGCTTGCTAAGAAAAAAGAAAAAAGATTAATTTTGGCATTAAATAATTCAAGGGTTAACATGTAAAAGCAATTGAACATTAACCAACTTGATACTTCAACTTATCTCTTTTTTATTGAAGCCATATATTCATTATGACAATGTTATAGTTGTAAAGTTCCTCAATATCTTTCCTAAAATTTAAAAGAAATTACAAAATCATTATGAAGCCCATTCAGAGCAAAAATATTGATATCAATTCATTAACTAATAACTTGATCAATTCTGGTTCAAATAATCTCAAATTTTAACAGCATGTTTTAGAAATAACTCAAAATTCTAAGTTTAATGTTTTATGTTTTTTCTTTTTACGAATAGAAATGCCATTCACTGACAAAAGAAAAAGTGTTTAAATATTAGACATAGAATTTTGTATTGTTTCTATACATGCTGCAAAAATTTGAGATCATTTGAATGCAAATCAGCCAAGTTATTTGATTACAAAATAATATCAATTATTCCAAAACATTCTGTACATCTCAAATGATATCGTAACTTCTGAAACACCCTGTATACAAACATTGATAAAAATTGATTTTCACATCTTATAATCTCTTTGCATTTGAGGAAAAAAAGTCTTAGGTGCTTTTAACAATTAGTATGCTAGTTTTACCAACAAGTGCTACTATTTCCTCCACACTGAGTGCCTTTAGTGTATAATTCTATACCAATAAGCTGAGCTTTGTAAGTATCAATTAGGCTTTCTTACTTTGGGAAAGTGGTTAATACAAACTTTAGAAAATGCACAGATTTTCCTTCTGGAAACTTACTGTGATGGCTTATCTAAATTATTAACAGATTAATTAATAAGTTGGGCCATATTGACCTGTTGAGTAAACCAAGCATAGAAATGAACACAATCTGAGAACCAATAATTCAAAAGGCCAAATAAATTGTTTTTAAAATAAATTACTTTAAAAATATCAAGAATAACTAATGTTTTTATATTTACTAAGATTTTACATTTTGAATTAATCTCATGACACTTCTTGTGAAACTTCTCATGATGCTTCTCGGATTGATAGGCATGAAAAACAATAACATTATGTGAATATCTTCATATTTCTTGAATGCCTTGTTTGATCCACAGTCAAATTTTAAAAATTATTTCCCAGGTTGAATCATTTCTATGCCCAGATAAACCAGGGAAATCTAAGGAAGACCAGTGAATACAGCAGCTGAAATGTGTGTTAACTAACAACAATAAAGATGAGGATAACGGTCCAAAAAATCACAACCAAAATGATATACCTCAAGCCTCATCTCAAAAATTCAGACAGATAACATTAATTAACAATGAATACGTTTAAACATTTCTTTCATTGCCTTGGATCAAGAGACAATTTTGCAAGAGACCTACAAGGCAAAAGAACTCAGTCTGTCATACTATTTACTAATAGATAAGAGGAGAAGAGAGAGGTTCATGCCTTTTCCAAAGGCATTATTAGGAAAGTGAAATGCAAATGGCATCATCCAGGATTTGAACTCAGTCTGTCATGTTCATTTCCTAAGACAATAACTACTACACCACACACATCCAACAATGTATATATGTATGTATGTAAGAAAAAGAGAGGAGGAAACATAAGTAGGGAGAGTAAAAGAGAGGAGTCATGAGTCAGGAGAGAAAAAGAGAGAGTAAGAAAGGAGAGACATGAGTAGGGAGACCATTATTACTGTCATGAGTTCAATTTTTACTGGTAACTTTGTGCCAGACTTTGAAAATACCCATACAAAGAGAAGATTTTTATGTGGAGATGTGTGGTAAAAAAGGTTATCATTCTTGGAAATGGCCACGGTGCCTCGAGTTCAAATCCGGGATGAACTTGTTTGGGTTTCATTTCACAGAAATGCTATTGGGTTGGGGCATGAATTGATCTTTTCTCCTTTCAACTATAAGTAAATAGTAGAATAGGCTTGGTTCTTTAGCTTTGGTACAGTCACTAGTCTAGAAGAGAGAAGACTGAATTCAAAACCATCAGTACACTGCTGAAAAATTGACCTTGTGTCACATATGGTTGATAGCAAAGGGATTGGGTGAATACAGTTACATGTAGCTAGGTCTGGTGAGTATGGAGGGTGCTGTACTTATTTTTTGCTGAATATTGCAGATCAAAAGGAATCAACAATTGACATTGACTTGTCAAGACATCTAGACAGCAGTCTACTCAGTAATCTATATATATATATATATATATATATATATATATATATATATACCATTGTTTTATCATAAGTTATTCAGGCTTACACACATCTTCACTTTAAGTTTATATATATATATATATATATATATATATATATATAGAGAGAGAGAGAGAGAGAGAGATTTATAGATATATACATATTTATTCAACATTGTGCAGCTAGCATGGATTTCCCTAACTCTCTCTCACCATTCACCCCTATTATCCATCACTCCCAGCAGGTCTTCTATGCTACATCCTGTATACATACAGAGTTGTAGGTATGTTCTTCTTGGTCAGCGAACACTGGCACAGCTATGTGAAAGGGTCCATAGGAGAACATCACTTATGAGTTTGTATTTGGTTCTTCAGCAGTGTCCAGTATGCCTGGATGGTTTTAGAGATAGGAGGTAGGTGGCCGTATAACTGATAGATAGATAGATAGAGAGAGAGAGAGAGAGAGAGAGAGAGAGAGAGAGAGAGAGATTAAATTTTTTTCAACAATAAATGGTTGTTTAAAAATATTATTATATAACAATATTGTTAAATTAGCCTCAGAATTTTGTTAGAAAGAGATAAATTTTTCTTCCTTAAATATATCAATTAAGCATATTCACAAGAGAATTTTAATATATTGGATTTGTCTGGTTTTGCTGGTTAATGCATGTTATGAACATCAGATGATTTAAAGAATCAATTTCAGTGATTTGCTTCTTCCTATTTACAGTATCATGTGAGATTTAGAAGAAAACGATGCACTTTCAGGAACAATTAGATCACATCTTTATAAGGACTGCATAATCAATCGATACTATAATATGAAAGATTTGATAAAAATATGTTATATACTAAGCTTTTTTTTTAGTTTGGCACACAAGACTTAATTTACTTCCTGTTACTGCTGTACTCATTTAAATAATGATCATTCTCATTGCTAGCTTAACTTTAATGATCTAGTAAGGACTGGAAATTTTAACATGACTTAACTGTAAGTAAAAAAAAAATGTTTTTTCTTATTTTATTTATTCATGATATATGCTCTATTTAAAGCTATACTGACATTTTGTACGTACCACAGAATATTTATTTATTTATTTATGTATTCATTTACTTGGGTGAGTCAAAAGTTTTGCAATATTTTGGTAACATGAGGCAGCTCTGGATGCTTTTGTTGAAGTCATGTAGGTGATGAACCATACTGGATTGTGAGATGCTGAGCTCACCTGATACTCTCCAAGTGTTACTTGCAAGATTTGATTTTATGGCTTGGAGCATAGTCTCAGAATCCAGGGTTTTCAGCCTACCTGACTTTACCTGATTGTTGAACTTCTTGAAACCCAAGCAAAATTTTTGAACCATCTGGTTACTGTACTCTGATCAACTGCACATTCGCCTTTTACACAACAAGTGTTTTTAGTTGCTTCCACGGTGTTATGGCCTTGTTTGAACTCATAAAGCAAAAATTTCCAAATTAGACTACATTGCATGGATGCACTACTTGGACGCTAACTAAATGGCTGGAGAAGAAGCTAGATGGCAATTACACAAGAATGTTGCGAGCAATATTGAACAAGTCCTGGCAGCAACACCCCACAAGGCACCAACTATACAGCCACCTGCCTCCCATCACAAAAACTATCCAAGTTAGAGGAACCAGACATGCAGGTCACTGCTGGAGAAGCAGGGGCGAGCTCATAAGTGATGTACTCCTATGCACCCCCACATATGGCAAAAGCAGGATGACCAGTACGAACATACATCCAGCAGCTGTGAGGATACAGGGTGTGGCCTTGAAGACCTGCCGGAGGCGATGAACGATAGGGAGAAGTGTGAGAGAGGGTCAGGGATATCCGTGCCTACGGCATGACATGATAATGATGATAATGCATGTTCATCTGTGTGGCATTTAAATTGCACAAGGAGTGAAGCAAAGCACATGTCAGCACACTAAATACAATGCCAGCACACCAAATACTATGAAACTCCAGTGGGTACCTACTATGGCTTGAACTGCTTTGGTCATGTGATATATGCACCTAGTATGTATGTAAATATTGTAGTTCCTGCCTTGATCTGGATCAACCTAGGTATTCCAATCCTTTTGGAAAATTAAAAAGGTGTACTGGGTATAACATTAAACTTTGGGCGTGGTCTGGCATAATGGCTTCTGGCACATTCTCAGAGGAACAACAAGGCTAAATCATCTGTTATCTATAAACAAACAGTAAAGGTCTCATCAACAACCAGATAAGAGAATTTTTCAAAACAGATATTGGCATCAAGCAAGACTGTCTCCTTTCTCCCAGTGTCCTGGGTATGACATTAGACTGAATCTGATGGTGAGATTCCAGTCTTGCAGTTTGGGAAATATAAAGTACTTGTTCATTGCCAGTACTCCCAGGTCTACTCTGTCTTGGAGTGATAGTACCTGTTATGGTCTTATTTATGGGTCAAAAAGAACTATTTTATCATTTACGATACTTGAAACTATTTAACTGTATGCAAACAAATTAATAATGTTGAATAGAATTATTAGTGTTAGATAGCAATACTTGAAACTATTTAGTGTCCTGGGTATAACATTAGACTGGATCTGATGGTTTTGGGGTTTGGGAAATGTGAAGTACCCCCAGAGTGGAAATAAGTGTTAGAGTCCCATCTCTGAGTCAAACAGAACTGTTCAAACTTTTACTAGGGATTATTATTAATATCAAATAGAATTAATAGTGTTAAATAGCTATACTTGAAACCATTTAACTGCAGACAAATAAAACTATCAGTGTTAAAAAGCAATACTTTAAATCATTCAATTGTGTGCAAATAGAACTGTTGATGTTAGATATTTGAAACCTTTTAGAATTAGTGTTAGAAATACTAAACCCTTTTAACTGTGTGCAAACAAATGATTGATACTAAATAGAATTATTAGTGTTGGATAACAATATTTAGAATCATTTAAGTGTGCAAAACAAATGAGATCTGACTTGTTAAAAATTATGCTACCTACAAACTATTCACTTACAAATACAAATACAAATAATAATAATAATAATAATAATATATATATATATATATATATATATATATATATATATATATATATATATATATATATATTTCAAAAGTCCACAAATGAATTTGAATGTGGTACTTTAGGTTTTTATTTCATATAATCATACTCTACATGTTTCGGACTTATTGGTCCTCTTCAGGGGATTAATAATGTCTATGGTTGTCTCTGCTTCTAGCTTTTACAGTGAATATTAGTTTACAGTGAAGAGTATTTTGATAGGAGTGTGATTTTTTTAATTCATGTCTTTTTTTTATCAATGTAGCAACAAGTATCTACATTATGTATTTGTATGTGTGTGCATCTATATATATACATAAAAACAAGATTTGGCATTAAATAACTCGCAAGAGTTGATATGTCTTAAAACACAACCAAACCTAACCAAACCAAAACTTTCTCCCATTCTATATACCCACCAAGGATTCTTTGGAACTTCTGCTATGATGGAGTCAAACAGTGTTCATAAAACTTCTTGACTTGTTATGGTCTGAGACTTGTAGTAATGATATGCAGTCTGGCAAAGATAGAAATAAAGATGATTCTGTTTGAGGTGGACAAGCAGCTGATAATAGTCTTTCTGGACTATGAATGCCACTCCATTCTGGTCTTTGCTCTCATCTCTTGGGAACCAGATCTGGAGATCTTCATCTTTTGAAGCTTCTCCAAATCCCATCCAATAGACTTTGCAGGGCCCTATAAAATCTCAATATCATTCATGTTTATGTGTAAGCACTTGAATACAGCCTGTTATATACTGTACCGATGAACATTAATGGGTATGTCCCATTCCTCATAAATACATTGGACACAATTGTGAGAGGGGGTTAATATGCTGATTAAGTTGTATACCAATAGCATTGGTTTACTTTATTGTATTTTATTAATGTTATAAAGATTTCCATTTCATTTCCAACCTTTGTTTTGGTCATTTCTCATTCAATAACCTTTTGTTAGGTTACAACACAGCCATAGACATAGATATAGATGGTATAATGGAGGAGTTCCTGTAGGATAATGGCTAAAGTGCTGGACTGCAACCTTGAAGTAAGCAAGTTTGAACACCAGTTGTGCTTATACATTCACGTTTAGAATAATACCCTTAAGAAAAGTATATATTCACCTACCCCTCTACAGGAGGCAACACAAGGTCAATTTCTAAGTAGAGTTTTATAGGTTTAAATTCGGTTTTCCTTCTAGACCAGTTATCATACCAAAGTTGAAGAGCCAGTCTACCCTACTATTTACATATAGCTGGAGAGAGAATATTTGGATTCATACCATTCACAAGGGTATTAGTGCTATGTGAAACACAAACAGTCCAGGATTTGAACATGACATATCTGTTTCTTATGATGGTATCCATTACATTATGAATGCCTCTCTAGGGAAAGGTATGAACCCCTTTATCCTCCCCAACAATGGGTTAAATAGTATCATTGCTGTTCTTCTATAAGGATGGCTTTGGAATTAAATAACCCACAAAGTTTGATATGCCATTAAACAAAGAAACCAAACTAAACCAAACCATTTAATGTTCCAATGGTAATACTCTCTGTTGGTAGCTTAATGGTATTTTTAATGTTTTCCTCTATTCGTCAGTTTATTATACTCATCTTGGAGTGATCTAGTGGGAGATGTGGTCATTGTGGATACAAGCCTTGAGTGATCTGGCATGGGATTTGTCTGTTTCTTTATTTTCGTGTTCTTTCATTAGGTTTGTGACAGCTAGATGGCCTCATCACTAAGTATTCAACTGACAGCCAAAGTCTATGAAATAAGATGTCAATCACCTTCAGGTCCTGTAAACTTGGTCATCAAATTTATACTCAGACACTTCCAGACAGAGACTTTAGCACAGCTTCATTGCTCAATAGAGCAATGTAAACACAACTACTTGAGTGATTTAGTCAGTGTTCTGGTGTGGTTCTTGGAGCTAACTTTTAGGCGATGAATGAGGGTCAATGTTGTTCTTCCACCTCACAAGTTGAGTGTCACATCCAGCACACCCTTTGAGAGGAGTGGTCCTAACCCCTGCAGAGGATACAACTGTCATATTCTTGACTTGCTGATAAGGTTAGGGTTGATTATAATAATCAAAGCAATTATAATTATCTCCATCTTACATTAACCATTTTATTTTATTATCTATATATTAATACCAATGTAAGTACATACCTACTTATGTCTTTGGGATTTGGTATGTGTCACATATTCTGTTTAAGTTCTAAAAATTATTTTTGTCTCAATTTATGAAAATTGTGGAGTTCAACATAGAAGAAAGTTAGGACGCTAAAAGAGGGATTACTTTTATCAAAAATATTTCTAATTGTGAAATTTTAACATCATATAAAACATAGGCCCCTGAAAGAAAAACATGGAAAACAAGAGAAAGAGACTTTAATTGGAATCATTTTGAGATGAGGCTTCTTAATCTGAGAATTAATTTTTATTTATTGAGGACTTTTTGTCCTCATCTTGGTAGTTTTTTTTTTTTGTGAAAGAAGAAACAACACAACCCCCCCCCCAAAAAAAACTTCCAAGATGAGGACAAAAAGTCCGCAATAAATAAAAATTAATTCTAAGAGAAAGAGAGTCAAAGATTTTATAATGATGATGATGATCTATAATTTTATTCATGATACACATGACACACTGAAATAAGATTTAAAATTGTTTTCAAAGTTAAAAAATAAAAAAACATAGTGACAAACTAACAATATGTTTTTTTTTTTGCTATAATGAAAATATTCCATTTAAGGATCTCAATTCAAAAGTAATAGTTTTCTTAAAGAAAGTGTCATTATTAAACTTGATGTAAAGTTTAAAGAAATCATCAAGATCAAATAAAAAAACAGTCAAAATTAAATCAGAGTATAAAAGATGGCATCGCTTTTGATATTTTTAAACCATTGTAAAGAATCATATGTTTAAATTCTTTCAATGACGAATAATATCTCAGTCAATTGCTTTCTATTAATGGAATGGGATTTGAAAAAAGAAGAAAGTAGTCATTTAAGTCTGCCTGTCTGTTTGGTTAGAATTAATGAAATTTGCTGATTGATTAATCAATTGGTTGATTGATTGATTGAGTTTAGTAGCACGTCAAACCATTTAGGCTTATCTTATGCTTAGAAGTTTGGGAATTGCATTCATTGTACATTTATAATTACATTTTTATGTAGTTGTTTCTTAAGGGATTTTTTTTTTTTGCACACAGTTATATGGCAATAAAGAGGTATTCTACACTCCCCAGATCTCCAGAACTAGAGCTTCACTACAAGATGTAGTGTTTTATATCCAGGAAACACCTTTTTAAGGGCTTTCTTACCCCTCTTTAGGGGATATAGTCAGCATATTCTAAGACCCGCTGATGGGGTGTAAGAGTTTAATAAGATTTGTATTATGTTATTCGATAATAGAAAACTAAATGCTGCATTAAATGACATCATCCAAAACTTAGCATTCTGAAAGAGAAACACTGAAAACAATTATTAGCCCATTTGGCTGGGGCTGTAAATACATCAACTGCATCTTTACAGAGGGGTAAGACTCCACCAACAAGTGTCCTGGAAATGAAATTAAACAATCTGATAGTAAGGCTTCAGTAATGCTGGAGCTTTCAGGAATACAGAGTACCTCTTCATTGCCATTGCTCCCAGGTCCACTCTGGCCCGGAGTGGTAGCACCTGAAAGGTTCCTATCTAGGGGTCAAGTAGAACTGTTAGATCATTTAAACTAAGTGAAAACAAATGACTAATACTAAACTGAATTGTTTGAAATAGAACTGTTAGATCATTTAACGGTGTGTAAACAAATGACTGATGTTTTATTCAGTTGTTAGTGATACATAACAAAACTTGGAAGCATTTTACTTTGTTAACGTATGATAAATTGGATTGGTAGAAATAGAACTGTTTGATCATTTAACTGTGTGTATATTTAATATATATGAAAAAACAGGATTTAGCATTAAATAACCAACAATGGTTGATATACCATAAAACCAAACCAAACCAATGAAAAAAATCTAGTATTTTCATTTATCCAGAGATAACATAGAGAGAGTCTCCGTGGTATCGGTGCTAATATGCTGGACTGCAATATCATAGTGAGGGAGTTCAAACTCCAGTTATGCTATTACATTCAGTTTTGGACTAATACCTCTGGAAAAGCTATGAAACCTCTTATCCTCCTATCTATGGATTAAATAGTACCACTACTGTTCAAGAATGATGGCTTTGGTTTTAATATCCGATGAAGTTTGATATGCCATTAAATAAAGAAACCAAACCAAATTGATACAACATGCATCCATATGAAATTAGTGCAAAACAATTATCTTAATCACCAATTCCCACTCAAACCCAATTTTTGGCCCAGAGCTATATTTAGATAAGCTTAGTAAACATCACTGAAAAAAACTAATCCTTCATTTCATATATATAAACATTGAAGATATTTATGATACTTTTAAAAAATCATCAACTCATAAATGAAGATGGTGCTTAATCATCTATATGACATGAAAAAAGGACAATGAGTTTAACAAGTGATTCTTCACTTCATGAGCTTCTAGTTACATGACATAAAACAATGTTTGTCAGAAAATTTACAATCACTAATAATGTCACATTGTACAAACATTAAACAATACTCAGTATAAAAGGGTTGTGTAGTGGTTAACATGCTGGACGGTGACATCATACTAAGCAAGTTCAAACTCCAGTCATGCTATTATATTCACTTTAGGACTAACACTCTTGTAAAAGACATGAACTCTCTTATCCCTCCAGCTATGGGTTAAATAGTACCACTATTGTTCTTCAACAAGGATGGCTTTGGTGTCTAGTAACCCTGGATGGTTGATATGCCATTAAACAAAGAAACCAAATCAAAACCAGTTGGTATAAAAGGAAGAGAGGAATAAGTCAATGAAAAATTATCTTCTAAAAGGAAGTTACGAAAACATTTGATATGGCTGCTTCTCTTCTTAAATACGTCTGTAAATATTTTTAAATCTCTCATTTGAAACAATGTTATCATCATCATCATCATCATCATCATCATCATCATCATCATCATCATCAAGGTATGCCGATAGCATCAAATTTCTAAGTGGTCGTTAACCTCTCAAAAGTAGTCCATGCTTTACCTATGCATATGTTGACACAGTTTTTAGTTGATGAGATATTGCTACTAAGGTATATGAACTGGTAATCTAATTTCAGAGGCTAGCTATTTAATGAGGAGATAGTACATAATCTAGGTAGATTATAATGTAATATGCAACAAATTCCTCAGGATAAATATTGAGTTCATTTCATTGATTCATTGACTGATTTTAATGGCATGTCAAACCGTCAGGGGTTATTTTATGGCTAGAGGTTAAGAAATCATGTACATTGTTCACTTGTTTTTACATCTACTTTTTTGTATAGTTGTTTCTTAAGAGTTTGTATTTCTTTTTAACTTTATGTCAAAATCCTCTGGTTTGGTTTGGTCTCTTTGTTTAATGGCATATCAACCTTCTTGGGTTATTTAATGCCAAAGCCATTCTCGTGGAAGAACAGTAGTGGTACTATTTAACCCATAGCTGGGAGGATAAGGGGGTTCATATGCACAAAAGTGAATGTAATAGCACGACTGGAGTATGAACTCGCTTTCTACCATTCCACAGTCTGTCGCTTTAACCATTACACCACGAGGACACCCCTTTCAAAATCTTCTGTGATTGTTTTCTGATAATTACTTTCTATGGTATTGGTCATATTTTTATAGATAATTTTTGGTATAATTTTATTTCTGGAAGGAAAAAATGTCATCCATATTGACATACTTCATTTTACTTATATATCTAATAGTATAATTCCATATGACATGATATTTTATTCAAAACTCAATTTCATGCATCTTTAATTCCACTGATTCGAAGTAAATTTACCCTGAAAACCCCAAGAATTTTTTATCACTTAGAGTATTCAGACAATTATCATCTTTATTGGTATACTCACAATGTTTCGGGTGATGCATCCTTCAGTCTTCTTCAGGTGTTTCATATCAAACTCAAGAGCTCATTGCCCAGTCGGCTGGGACTGTAGAATACACCGACTGCTTCTCTGCAGAGGGGTAAGACCCCCCCCCAACGAGTGTCCTGGATATGACACTAAACAATCTGATGGTGAGGTTCCAGCAATGCTGGAGCTTTGAGGAATGCGGAGTACTCCTTCGTTGCCATCGCTCCCAGGTCCACTCTGGCCCGGAGTGGTAGCACCTGATAAGGGTCCTATCTATGGGTTAAATAGAATTAACAGCAGACTTATGCTAAAATGAATTGTTTGAGTAAAACTGAATAGTTTGAAATAGAAATGACTTTTACAATTAAACCGTACTTACATTTAAACTACGTGCTTATGCTTAACTGAATTATTTGAAATAGAACTGTTTTTCGACATTAAAACTGTATTTACACTTAACCGAATTGTTACATACAACTGCTTGAATAGTTAGAAATGGAAATGTTTTTGACCATTAAACTGTGTACTTATGCTAAACTGAATTGTTTTATATAGAACAGATTATTTACATAAAAATGGATTTGGGGTTAAATAACCTACAAAGGTTGATATGCCATAAAACCAAACAAACCAAACCAAATCAAGAGCTCATATAGAACTTTGAACAAAACCCTTCATTTAATCCACAGGAGTAGATTATTCAAAATCCATTAACTATGACTGGGTATAAGTGTTAAGCTATAGTAAGTATTCTTTGTTATTTATTGGTAGTTGGGATTGAACCTACAATCTCTAGATGATTTCACTTAGAAGCATTTTTTTAACCAAAGACCTATATTCATAGTGCTATGTGCCCTACTGGACATGAAACACCTAAAAACACCACAGGACACATTGGCCAAAACATTGTGAATATAACAATGAAGATGAAAACACTGGTCTAAATGATGAAAATTATCAAGCAACATCTTAGAGATTTAGACAAATAATACCCATGAATTTGTAATCAACCACAGGCAGGGAAAAATAATTGAATCAACCTTATAATCTATGAGAAAGTTCCACAGGAATCCCTATTTACTCTTTGACTGTTTATACATTTCCTTCAAGAGACCAATGGAGAATTACATGGAAGGCATTCCAAAAGTGTCAGGAAAGGTTAGAGAAAGATTCACAAGACTTGCTGGATATTTCATATACTCTCAAGAGGAAGAGACTTCCAAATTGGTATTGTCGGAAGTAACCTAAGAGAAAGTTAGTAAAAGAAAGCAGCAGATTACCTATGCTGACTGCCCAAGAGAAGACACAGAGCTGTATTCAATTGATGAAATAAAAACAGTGATGTGAAAGAGAGAAATGTAGAGAAAATCTATCGACTCAATTCAGGCTGGTGTTTAGCTATGATAGATGCAAACAGATCTTTCCAATTTGATATATATATATATATATATATATATATATATATATATATATATATATATATATATATATATTGAGAAAGGTATGAATCCATTTATCCTCCTTCCAGCTATGGATAAATAGGGCAGGGTGAGTTCTTTAGCCTTGGTTAAGCAACCAGTCTCGAAGAAGAAAAACTCTGACTTCAAACATATTAAACTCTACTAAAAAAATTGAACCTGTGTCACATCCTGCTTGTGAGGATGGGTTGGTAAATACATACATACATATATATATATATATATATATATATATATATATATATATATAGTGGCAAACCTCTGAAATTCCTAGACCAGTCTATATACCTCAACTGCCTCCTATCTACTGAAAGTGATATCAGCATGAACATAGGAAAAGTGTGAACTGCTATGGACAAGTTGTTGATCATATATAAATCTGATCACTCTGATAAAAAAAAAAAACAGGATTTCTTCCAAACTGTCTGTGTCAGTACAATTGCATGGATGCACCACCTTGATTCTAACAAAAAGTATGGAGAAAAAGTTAGATGAGAACAACACAAAAATGCTATGCCCTATTTCGAACAAAATCTGGAAGCAGTACCCATAAAACAGCAGCTGTACGGCTACTTACCTCCCATCTTACAAACCATCTAAGAAAGACAAACAAGACATGCTGGGCACTGCTGGAGAAATAAGGAGAAATCCATAAATGATGATTTCAAATGGATTCCAACACATGGATATACCAGTGTTGGCTGATTAGTAAGGACTTACATACATCAGCCCTGTGAGGACACTAGATGCAATCTAGAGGACCTGCCAGGAATGAGGGATGATAGGAACAGATAACAAGAGAGAGTCAAAGGAACTCTGGATTATTAGCATGACATGATAATGATGGTATACATATATCTATCCATCTCTATATATATACATACCTCTATCTCTATATATATACATACACTCAACCTATCCATATGAGCAGGATGTGAAAAAGGGTCAATTTTAAGCAGAGTTTAACAGGTTTGAATTCAGAGTGTCCCTTCTTCTAGACCAGTTGCCATATCAAAATTAAAGAGCTTGGTCTGCTCAAATATTTACCCATAGCTGGAGAGAGAATAATTGAATTCATATCTTTCCTAAGGGTATTGACACTATGTGAAATTCAAACAGCCACATCCAGGATTTTGAACTCAGGTCATCATCTTCATTTCCAGTGATGGTAACCATTACTATATATTAAGTACAGTTGGTGACCTTAGTCAAGGGTGACCTGAAGGCTCCCTTTCCAATAGCTACTACACCGAAGTGTAGGGGAGGGTGCTACTCCACTCCCTGGATTGCTCCACTTTACCCCTTAATCCTTACCTTATAATGCTGAGTGTTAAGCAAGGAGCCATCAAGTACCATTTTTTGAGTCTTTGGTATGACTCGACCTGGGATTGAACCCCAGTCTTCCAGACTATTGGCAAACACTCAACTCATTATGCTCGGGTGACTCAAATGTTTTTAAATGTTTTGTTACTAGTTTGTGGCACATATACCATGTGACAAGCAGTTCAAGCCATAGAAGATAACCACTGTGGTTGGTAGTATCATGGCAGTTAGTGTTTTGAAATGTGCATTGCTCTTCACTTCATGTGTGATTTGAATGCCACACAAATTAACATGCTCTGTAGTCTAATTCAGGAACTTATGCTTTATGAGTTTGAACTTGGCCAGAACACCACAGAAGCAATTAAAGACATTTGTTGTGCAAAAGGTGAAGGCGCATTTGATCATCATACAGAAATCAGATGGTACTAGAAATTTTGCTTGGGTTACAAGAACCTCAATGATCAGGAAAAGTAAGGCAGAGTCTCAGAATCCACAGTTTTAGGCCTAAAACTGTGGATTCTGAGACTCTGCTCCCAGTCATTGAGGCAAATCCAGCAAGTAGCACTTTGGGAGAATCAGCTGAGCACAGTATCTCACAGTCCAGTGTGGTACATAACCTTTACAATCTCAGAAAAAGCATCTGTATGTATTTACCCAACTCCTTTGCATGTGCGAGATGTGACAATTTTTTAAGCAGTGTTTTCCAGAATTGAATTTAGAGTTTTCCTTCTCCTAGACTAGTTACTATGCCAAGGTTAAAGAGCCTGGTCTGTCCTACTATTTACCCTTAGATGGAAGGAGAATAGTTGGATTCTTACTTTTCCTAAGGGTATTAGTGCAATGTGAAATGCAAACAAACTCATCCAGGATTTGAACTTGGGTTGCCATGTCCATTTTCTATGATGATAACCATTATACTACAAGTGCCTCCTCAGAGGTCTTGCCAACTCGAAAAATTTTATTTTTCAAAAATTCCATCAATGCTATTATTCTTTTTTTCTAGTGCAGCAATTTAGAGCAGTTAGTAGGTCCTACTCTACATCCTTGGACCAATTCATTAATGATTTTTGATATATTATTTTACAATAGAGGAAAGTTTATTTTTCTTCTCTCAACTTCCCCTCCATCTTTCACTCCTACAACACACAGCCATTTTTTGCATTGCATGAGGAATATTCAGGATTTATTAATTCATTTCTTTGTACATTTTACTCACGTGTTTCATCTGACAATTGTATTTTTTTCTAAAAAGATGAAACTTTCAGTGATGAAGCTGATATGAGGTGAGATAACAATTTATTTCAAATCATATATATATATATATATATATATATGTATATATATATATATATATATATATATATATATATATATATATATATATATATATATATAAGCAGTTCTCTCAGGCTGCACATAACGACTGCACTAAGAGGGGTAGGGTCAGAGTTAATTTCTGATGCCTTTGGTATGGTAAATAATATTTGTTTTTAACTACATTAAATGTCAGAGAAAGGTCAGAGTATATGCACATATCTTCATTTAAATTTTAAATTCTAGATTTTAGAATTAAAACATTTAAGGCTTAAACAATGATCCATTTTATCATACTTTGCATAGAAAAGCATTAATTATATCAACCATAAAACACATTAGCCATAATAAAATATAACCTTACTATTTTTTAAACAAAAATTATCTATCTATCTATAAATAGATAGATAGATAAATAGATAGAGAGATAAGGTAATAAGTCTGTAGCTTAAAGACATTAAAATCATTTATTTTACACTGCAGATATTTACTTTTCAACATAATCTTCTTCCTTGTTAATGCAGTTCATCTAACCTTCATCAATCACAAAGATCAAAAATACAGCGTAAATTTCAAAGAAAAATTCAGCTAATAACCTCTAGGCTACAAACTTATTGATTTACTCTTATACTTATATATATATATATATATATATATATATATATATATATGGAAGTAAATTTACTCTTATATATATATATATATATATATATATATATATATATATATATATATATATATATATAAAATAAGTAAATATATATTAGTTTTTATATATATTTAATAGCATGGAAGCTTGTCTGCGGCCATAGGTTTCATGCTCTCTTATAATGGCAATCCTCAGGCAGAGAAAGAAAGATAATGGAGAAATTGAAAAAAATAAAAAAATACACCCCAAAAAAACATTAGTATTGTGTACAACTCTTTATGTGTGTGTGTGTGTGTGTGTGTGTGTGTGTGTGTGTGTGTGTGTGTGTGTGTGTGTGTTTGTGTAGATTACAGTTGTCATATAAGTGATATTCAGTATGAATGCGTATGAAGATACATGTACCACGCATCAAATTTGAGGTTGTATCCTGGATATATACGAGGATCATTAAATGAGTTTCCTGACTTTTTTCGTACGGGCACTTTTATTGATAGTACACACATGAAACTCTAGTTCCCTTCGAAGTAGTCTCCTCCGGCTGCAATGCACTTGTTGTACCATTCCAACAACTTCTGGAAGGCCCCATGGAAGTCCTCTTGTGTGAGCATGTCAATGACCTTCATCACAGCCTCTTTCATCTCCTCAATTGTCTCATAATGACAGCCTCTGAGCTTGGGGAATAACCAAAAGTCACAAGGAGCAAGGTCTGGACTATAGGGAGGGTGAGGAACTGTCTTGATGCCCATCTTGGTCAAATAGTCTGTGACAAGGATGGAGTTGTGGACTGATGCATTGTCCTGGTGGAAATGCCACTGACCCGATTTGAAGAGTGCTAGCCTCTTCCGACGGAATCTCTTCCTGAACTCCCTTAAAACCTCAACATAGAAACCCTAACCCTAAGCCTAACTGTTTGGCCAATCAACTCTGGTGTATTGACTTCCTTACTCCTCCCACACTTCTCATCATCCCTCAGACTCCCTGCCTTCCTTGAATCTCTTATGCCACTCAAAAACTGATGCTCGATTCATGCAAGATGGTCAAAAAGCAGTCTGAAGCATTCCATACGTTTCAGTGGCATTTTTTCCAAGTTAAAGCAGAATTTTATTGCATATTGTTCTTTTAAAGTGTCATCACATCCAGATTGCATTTTTGAAATTCACCAGCTGTAACAAAAATCAGGCTTTAGTAGGGTGTATTCCAATTGCTGCTGTAGCTGTTCATTTGAATCTGAAATCATAAAAATTGGTCAGTCATCTCATAAGATGTATAGCAATAACATACTGAATTTTCAAGAGTCTATGACAATCTTAAATGCCTGTATAAAAAAAATCTGGAAACTTATTGCAAGTACCATGTCTGAATCGCGATATGTAATGAAAGTCGCAACAGTTTGACTGAGTAAAAGATTTTTTTGTATTCATGTGTGTGTATGTATGTGCGTGCATGTGTAATGATGATTTTAACTAAGGAACAAATTATCATCATTGCATTACGAAGAAAATAAGGTTTTGATTTGTAAGCATAATAGATGAGGAAGTATGGTGGATCAGAATGTAATAAAAATTGTTGTGATGAGACAAGTAATATTGTATTATACTATGGAGTATTATGCAATATTAGTATTTTATGCTGGAATATGTTTTGTGTTAGATTGCAATAATAATTTGTATTAGTTATGATGTGTTAATGTTATATTATGTATACATCATTGTGTGTAAGTAAGGAATATAGTGAATATATTGTGTTAAGATATTGCAATAATTTTTGTATATGTCGAATTCAAAAATTTTTTTACTTAGTCAAACCTTCGTGACTTTTGCTACACATCGCAACTCATATATCCAGGAGACTTACACAAGCACACACATAAAGAGTTGTACACAATCCTAACGTTCTTTTGACTGTATTTTTCAATTTTTTGATTTCTCTAATATTTTTCTTTCTCTGCCTGATGATTATCATTATAAGACGGTATTAAACCTATGTTTGCAGATAAGCTTCCATGTTATTAAATATATACAAAAACCAATATATGTTTACTTATTATTATACACCGGCTCATTGGCTAGTGGGTAGAGTGTTTGCCAATGGTCCAGGAAACATGAGTTCAATCCCAGGTCGCGTCATATCAGACTTTAAAAATGGTACTTGATACCTCCTTGCTTAACACTCCGCAATATAAGGTATGTATCAAAGGTAAAGTGGAGCAATCCAGGAAAAGGAGTAATGCCCTCCCCTACACCTCGATGTAGTAGCTATTGAAAAAAGAACCCTCGGGTCGCCCTCGACTACGGTCGCCAACTTTACTTACTTTTATCATTATCATATAATAGCTCTATTGCAGATATTGAGCACTCTCCAAATTATATCTGATTTGGTCTGCCACAAATCCATGAAGTGAAATAGTGACAATAAACACAGTTATATATATATATATGTATTACAACAGTGTATGGTTGTCACGATCTCACTTGGTTGGTTTGTGGTAGACAAAATGCAATATTATTTGGAAAGTGCTCAATATCTGTGTTAGAGCTATTATAATATAATAATAAATAAACATATATTAGCTTTTATATACATTTAATAGCATAGATGCTTATCAGCAACCAGTGGTTTCATGCCATTTTTATATGACAATTATCAGGCAGAAAATGATTATTGTTGTATAAAGACAGCATGAAAAAAAAACAGTGGCCACAGATAAGCATCCATGCTATTAAATATATATAAAAACTAATATATATTTATCTATTATATATATATATAATTTACTGTTATTTGGGGAATTTCATATTAAAATTTAAATCCAAGAGAAAAGTGTCATCCATATTTACTAAACTTAGCTTAGTCTAGCACAAGGCAACAAATGTAAACACTCAGTGAGAAACAATTTCACTTAAGTACTTCTGACTATATATATATACATACACAAGGAGTGATAAAAAGGATCATGGTTGAAGTTTTTGATTCATTTTTACTTTTAAAATTTAAATAAAGACATGTACAGATGAATACTTTATATAATAAAGCGATGATATCTGGATGTTTAGATAATAGTCTTGATGAGTCGGTGCTAGTTTTAAAAAATACAATGATGCTTTTCTGGATAATTGAAAAAATTTTTTGGCAAAACACAGGATTTTGCAAACACTTCATAAACACCAGATATAGTTCCATGTGACTTTCTCTTGTTTTCTAAACTGAAAATACATCTCAAAGGAAAGATCTGAGAATGAGAAGGACATCAAAAAAATAGCCTGACTTCATATCAAAAGAGAAGTTTCAGAGGTACTTTAACTAGTGGAGAACTCATATTATATACCAGCAGAGAAAGTGACAATAACACTTTTTTATAAAAAAATAAACTCTTTTTATTTACCACAGTCATAACAAAATGGTTGCATGAAAGAGAGAGAGAGACAGACAGACAGATGTTATATTTTGACCTTCGACCCGGCCCAAAAATACTATTCCAAGGTAATACACCGGAAGGAAGTGACACATTCCAACGGCCAGTAATCGAAAGAGATCGCGTGGGCGGATTAAGGCTTATGATATGGGAAAAGGTGAAGGTCCCATTGTGCCATTACAGTGATGCACCAGAAGAGAGTAACCTCTGAACTGCATGACAGTTATTTCCGCTTGATGACGATTAAACATTCGATTTCAAAGATCCAGTGTGGGTGTTGAGTTATTATTTAACTCAGTTGAGTTTGGGTTCCAGAGCAGTTGCCAGTAGAATTCCAGACACCTAGAGACCAGATGTGGTAGGGAAGGCCACACCCGACCGAGGGGGCACTCGGAAAACCCCCGAAGCAGTTGCCAGCAGACTTCCAGACAGTAGAGACCAGATGTGGTAGGGAAGGCCACACCCGACCGAAGGGGCCCTTGGAAAAGCCCCGATGGAGTGGACCCCAAGACCTCTGGTTGAGCATCTAAGAGAACAAGAAAGACACAACGTGACGGTCATAACAGTGGGGTCAAAATATGAAGTTTATGTTCGGTCTCCAGCATCCTCTCACATGCAACCCTTCAACAACCCTTTCAAACCCTTGCAATAAAGTGAGAGGTGAATATGTTGTTAAAGAAGTCTTCATGCATCCTTCATTCCTGTGTCTTCCTTCCTGCTTCCTTTCTTCATGCGTCTTTATCATGCGTCTGTCTTTGTCGTTGTGTCATTGTGAGTCATTCTACATATATATCTGCACGTATGTAGATGTGAATCTACATGTGTGACTATATGACACAGACAGATAAACAGGGAACTGCTAAAATTTACACCAGGTTGAGATACATCTCCAGAGAGCCTTGTTTCTTTGTGCTTATTTCATGGGAGACTGATACAGGGCTGGTTCTCAACCTACCCCCATCAGGCTTGCACCCAAATGGCATAACTTGTCAACTCTGCTGACTGCTGACTGGCTGCTCATGTAGACTGACCACCTCTCTCCTTGGAGTTGAAAACTTCCATCTTTATATATTTTTCGGACACCTAAACATTTTTCCTTCTGTCACCCCGCTTGCACTATTCACATTGTATTTCTGCTGTTTTTTGTTTACCTTAAGACACAGCTGCATATCCTGTTTTGAAATCCTTAAACTAATTAGCCTGTCAAAGGGCAATGTGTATCACTTGTGTAATTGTGTTGAATACTAAGTAAATTTGGCGACCTTAGTCTCCCTTTTCAATTGCTACTACAGTGAGGTGTAGGGAAAGGCACTACTCCTTTCCTTGGATTGCTCCACTTTACTCTTGATCTGTACCTTATAATGCTGAGTATTAAGCAAGGCAGCATCAAGTACCATTTTTAGAGTCTCTGGTATGACTCAACCTGGGATTGAACCCTGATCTCCTGGACCATTGGTGAACACTCAACTCATTAGGCCAATGGCCCGGTTTTTATATTAGCTATAATAACATAATATTAACTAAGAAAATGGGTATTATATTTTTCTATTGATTTTAAATACAAACAACCAAATTAAATATGAAATAGTTTGTAGTGTAGTTAATAACCTTAATGGTGTGTTATATTTATAAGATGCAACTTTTGCTTTTGTTCCTTTGGTGATAGCTTTTCTGTGGCGTTTGATGATTCTCAATATTTACAATGCTGTGTATCAATGACAGATTATATCAGTCTGATCAAAAATGGATTAAATTCAAATGAATCCAACCCAAAAAAGACATTCAGCAATCTATGGAATATCTTAACATTATATTTCAAACAAATAAAATATTTCTTTTAAAAGCCAAATATCTGAAGTTACTTCACTACATAATTTAGTCATGGTACAGGAGTAATAGAAGAGTTGGATTAATTAATATTATTTCTCTAAAAGTTAGAATATCATAATTATTCTTGTTTATTACACACTATTTTTTACTGATTTTTAAGCCTAAATGTTAGAGCTATGTATTATAAACAAGAATTAAATATTATCTTTTTTCCCAATGATATGCATCACCATATTTGAGATGTCATGATTGAAAGCAACATATATCTATGGTCCAAACTAACAAATAAACACATATGTTTGTATGCCACAATAGGAACATAACTATTAGCCAGTGGAATGTAAATTTATCTATAAATTCATCTCTCCAAATATGAACTTATTTTTACTACTTGTTGAATTTTCATGTGAACATGTCTGTGTGTTTGTTCTTAATACTGTATAAATATTGTGTTTCAAAACATGATGTAAACTACACAAATTCTTTTTAGTAAATACAAACTGGATGAAAAGTTGAATAAATGTTACTTTTAAGTTAAATTTAGCTCCAGCAAATTCTAAAATATACAATCACAGTTGAAGTCATCTAAATGAATAAAAACTAGCAGGGAAGTAAAGAGAGATGAAAAATAACAATTCCAGAAATTTTATATATATATATATATATATATATATATATATATATATATATATATATAGAGAGAGAGAGAGAGAGAGAGAGAGAGAGAGAGAAAGAGAAAATTACGCTCCATTATTTACGTATATATATATATATATATATATATATATATATATATATATATATATATATATATATATATATTACACTCCATTATTTATATATATATATATATATATATATATATATATATATATATATATATAGCAAATGGTCTATATAGGATTGATAGAACATTCCTGGATGGAAAGTTCTTTCAGGAATAAATGCTATGCAAATAGTACAATCCTAAGTAGATCTAGTAATATAGATAAAAGTATGGGAAAGAACCAGAGGTTAAGTGGTCTATTTTAAAAGGAATTTATGCTTGTAATGAGGATTCAAAATATTGTAAATTGTGTTTGGAGGAAAAATATCATAAGTTTTCTATATTTGAGTAATTTGTTGAATAAAAGAACTGAATTGGTAGCAAAATGTCAGCCATGTAATAGAGATTACATTGATTATGGATATTCATTAAGTTGAATTAAACAGACTTCAGCCATGTCAATACTGGCTCATCTGAGAATTGGCTACATCAAACTCAGTCATGAATTTTTATCTTGTTTTATCCCATTTTATTGTTGAAATATTGTGATATTGTTCTAGATTTTTGTACATAGAGCAATCTATTTTACTAATTAAAAACACTTTTATTTAGCGTTGAATTTTATTTGTAATTTTATATATATATATATATATATATATATATATATATATATATATATATATATAAGTAAAAAGTAAAATTGGTGACCATAATCAAGGGCAAGCCAAAGGCTCCTTTTTCATTAGCTACTACATTAAGGTGTAGGGGAGAGCACTACTACTTTCCCTGGATTGCTTCACTTTACCCTTGATCCATACATTATAATGTTGAGTGTTAAGCAAGGAGCCATCAAGTACCATTTTTTGAGTTTTTGATATGACTCAACCTGGGATCAAACCCAGGTTTCCTGGGCCATTAGCAAACACAATACCCATTAAATAAATGGACTGGTATATATGTATATATATAAAATGATAATAAGAATTTGACGCTGAAAGCATTTTTAATTAGTAAAATACAATAATCTATGAACAAATACACACACATATATATATATATATATATATATATATATATATATATATATGTTTTAGGTTTACAAGGGTATTTATTTTTAAGTTATTTATTACTGTTCAACATGTTTCTTCTTCAAGAAGTCAAATGGTCCATACCCAAGTTCCCTTTGATTTATATAGTGGCAACTGTTTTGATAAGATTGTAGCACCTATTGAAAAGAAAGCCTTTGGATTGTTTCAACTATGGTCTGCCAACTTACTTATATATATATATATATATATATATATATATATATATATATATATATATATATGTATGTATATGTTAAGTTTGGTTTTTTTATTTAATGGCATATCACCCCTTGATTGTTATTTAATGCCAAATCCTGTTTACATGTATGATTTTTAAGTGAATATTCAATAGGTAATGTTTTTTGAAGGAGCCAAAGCTCATTTGTTTGCACACAGTTAAATGGTTTCAAGTATCACTAACTAATATTAATAATCTTTTTTAATATCAATAAACAGTTCTCTTTGACCCATAGATGGGACCCTAATAGGTACTACCACTCCAGGTCAAAGTGAATCAGGAAGTAATGACAATAAAGGAGTAATCCACATTCCCCAAAGTTTCATGACTAGAGCCTCACCATGAGATGGTTTAGCATCATATATAGGACACTTGTTTGGGGGTTCTTACCTCTCTGCAAAGATGCAGTTGGTGTATTCTACTACTCTAGCTGAGTGAACTGTATAAGGACCTGTATACATGCTTGTATATGTATATACACATATACACACACATATTCAAATGTTTTAAGGAGTTCTATTGTATTTTGTTTTTGTAGTGAATCCTATAACTTTTGTACAGACCAATTGAAAAAGCAAGAACAGAATGTCAGGTTGGCACAGCCTTTCCGGATATTTACATTTCAAACCTGGAGGAGGTGAGTTATATTCAACTGTTTTTATGGTTTCAATTAGGACAAATCTGAAAACTTTGAGAGTTACAGGTACAAGAAATGATTGCTAAGTTTGTGGCCAAAGGTACAAGGACACAAATTACCAAATTTACATAAAAATTCAACTCATTTAAGAGCTGAAATGTATATGGTTTTAGTTGAAAATGTGTTCTTTTGGCCATAAATTTATCAATCATTCTTTGTGTGGAATTTATAAAAGTGTATAGTGGTTGTTTTGAGTTAATGTTCTGAATTCCATGTCCATAAAACACACACGAACATACACATGCATACATACATGCAAACACACACACACACACACACACACACACACACACACACACACACACACACACACACACACACACACACACACCAAAACATTAAGCATATCCAAACACATTTACATGTCTGATAAAATCAGGAAAAGAACACTTTCAGAATTTTTGATTTTTCCTTCTCTTACAAAAAAAAAATTATCAAATAATTTCTAACATAATTTAATTTCTATAGTCATTTTAGTCTTGTTACATTGTTTTAATGGACTACCTTGATTGACTTCTCTATCTTATTCTATTTTGATCAATCTAAATTTGTTCATATTTATTAATCTATCTTAGTCTGTATCTATCTATCTATCTATCTATCTATCTATCTATCTATATATATATATATATATATATATATATATATATATATATATATATATATCAGGCTGAATAAGCCTAGCTTGTGCAAGCAGAGAAGACCACTCACTGAATTTCCGTCTATTTGGCGAATCTGGAAGAGAGTTAGGTTTTTTATTTTTATTTTCTTACTCCCCAATTTTCTTCTCCAATTATTGATCATTTTTCATATCCCTCAATAATTGCTATTTTTATATTTTGATACAATTTCCAGGGTCACTCTTGACAAAGTGCCGGGTGAAAGGGTCCCTTTAGTGTTTTTTTAATAGTTTTTAATTAATAAAACATGATTCCCCTATTGACCATTGTTATATGTATGTATGTATGTATGTATGTATGTATAATACCAAAAAAATAGAAATATGAGCTCTTGAAGTTCATTACTTGAAGTTTCAGGTGACACACACAATCATCAGATAAAAATAACTTTTACTTTTTCATCTGATGACTAAAAGAAAAAAAAAGCTGCAATTTTTTATTTTATTTTTCTCTCTTTTGCAAAAATATCATAATAGAACTTATGATTATTTTTTGTTAGAATTGCTCCAATCATTTAATTTTGCTTTATTTCTATTTTTCAAAAAAATTCCAAACTGATCAATTATTATCATTGGTACTATTTTCATTTTATCTATTTATTTATTATTTCTATCAAACTTGTTAGCTAACTTTGAAAATTGATTGTACTTTAATTTCTTGACCAGGATTAAGTTTTAGCTCATTTGAAGGTGATTCAATTCCATAAGGATTCACAAAAAAATCATCTCTGATTTTTATTTTTAATTGTAATGTTTTTCAAACTTTTAGTCTTTAAACAAGAAGTGAAAAGTCAAAAAATTTAGATGTTTGTAGCTAGAATGCACATATTAAGATGCTTATTTATTCATTCATTAATTAAATATAATTAGATATTGCAAAGCAAAAATATAAATTTTAGATTTGATGATTTCTACAAAAGGAAGCAAGGGAAATTGTTTCCCTTCAAGAAAAGAAATATTCTCTCTTTATGATGAAAAATGTTGCTTCAGAAGAAGCTTGAATATTCCATTGACCACCATTCATAGAATTATCTACTAGAATGATGAATAATTATAAGCTCTTAATAATTTTAACCAAATCAGTTCATTTAACTGTAAAGAACTTTACAATAATTAGAAAAACAGAAATAGAGTAATTGGATTTTATTGCCTGTCAGGATTAGAATCTGTATTGTGTGCAGTAGTAATTTACGAAGCTCTTTGCTTCGATGTAGCACAAGGCTGAATGAGTGGGGCACCCAATGAGACTCGAACTCACTCGTGTTGGTTTGCTAGTCTAACTTGCTAACCATTATACTACCAGAGATGCCCTGGATTGTGTGCAGTAAAATCTTTAAATTGATTGAATTTGCAATTCAAGGAAAATAACTACACAAAACTAAGTAACTATTCATAGTTATGTCCCCTTACACAGCTAATACCTGTTGTGAATATTATTATTTCATTTTTAGTTTGCTTTTTTTTAATGCTGATTTCTCTCTAGGCTGGTCCTTTTTCCGGGCTTCTTCCGATGAATATGTGCAGTGTAAACTGGATGGGATCTGTCATAAAAAATGTTATTCACCCTCCGAAAATCAATTGAAGTTTCCCCTGTGAATATGATATGAAATAATTTTTGTGTGCTAATTTTTTGAGCATAAACCATTTTTAGTTTCCCACTCCCACGACGTTTATATACCCGTGCCTCTGGATCTAATGGATGTTTGTCTCCACCCCTTCTCTTGGAAGCGCCCGACGATATGCCTGAACTAGATTACACACAAAATAAGTTCAGCAAAACATTTCAACCTGAAGAAGGTTAGAGAAATTGACCAACAAAAATGTAAAATAAAAAAAAAATTAATTCTAAAAAATAACAATATAGAATTATTGAATATTCAAAGTCTAATACTTTTCTTTTAAAGAAAATGTTGAAAAATTTACCATTCAATCAAATACAGGAAAAAAATTATATTAAAAGTCAATAAAAACAAGAGGATATTGAACTACAGACTTGAAACAATTATTTAATAACACAATGAATGACCGCCCCCCGCAAAAAAAATGAATATTCAATATCATATATTTGTTCAAATAAATTAGATTTACATAATGATATAGTCAATGAAAAATAATTAAAAATTAATCGGTATTTGTTTATTAATGTTTTTTTTTTTTTATTTATGTTCACATATCCTTTGTATATTTTTAAATCTAAAAAAATAATTTTTGGAATAGGTTAATGGCTAAATATTACAAGTGTTATTGATTTTTTTTTTAATCTTAAAATTACCTAAATATCCACCAAAGAAAATTTTCAGTCTTATATTTCTAAAAATGGATGAAAAAAAAAAAAGAAAGAAAGAAGAGCATTTAATGATAAGATGTTCTAATAAACCATATTTCCATTAAGTCAAAACCACTGTCAAAGATGCATTCCAATTTTGACTTCGAAAGTTTTAAAAAAATAGACAATGAAAAGTAACTTTCTTTGACTCTCTTTAAATTTTATTAAAAAACAGAAAAATAAATAAAAAGTACCTTTTTTTTCCCTTTTTTTTTTTTTACTGTCTTCTGATTTGGTGTACTCACTAGACGTTCGTACCGGGTGGGCCATTGTGAGTTAATCGCCTGGTTCCAGGGGACTTTCCTCCCCAGGCAATACCTATTTGGTAGTGTTGAGTTTTTAGCTTGGCCACTGAAGCGCTCCAAAATGGAAAATGCCTTGGGGTTCAACCATTTTTTTTATTACGGTCACGCATGAATTTCGGCTCCATGTCAAATCTTATTTGGTGGGAAGTCAGATAAATATCATACTCATACCAGTGTATTGTATATAAGTTAGGGTATTTATTTAGTTCTACACAGGGACAAAATGTGACACTAAGTCGGCAAGAATCGAAACTCTCATATGGCGGAGGGAAAATGCTTAGTTCCGTCGGCATTCCCCTTCAGGGGTGCTGAGCAATAAACTTAGTCATATCATATAGACCAGGAGGCAGGTACTGTCTTTGAGGCAAGACCACCTGGAACTAAGCTGTTCTTATCAACCCACTCGAATGCTTGGTGAGTATTCATGAGAGACTACAAGCCTGTGTTAATACCCAAAGAGGATATACAGTTATTGATATAAGGTTTGAGTTCTGTAAATACCCTATATATCTATGCATTATATTATATTATATTATATTATATTATATATACCAGCTGTACTTACTCCCATTACGTACAGGCTGTAAGAAGTTCATCATTAAAAAAAGGAAGTCACTTTTATTAAAGTTTACTAGCAGTGCTTACCGGCATTATATACAGGCAGTAAGATAGTCATTATCAAAAATATGACATTGAGTTGCTTTTATTTAAATTTGAGATATTTATTCATTTTTAAAAGATGTTTTATTTGTTTTTATCATTTATTTAACACTGGCTATAGTTTTGTTTACATTGAAAGTGGCATACGGAAGACTACTTCGAGATTGTTCGGAAATCTCAGATACCTTTAAAAATACACCTTTTGAAATTGATATATTTTGAATAGATATTTAATTTTTTTATTTTATAAACATGAAGAGGTAGTAGTTATCAAATTTCAAAATAAAGATACATTTTTTCATCCTTATTTTATTCTATTTATTTATTTATTCCGTGATTTATTTTTTTGGCTGCGAGATTTTTTTTTAGATGAAATGGATTCAAACGTGACAGAAAATATCTACGATGAGACAGACACACTTTTACTGAGAGTGAGGGGACATATAAGACGAGAAAATGGTCCCAGCTAAAAACCAGTCTGAGCCAGATCTAGTTTGGTTTAAAAACTTTCCTGGAATAACTCTAACAATCATGAACATTTGGTTGAATGTAGGACAAAAATTGGGAAACAATAAATAATTATCTCCCTTAGGAAATGGGCGTGTCCGTTAGAGGTCTCAGAGGGTGTCCCATGACAATCTCTGAAATCCATTCTCAACATCTTCTACCTCTGTTCATTGAACAATAGATACTTTGTCTCTTACCCTGTTAGGGAGCTAAATAGCTATATTAACTATACTTATCAAGTAAGCCTTTTTTCATTTTGAACTCCTTCTATATACTGCTTTTTTTATGGAACAATATCTGTATATTTCCAGCTGTTAGGACATGTTTGTATATTCTTTCTTCTTAATACCATTGGTATGTATGTTATGTATATAAAAAGCTATATGTACAAATACTTTTGTCTTTCTTTCTATTGTGTTCAGTGTTGTAGAATAATAATTGCACTTCCTGCCATAATGTCCATGCAATGACATGCCCATATGTGCACAATCAGATGTCATAGCCCATGCAACAACGTGCCCGTATGTGCACAATCAGATGTCACAGATCATGCAATGATATGCCGTTTGTACACAATCAGATGCTCAATAAATAGTTCTCCTTCTCTTCTTTGACAACTCTGTTTGCTTCATAACTGAGTACTTGCATGAACAACTTCACAAATGCGACATGGCGCTACAGGCAGGATTTATGACACCTGAGGATTGGGAACGCTTCTTCATTGAGGCAGGCATATCCATTGACTCGGCCAAAAACTCATGCAACAAAGTTTGCGAATGAGAAGCTAATGATTGAGAGCCTTCAGATGCTGGATCAATCTATTCTGAAGGAGCTAGGAGTCATATTAACGGGAGAAGCCCTGTGCATCCTTAACCAGGCTAAGGAAGCCACCACTCAGGCAACCCACATTCAGGCACTGGCAGCCAAGCCCCCCCCCCGCCTCAATCTTGAGATGACCCCATCACAATTCAAGAAGTTCCGAATTGACTTGGACGTCTTTACTAAGATGATGAATATGCCAAGCTCTCAGGCCAATATTCACTTGTACAATTGTGCTGACGAGGCTGTGCAAAACGCCATTATTAACACTCACCCTAACTTCTTCACCACGGACCCAGATAAGCGACTTGATGGTAGAAGTATTGGTCACCCAGAGGTCAAATCCTATCGTCCATTACCTTGCTTTTGCCTCCATGTCTCAGGACGAAGATGAGCCAATACAGAACTACCTTGTCCACCTCAGAGCTGTAGCCGTTGACTGCAACTCTACATGCCCCTCATGTGAGCATGATCTGTCCGATATATACATCAAATACCAGATCATCTGGGGAATAGCAAACGACACTCTTCAGTCTGACCTACTAGCCAAAGACGGAATGCTTAAATCCGTCAGGCTGAAGCATTTGAATCAGCACTATGAAACCAAAACTCAATGGCCAGCAGTTCAGATGTGGCCTCTGCTCAGCTATCAACTTACCACAGACAGAAAAATACCCCTTGAGGAGAAGGAGGACTATTTATTGAGCATCTGATTGTGTACATACGGGCACGTCATTGCATGGGCTGTGACATCTGATTGTGCACATACGGGCATGTCATTGAATGGACATTATGGCAGGAAGTACTATTATTATTCTACAGTTAGTATATCACGGATATAGTGATGCTAATTTTGGGCCTTTATGAGTGGAGACTCAATTCAATATTGTACTTAACATCAAGCACATCAATACACAGATGCTTCATTGTATGGACAGACACACAACATTGGTCGAATTATAAGATATGTGATCATTGTTTTAATCCAGATATATTACCTGTGTATTTAATCTTGAGTCAATTGAAACCAATTTTATTTTCTGTCAGTATGTTTGTCATAATTTTCTTTTCTTTTTTTCAGCTTTCCAAAAATTGAAAGCCAAAAAAAAACTTTGGTTTGTTTTTGAGGAGAGTCAGGGTCAGTTGTTGTGCTACAAAAATGAAGCTGACTCCCATTCTGCAGCTCCCATAGACAACTTGGATATTAAAGACGCAGCTATAATGCTTGACCTAGAGCAACAGAACCAGTTTATCATCATGTAAGATAGCTAATTCCTTTTTATTCCCAATTGTTGTTTCATTAAATGTGGAAGATTTGAAGTTCATACAATACTGGTCCCATTATTTAGGGCAACTTTCCAAAGCTTGTATTATTATATTGGAGAGTAAGAATTTACAGAGGATGGGAGTAATAATGATGATAAGGAGAATCAAATCAACAACAATAACAATAACAGTACTCTTAATATTTATTTCCTTCTTAGAGGACTAACAGTCACTAGCCCAGGCATTTCACCAAATCTAAAAATAGAAAAAGACCAATGTGTGTCATAATTTCTAAAAATAACTTTTCCCTATTTTGCTACCAAAAACTAGTGGGTCTGAATACCAGCTATCCCCCAGTCAGTAGTAGTTTGGTTGTGAAAGAAAGATAGGCTGTGCCTGTCTGTTCCTGACCAAGACATGCTACCAGAATAGCACTCCCACAGCTAAACCAGGTTATGAGATAAGTCTAAAAATGTTAGAGGACAGACCCAGACCTAAGATATTCATCTGGCTAGACCAAAAATATAATTCTCAGATTTCCTGACAATAACCAAGTTTTATCCTTAAAAGAAATTCAGGACTGGCACATAAGTATGTAATTAAAAAAAAGAATACTAAAATTAATACTTACACAAAAATGTATTGCATAAATTATTGATTGTTGCCAAAAATAATGCATGACAAGTTGTCTGATTCAACTTCCTGTTATTTGTTTTACTATTTGCTTGTTTTATTTATAACTCATTTCAGCATTAACCTTTTATCAAAATACCCAGGAGACTCTTCTGCTACATTTAAGCTACATTCTTATCATTCAGGGTTTTCAGACTAATGTTTTCATTTTTATTGTTATATTCACAACATTCTGGCCAGTGTGTCCTCCGACCTTCATCATGTGTTTTGAACTCGGTTTCTACATGGAACTTTGAACTTTGAACTATGTCCTTTCAAAGGTGTAGGTTCCCGAGTTTGTCCAGAAACCTCTGAAGAAGGCCAGAGGATACATTGGCTGAAATGTCGTGAATATAACAATAAAGATGAAGATAACCTTCTGAAAACCCTATATAATAAAAATCATCAAGCTTTGTCTCAGAAATTCAGACAACTAATTAAGCTACATTTTGTGACCAACTCATTATGCATCAGAAATTAAAATCATGCTACCTTCATAACAGAGGTTGTCAGCAAGGTAGAATGTGTGGGTTACAGTTAATTTGTGATGATGGTAGGGCATCATGAATATTTTGCATTTGATCTTTTATCATCATCTTTCTGATTCTCAAAAGAAAAAAGGAAATATGTTAAGAAGGTCTGAGACTGGGTAGTGGCTGCACCTTTATAAATCTAACATTCATTGAAAGGAAATCAATAAAACCTGTTAATATCCTGAGAAGTGGTATATCATTAAAAAAACAACACTGTTATGGTCTTGCTGATGAAATTAAAAATAATTAACAGTAATTAAAGGTTAAATTTAATGCATTACATTATCTTGAAAATTTCAACTGAATTTTTTCAGGTGTTTTTTATTCATGAATATTAACCTCCTTTTGTAGCTTCCAAAATGAAATTTAACTGTGTCTAAAAAGTTTATATCATTGAATTATAATGATGTCCCTTTGTATTGATAAGATATTTATGTTAATGTCATCATTCAAGAACTATGAAAATAAGTAATGAATTTGACTGAAACAGAATTAAACTGTAGCAGAAGGTATTTTGGTTTGGCGCACAATTTAATTTGACACATAATTTCACCCAATCAGGATGACTTATCCTATTCAACCTGGATCTCCTTTTCTGGGCAGCAGAAATTGGGTAAGCTGGCAAACACAGTCTCTTTGGCTGAACAACGCTGTCCAGTGCAGACGTCCCACTGGCCGTTCTTCAATAGCAGCAGCAGCATGGACACATGAGGGAACCTATTTATGGATTCCTTGCGCCTATCTCAGACCAAGGAATCCCAGTTGAATATGAATTAGATACATTTAATACACCACCACTGGAACAACTTTATGTCACCCCCAAAATTGGCTATGTTGATGCGATGCTTTATTCCGCTCTCGACACCTAGCTCTCAATTCACCTCTGGGCCACTGTAATGGAGACAACGCACGCCTCTCTCCAAAATCCACCAGACACACAAAACTCACGGTGACTCCAAAGTTCATTTCCTCCAACGGCAAACATGGCTTTCGCTAAACTATGGCGAACACAACCCCTCGCACGTCCTACGACACGTGCTGCCTTCTCAAATCTATCATATCTCCATTTCGTCTCTTACTCACAACCTTTCCTACGAGACTTGCAGCACAAACGCAAGCTAAATATTCCATGCTGCAAATAAAACCTATTCCTAAAACACATTTCGACTTCAACATTTTGAAACTTCTCTCTCCTTTATATACCTAACAACAATTAGCGAGGGACCTTACAAACTTGGCGAGGAAACAACTCAACGGAAACCCACATGCGTGTTACAACTTTTCCTCACTCAACAATAACAAAATATCTTCTCGCCTAAAAAACAAATTAATTATTTAATGCAGGCAAAACTTTTTTGAAAATGCTATGCCTATTGACTCACTTTCTTTTTTGTCAGATCATGAGCAGATGAATGCTCTGCATTCTAAAGTCAGTTGCCAAATTCACTTCATGTTCTGTAGAAAAGTGTCATATCATTTTATAGCAGAAAGAGATGACTGCAAATTGAATTTTATATATTAGAGGAAAAGATTTTCAAAAGCAAATGTTTGCTTACTAGTTTCATATATTCATTACAATAGGAATAAATTCACAGATGTCTCCAGTTATGCTATTACATCTTCTTTTAGACAAATTTCCTTGAGAAAGGTATGAACCCCTTTATCCCTCCTAGCTATAGGTTAAATAGTTTCACAGATGTTCTACAAGGATGGCTTTGGCATTAAATGAATCACAAAGGTTGATATGCCATTAAACAAAGAAACCAAAACCAAATACTGACTTACAAGTTTCCAGTGTTCATTACATTAGCTTTATATTCACAGAGTCTCTCTAAGGTGTTATAGGATACAATTGAAATAAATAATATATTAAACTTAATAAAGATATTTTAAATTTTGTACTGATATTCAAAGGCAAATGTCTACCTACAAGTTTCAAGTATTCATTACAATAAATATAAATTCACTGAGTTTCCCTAAGGTGCTGTATGATACAATTTAAATAAATAATGTTAAACTTAATCAATAAAGATATTTTAAATTTTGTACTGATATTCAAAGGTAAACGTCTGCTTACAAGATTCTAGTGCTCATTAAAATGGTTATAAATTCACTGTCTTCCTAAAGTGCTGAAATAAATATGTTAAACTTAATAAATAAATATATTTCAAATTTTGCATTGACTAATTTTTATTTGCTAAGCTATGCACATTTTGTTTTTTTAGAATACATGTTACTGATCCTGAGTTATAGTTGGGGTGCTCTAAATGATGAGGTTTCAGCCTTGATCATCATCTGATAAATGTTTTGTTGAAGACATTGCTTCTATTTTCATAGCAATAGTTGTAAACAAATATTATCATTGGCAGACTGGCTGAGAATTGCAAATTGACTTGGTACTGATTACTTTTAAACAGGTTTCTTTTAGTACCTATGGCAGTTGAAACATTTGATGTCCTCAGCCTTCAAACAACTTCCCTACTCAGAGTTCTAAGATATTTCTTAGATGGTTGGCTGTAGGAATAATCTTTGTGACACTGAACTGTCATTTCCACATCTTCCTAATCATTTTTCTGGGTGTCATGTTTTCTATTTTTTCAAGCCAGGATTATGAATTAAAAATGATAGTCTTTCTTTAAAAATAAACATTTTATTTTATTTCTTTCCTATTAAACAAAAATTGTGAAATTGTTTCATAGATACAATACATATTTCATTTAAATAGGGATGTGGAGCCAATAGATAAATAGTTGTATTGGTAACAGTAGGTGTTAGAGAGGATATTTAGTTGTGTTCAGTATTAGTATTAGTATATCTAATGATATACTAAAACTGAATAGACTGGAAGAAAGATAAGCTTGTATACACATATCGGACATCTAATACTTACATATAAAATGTATTACAAGAATACATAAATGTGTCCTAACCAATGAAATGTGTATATTTTTCTATGTTCCAGCAGTATATAAAATGGGGTTTCAAAAATAGTAAAAAGTCTTACTTGTCTTCTTTGGTGGACAAAGCTACATAGGCTTTATATTTCAATATCAATGTGAAAAGTGTCTTTCACTTAGTGGTGAGACAAAGTTTTTCTTCTGTTCAACGAACAGAGATTGGAAGAACCTCACCTTTTTTGGTTGAAGAACTGGGATGAAAAGAGAAGGCATCTTTACCCTTTGAAGAATAGAAATGAAAAGGACTGAGGAAAGATTCTACTATTCTCATGTAACTATGAGGGATGTAAGAATATATGCTCCTAAAATCCAAGGGAATACAATTATTCGTTGTATCACTACAGTTGTATCTGCTGTTTTTATTGTTACTTATTTCCGTATATCCTTGAATGGATATTTGTGCCCTTGCTGTTCTTTGGTTACATCATGTAATAAAGAACTCTTGGTTACTTGAACTGTAACTCCAGTTCACTATGTGTTACTCATGAACAACTTGCATCTTACCTCTGGCTTATGTTTCACAGTCAGCCTCATCATCTGCTTCTAGAATAAGGCTCTCTTCAAAATGTATGTATTTACCCAATACCTCCACCATGGACAAGATGTGACACAAAGTCAATTTTTTAAGCAGAGTAAAGCTGGTTTGAATTCAGAGTTTTCCTTCTCCTAGATTGGTTGCCTAACCAATGTTAAATAACTCAGTCTTCCCTAATATTTACCAATAATTGGTGGGGTGGGGAGAACAAATGGATTCATGCATTTCCTAAGGGCATTATTGCAAAATGAAATGCAAACAGTCTTATCCAGGATTTGAACTTGAGTTGCTGATTTCATTTCTTATGATGTTAACTGTTACACTAAGTTTAACAGAGTTGTGATCTTGTTGCATATATGTGAAATTGGAGGTCTTGAGTGATGGGCAATATCAGATTTCGAGGCAGAAGAAAACAGGTAGTTCAAATGAACATCAAGAAGAATCAATGGGTGATAGAAGGTCCATAGAAATCAATTTGAAATTGTGAAATGGAAGTATATTATAGAAAATAATCCAACAATGTGGAGAAAAATATTGAAAAACAAAGTAATCTAAAGTGAAGAATTTAATATGAAAGAAAGTCAACGTTACAACATTTCATTTCAATAAACCATCATCAGGACTTAGAAAAGATATTATGAAATGTCGTTAGATCATCAATGTATGCTCAACGAAATGCAAAACAGAACAAAGGAGGAGATTATATATATACAAAAGTGAGGGCATTAACTATCTGATCAATAAGTCAGCATTTATATTTCACGAATATCATGTGACTGTGTTAGGTAATGATGAAAACAAATGGAACCATTAAGAGAAAAAAAAGAGAAAGAAAGAAAAAGGAAACAAAGAGGAGGAAGCAAAGAAAAGAATAAAGAATGAGAAGAAGGGGAGGAAGAAAGAGAAAGAAAAGAAAGATAAAAGAAGGAAGGGAGAAGAAAGAAAAGAAAAGAACAGAGAAGAGAGAGAAAAAGGAAAAGAAGAGAGTGGAGAAAGGGAGGAAAGAAAAAGGAATGAAGTGATGGAAATTGTGAAATGTGTTGGATGGGATTGAACTTGAAAATGACTATAAAGATTGGGTAAAAGTTGGTTCAACTGAATACGCTCCTCTGTTTCTAGGTACTTTATTTACATCTTATCAGTGGATATCAGAAAACCTTATCACTTTTGGTCTGGTCTGTTATTTTCCCTAAAATATGTTGATATTGAAAAGGCTGAGAGAATAAGGGTAGGGAATCATTATTTTGGTTAAAGCCATAATTATGAATGGATTTTTGGAAGGTCTAGGTGGATTGATATTAGAATGTTTATTTTATTTAGGCTGAGAAAATAGGGACTATGAATCATGGTTTGGTTAAAAAGATAGTTAGGAATAATTTTGCTCTATAAGAAGCATTTCTCAAGCTGTAAGATTTGAGGGAAGATGGGTCGATCAGCCACCAATGAAAGACATGTAAAAAAACTCAAGCAGCTGCTATTTAAGTCTTTATTCAGTCACTTACCAACCTTCAGATTTAGAGGAAAGTAACCCACTGTTGATGTAAAGAAATTGAAAGTTGTCCACTGTTCCAACCTTCAAACAGCTTGTGTAAGAAACATACAGTAGTTGATATAAATGTGTTGATTTTTATCATTGAGTTTGTCTGTGTCTTCTTCCTTTTCAACCCTAGTGAGTTTGGTCAGAAAACCATAAGATTTTGTCAGCAAGTACAAAACACCATTGCCCAGTTGGCTGGAGCTGTAGAATACACTGACTGCACCTCAGCAGAGGAGTAAGACTCCCCCAACGAGTGTCCTGGATATGACACTAAACAATCTGATGGCAAGGTTCCAGCAGTGCTGGAGCTTTGGGGAATGTGGAGTACCTCTTCATTGCCATCACTCCCAGGTCCACTCTGGCCCGGAGTAATAGCACCTGATAGGGCCCTATCTGTGGGTTAAATAGAACTAACAGCATACTTATGCTAAACTGAATTGTTTGAGAAAACTGAATAGCTTGAAATAGAAATGTTTTTGACAATTAAACCGTACTTACATTTAAACTGCGTGCTTATGCTTAACTGAATTATTTGAAATAGAACTGTTTTTTGACATAAAAACTGTATTTACACTTAACTGAGTTGTTACATATAACTGCTTGAATAGTTTGAAATAGAAATGTTTTTGACAATTAAACTGTGTACTTATGCTAAACTGAATTGTTTTAAATAGAACAGATTATTTACATAAAAATGGATTTGGCGTTAAATAACCTACAAAGGTTGATATGTCATAAAACCCAACAAACCAAACAAACCAAACCAAACAAAACACCAATCAGTTGAAAGAGGCATTATATGTTTTGGTGCCATGCCAGAAGATCAACCCTCTGTTGGGCCATGTCCTATCCATAAACCATTAGTGCAGTGGCAAAGGACCATACACAGCAGAGAGGTGTTTTATGTGCTTTAATACATAGGGTATATTGTGAGCCTGTATAGTTAGCTCAGTAGTCAGAGCAGAGCAATACCAGGTTATATAAGCATGTCTCTTCAACATGTAACTACATAATACTTGACTGTATTTATATGCTTCAAGGGCACTGCTTGTGATACCATCTAAGTGTTTAAATAGGGGTTACATGTCCTATTCCCATACTACATCTATAGATTAAGCATGCAACCAGCATCTTGTGTGGTCGTGCATCATCCTATTTTTTGATTTTGACAAAAAAGTCATGAATCATAATGAAATCTGACTTAGAGTGTAACATTAACTTAGTAAGACATATGGTCAAATATGTTATGTAAGTATAAGAGGGTTGTCTACATTGAAAATCAGTATTTGAAATTCTGACTTTTATTTGTACTTGAATAATGATCACTGTCATCAGTGTCATACTTACATTTTTTTAGCAAAAAAAATCTGGGTAAACATCCTTTATTCCATAAATTTTGCAAGGGGTTGTAAGCAGCTTTTTTTGTTGTTACATCTTATCAGAATAATTTTTATAATATTTCATTAGTTTGTATAATATTCTACTTCAAAATGAGTTTCATGATCTATTTAGATGATTAGGAATATGATATTGGTTGAATTAATGATGAAAGTAAGTATCAGTTTTTCTCATTAAAAATCAAATGACTTTGTGAATATACATAACTTAAATCCAACTGGCACAGTTGTGAATAAAGTAAAATAAAGTCTGATGAATATGTTATACATTATTTATAATATATATTGAATAAAATTGCTTTCGCTAATGTAGAAGATTTTGTTTTACATAGAAAAATTTTTCCTTTTTCATTGACTTAAGAAATGAAGAAAGAGTTACCTCCCCTGAGCTATTTGCATTAACAATAATACCACAGTGTTTCTTTTCAGGGAAAATTTATTCATAAATTTACTCGTGTCTTCGAAAGTTGTATTTTGGATTTAATCCTCAAAGATACTACCTTGTTTAAAGAAAAATTAAGGAACAAGAAAAAGGAATGAGATGAAAAAGCATATTAAAATCTGATTTGATAAATTTAGCATTTTTTCTTGGAATACAAAGTATATTCAAAACTCATTTCCTAAGATATAAATGAATGATGAGTGAAACATTAATATCTTTTAAAATTGTCCCTTTGGTATTCCACACATTTATTCCAGTGAGTTTCTCTTTGGTCAAAACACCTTTGAAATTCCTCTTTTGATATGGTGTGAAGCTGTACTATTGTATTTCTTTTAATGTCTTCCACATCCTCAAATCTTACTCTTGAAATAAATTTTCTGTTTAGGAAGCAAGAAAAAGTCATATGGAGCTGATCATGAGGTATTTCTGGAGTCCCCTAGGTTAGTGATAATAACATTTCAGCCTTGGTCATCATATGATGATTATCAAACTGTAAAATATGGAGAATGTTGCCCTTGCATAATCCTGTGCCCGTGGTGTAATGGTGATCGTTGTAGGAAATGGACATGGTGACACGAGTTCAAATCCTAGACGAGACTGATTGCATTTCACATAGCACTAATACCCTTGAGAAAGGTATGAATCCAATTATTCTCCCTCAAGCTATGGGTAAATAGTAGGGCAGACTGGGTTCTTTAGCCTTGGTGAGGCAACTAGTCTAGGAGAAGGAAAACTCTGAATTCAAACCTGTTAAACTCCTCTTAAAAATTGACCTTGTGTCATATCCTGCCCGAGCGGAGGGGTTAGGTAAATATGATAATCCTGTGTTTCATCAAATCAAAAACAGCTAATCAAAAAGTATTGAAAGTTGGCACTGAGTCATGTAGACATCATCACTTTATTATATAAGTTACTCAACTGTGCACATAGCTAGACAGTAATATAGATGCCTGGACATCATCCTTTAATTATATAAGTTACTCTGCTGGATACACATTTATATTTAAGTTTTAAATTTCAAAATTAGAAAAAATATTAAATTCAGTCTCAATACTTTTTGATCACACTTTGTATTTATCAATTTTATCTTAGTTCAGCAGAAGATCATAAATGTGGGTCACCCAGTGAAAATCAAACTCAATCTATTGGTAATGATCTGTGAAACTAACTTACACTACATATTTGATAAGCTCAGCTTAGTCTTGCATAATGACTTAAATAGGGGACATCCAATGAGGATCAAAATCAGTATTCTAGTAATGATCTGTGACATTAACTTTTAACTCACAAAGAGGCACTTGATTATAACTCAACTCAATTTAATTCAGAACAACATCTCATGTTAGACAAACAGTGAGTATCAAACTCACTATAATAGAAAAGATCTGTAAGTTGTTCTGTTAACCATTTTTTGGACTAGTGTTCTCATCTTAGTTGTCTAAAATATAAAGATAAAATAAATAAATAAATAAATATATTAGACACTATTGTGAGGGGGTGAAAATATACTAAATAGTCATCACTAGCAGCAGTTACCTTCTTCACGCTACTGTCAAGTATTGTATTTTGTTAATGTTATAAAGATTTCCATTTCATTTCCAACCTCTGTTTTGGTTATTTCTTGTTTAGTAACCTTTTTGTTATGTTACGATATACAATATATTAAATATATATATGATTAGTAAACCGGATGGAGCATTAAATAACCTATAATGATATATGCCATAAAACCCAACCAAACCTAGTGGATCTGGAATTAATGGCAATATAAGGTTAACTCCACACTTTGCTGAATTCCAGAACTGGAACCTTAGTATTGGATTCAGTTTAATGTCATACCCTAAACACAAATAAAATATGCAGTTTCTTTGTTATCAATCTTGTTTTTGGTTTGGTTTCTTTGCTTAATGGTATATCAACCTTTGCGGGTTATTTAATGCTAAAACCATCCTTGTAAAAAAACAGTAAATAATCATACTTTTTAACCCATAGCTGAAGAGATAAGAGAGTTCATAACTTTCCCAAGGTTATTAGACTAAAAGTGAACGTAATAGTGTGACTGGAGTTTGAACTTTCTTATTACGATGTAAAAGTCCAGCATATCAGTCACTATGCCATGGAGACTCCTTACTTATCAATTCCTTTCAAGGGTTACTGGCTGATGTCCTTATATATTTTAGATTGATAAGTACGGAATCTTCTTAGTAGATTAATCATGGTCTGCAGTTCTAATTGAAAAATGCAAATGATAATTATTAAATCATTTCTCTGAGAATTGGTGAAGTGAAATGATAATCAAGTCTATACTGATTGATATTTATGTGTTTATAGATATTTTACATTCAAAATGTCAGCTTTAATATAAGCAAAATATTTTTTTTAAAAACTAAAAGAACTAGAAAAACAAACCCTTTTTCTTATATAAAGGTTTTCTGAAGACATTGTTTTGAAAAGAAAAATAATAAGTACAAGAGATTTACCAATCATATTGTAGAGGCAACAAGACAAACCCACAAATGTCAAAAATCTCTTTATATTATTTTATTTTTTTAAATGTTATCTATTTTACAATCTTTATCATTACTTATAAATTCACATTGGCCTAGCGGTTAAAGTGTTCGCCAGTGGCCCGGGAGACCTGGGTTCAATCCCAGGTCGAGTCATACCAAAGACTTTAAAAATGGTACTTGATGCCTCCTTGCTTAACACTCAGCATTATAAGGTATGGATTAAGGGTAAAGTGGAGCAATCCAGGGAAAGGAGTAGTGCCCTCCCCTACATCTTGATGTAGTAGCTATCGAAAAGGGAGCCTTAGGGTCACCCTCGACCATGGTTGCCAGCTTTACTTTTACTTTATAAATTCACACTGAGTGGCTACAAATGGTTACTATAGGAGGTGCTTGTGGTCTGTTGTAGGAAATGGAACTGGCAATCTTTGTTCAAATCCTAGATGAGACTGTTTGCATTTCACATAGCACTAATACCATTGGGAAAGGTATAAATCCAATTATTCTCCTTCCAACGATTGGTAAATTGTAGATTAGACTGAGTTCTTTAACCTTAGCATGGCAACCAGTCTAGGAGAAGGAAAACTCTGCTCATGGTGGAGGGGTTGGGTAAATACTTACAAATGTTTTCTACAAACGTTGAAAATACTCTGCTCATGGTGGAGGGGTTAGGTAAATATATACTCTGCTCATGGTGGAGGGGTTGGGTAAATACATACAAATGGTTTCTACAAATATTGAAAATACCAGTTTAAACTTTTGGTTAATGTTGTTCTATGAGGTGTGGCTTTAAATCCGACAAGAATTCTGTAACACACACACCTTGATAAACAACCTCCACATTTTGCTTTTGTTCATACCATCTGTTCTCATAGAGTCAAAGTCATCAATGATCAATGAGCTGCTATAAGTGTTTGATTAGTGTCCAGTCAAAATACGTTTTCTTGATTTGGGCAGATAATGTGGTTAGGACGAATCTATTTGATTAACATATCTAATCAATAGAGAGCAGATGTTCCAACACTTTAGGATTAACATAAGTAAACAATCATATGCCAAGGTATGAAAAAGATTAAACATGATTTATTGGACATGTGTAAGTACTGAGCCAAGGGTAACATTAAAAATTGATGTATGTAATCTTCTGCCCCATGTGACTAAAACGAAAATATTTCTTCAAATTAAGCCAGACTATTATTTTTTCGCAGCTTGAGAATTTCTCCAAGAGTTGAAGGGGGAGTTCTCCCATAATGGCTAATGTGTTGGACTGTGACATCATAATTAGCATACTTTGAACTCCAGTTAGGCTATTACATTCACTTTTGGACTTATACCCTTGGAAAAAGTATGAACCCTCTTATTCTTCCAGTTATGGGTTAAATAGTACTACTACTGTTCTTCTGACAAATTCACCTACCTAGGAAGCAGTGTCTCATCAACCGAAAAAGACATCGACACGCGGCTAACGAAGACATGGACAGCTATCGATAAGCTATCAGTCATATGGGAATCAGACCTGACCGATAAAATGAAATGCAGTTTCTTCCAAGCAGTGGTCGTGTTGATCCTATTTACCAACCCCTCCGCTCGGGCAGGATATGACACAAGGTCAATTTTTAAGCGGAGTTTAACAGGTTTGAATTCAGAGTTTTCCTTCTCCTAGACTAGTTGCCTCACCAAGGCTAAAGAACCCAGTCTGCCCTACTATTTACCCATAGCTGGAGGGAGAATAATTGGATTCATACCTTTCCCAAGGGTATTAGTGCTATGTGAAATGCAATCTGTCTCGTCCAGGATTTGAACTCGAGTCGTCGTGTCCATTTCCCACGACGATAACCATTATGCCATGGGCACCTCCAGTGGTCGTGTTGATACTGCTGTATGGATGCACTACTTGGACACTAACAAAATGGCTCGAGAAGAAGCTAAACAGCAACTACACAAGAATGTTGTGAGCAATATTAAATAATTCCTGGCGGCAACACTCCACAAAGCACCAACTATACGGCTACCTGCCTCCCATCACAAAAACTATCCAAGTTAGATGAGCCAGGCATGCAGGACACTGCTGGAGAAGCAGGGAGGAGCTCATAAGTGATGTACTCCTATGGACCCCCGCATATGGACGAGCTAAAGCAGGACGACCAGCTAGAACATACATACAGCAGCTATTTGAGGATATGGGATGAAGCCCAGAAGACCTGCCAGAGGCGATGAACAATAGGAAAAAGTGGCAAGAGAGGGTCAGGGATATCTGTGCTAGCGGCACGACATGATGATGATGATGACTGTTCTTCTACAATAGATTTGGTTTGGTTTGGTTTCTTTGTTTAATGGCATATCAACCTTTGCAGGTTATTTAATGCCAAAGCTATTCTCGAAGAACAGTAGTAGTACTATTTAACGCATAACTGGGAGGATAAGGGGGTTCATACTTTTCCCAAGGGTATTTGTCCGAAAGTGAACGTAATAGTGCGACTGGAGTTCGAACTTGCTTATTACAATCCCGCAGTCCAGCGCTTTAACCATTACACTACGAGGACACCCCCTTCTACAATAGGGGTTTTAGCATTAAGCTACCCATTATATGCCATTAAACAAAGAAAGCAAAACTGGAGTCAAGATTTGAGAAAGCTAAATCAAAATGGCTAATTCTTAAGATTACAATAGTAAAAAGATTTACTTGAAGAGAATAAAAAATGTACATTATAAATATGATAGTTCTCAGTGAAATAATTATAATACAATGAAATGAAAAGATGAATAACGATAGGTTTGTAGGCATTTAGTAAAAATAAACATAATGACTAATATTGTTCTAATAGAGTCAAAGTCATCATTGAAATTAAGGCACTCTATAATTACTAAGCTTAACTTAATTCTTCTCAAATTAACAGGTAATTTGGGTTGATAATGTGAGCAGGGGGAATCTATTTGATTAGTGTTTTCTTTATTATTTATAGAAGTACTTATTAACTTAATTAGTAATCTTTAATTATAATTATAATTCAACATTATCTGTACACATACATTTATGTAAGATACTTATTCAGTATATACACACACACACACACACACACACACACACACACACACACACACACACACACACACACACACACATATAAGATTATTGGTCAGCAAACACACACATAAAAGATAACTAGTTGGTAAACACACACACGCACACATATATATATATATTGTCATCCACAGACAGACTGTTTCATTCTATTAGAACTCTTCAGTGTGGCTAGACACGTAGGACGCTTGAAGCCAGGATCGAAACCCATCCAACTTTACATTAGACTAAGTCTCAGACTGATATATATATATATATATATATATATATATATATATATATAATATTTGTTCAGTATACACACATACATGCATGTAAACATACATTCATACATACAGGCACACATAAGATATGTGATCAGCCAATAATCACATCCATACATATCCACATACACACATACATACTGAGACCCATTTGTATATAAGATATGTGGTGAGCAAACATACAGAGAAAAGATAACTGGTTGGTAAATATATGCATGCACCCCCCCATATATATATATATATATATATATATATATATATATATATATATATATATATATATAGGGGGGCTGCAAAAATGGGTAAACAGTAAGGAAAAACAAAATGTGCACACAAAATGTATTTTATTGATTATTCAAACATATCAATAATAGCATGAATGCTTAACATATTAATCCTTCAATAAATAGTATAGTATTGACTTGAATAAATTGAATGAATCTGAGCACCACTACTATAATATTGGTATAATAATCCTTAATGTGTACCTACTTTTGCACCACCCAGTATAAGATACTTGTTTGGCACACACACACACACACACACACACACACACACACACACACACACACACACACACACACACATGGTGGGGGGTCCTTGTGGTGCAATGGTTAAAATGCTGGACTGCAGAATCATAGTAAGCAAGTTCAAACTCCATTGCGCTATTACATTCATTTTCAGCCAAACACTCTGGGAAAGGTACAAACTCCCTTATCTTCCCAGCTATGGGTTGAATAGTACCACTACTGGTCTTCTAGAAGGATGGATTTGGCATTAAATAACCTACAAAGGTTGATATGCCAAAAAACCAAACCAACACGCATGTCCTGGATGTGACATCAAATAATCTGATGGCAAGGCTCCAGCTTAGGAGATTTGGGGAATATGGAGTACCCCTTCATTGCCATCACCACTACCAGGTCCACTCTGACCCAGAGAGTGGTAGCACCTGATAAGGTCCTATGGGTCAAATAGAACTGTTTGACATTTAAACTGTGTGCAAACAATTGAGTTGCATTAAATTGAATTATTAGAAATAGAACTGTTTGACAATTTAACTGTGTGTAAACAAATCATTGTCTAATTGAATTGTTAGTGATACATAGCAATACTTGGAACCATTTAACTGTGTGGAAATGAATAAAGAGTGTTGAATGGAGTAATTAGCGTTAAATAGCAATACTTGTGACTATTTAACTGTCTGCAAACAAATGATTTATATTGAACAGAATTATTAGTGTTAGATAGCAATAATTGAAACTATTTAACTGTGTAGAAACAATAGTGATACTAGAGTGTAAACAAATTAGTTGTAACTCATTTAAAAATGAAATTACCTACAAACTATTCACTTACGAATCATATATGTATATCTATTTAAATGTGTGCAAACAAAAGATTGATGTTAAATTTTTTACTATTATATAGTAATACTTAAAAACCTTTAACTGTGTGCAAAAATAATGTTCTCTGGCTCATTTAAAAATGTTATCAACAAATTTTTTTGATAAATCATATATATTTGATATATATTTATTAAAAGGATTTAGCATGGAATAACCTACAATGGTTGATATGTAGGGAACGAATAAATAAATAAATAAAATTTTAAATTAATTAAAAAAAAGAAAACTATTAAATTTACAGAAACTCCCAGAGGTCCCTAACAGGAAAAGGAGATGACGTATGCGTAAAAGAAAAAAGGCATTCCTCTTGACAAAGGGGACCATATTATCTTGCTCTTTCAGGCAGTGACCAGCGGATTGATAACATCGTTGCTTCCTGGTGTCTGGGCACCACACATATGTCTTTAGATGTAGTGTTGGTTAGCCCCTTTCAACCAGTAGCAGCTCTCTCTCAGTCAGCATTATGCTAAAATATACAAGACCTACAACTGAATTATAAACTAACCCTTACCGGACTTTGACAAACTTATGGAAGCCCGAAATACCAAATGTGGACACATACATACATGAAAATGATTAATGTATTTTTGACACCTTAAATGGGGGATTAAACCATTTCTATCTATTCAGGAAAAACTCCCTCATCCATGGAATGGTTGTTGAACCCTGTAAATAAAGGAAAGTATATAAGAAACGTCTTCATCTCTTATCTGTTGCTGTCCTTTCTTTTGTATAATTCTTTTGGGACTTTCTTGGGCAAGGCATTACACCGACTAACCAACGTGGGGGTAAAATAAACTAACCAAAATATTGAGTCAGATATTCAAACGGCAACACAGCCTTGCCCATTGCCCCTGACCTTCAGCCTCAAACCCCACAGATATACCATAAAACCCAACCAAACCAAACTATAATAATTAGGTTTATAAAATTCAATAGAAAAACATTTTTAGTTAATTTCCTTTGAAGAATGATTACTTCCTTTTGAATAAAGGAACAAATTATTTTGTTAGTATTTAATGATAGTAACAATTTAAAAAATATATTTCCCTTCATATCTCTTGTGTGATTTAATGGTTAGCGAGATAAGCTAAGAAGCCATTGTTATTGAATTCAGTTCTTAATGCATGCCCTATATTTCCAGCCTCATGTCAAATTAAGCTGAGCTTAATAAAAAAAAACAACTTTTAGTTGGAAAAGGTTACTTAAAATATTAAGGAGGTAACTTTTAAAGATCATGTGTATGAGCAAACAAATATCTAATGGCAACGTTTTCTGTTTTAGGTAAAACCACATCTTTTCACATAATTAGTATTTGGATAATTGATTAACTAAGATAATGATATTAAAATATATAAATAACAGAAATTTAGAAGTAATTCACAAGTAAGTACACATTGATAAATCAGTATCATGTTGTAACAAAGTAAGTAAGTAAAGTTGGCGACTTTAGTCGTGGGTGACCCTGTTGTGGAGACGGTAAGCATGTCAACCCTGCAAGCTGTTTTAGTTAAGCATACGAGTAATGACAGCAAAAAGGACAATGAAGGAAACAAAAAGGTGAAATAACGGTATAACAAATACAACAATTTATTCGTTGAGTTTACTAGAATAGATGTAAGTTCGTGGATAGATATTGTAGTTGTCTGCTAGATGGTTGATGTCGGTAGATGGTATGGTCAAATTCAAAGAGCGGCAACAAGATGATGGGTGTGAGTAGCTGGTGTTGGTCGAAGTGGTAAAGCGGCAGCTAGATGATCAATGCAAGTAGCTGGTGTTGGCTGGAATCATAGAGCGGCAGCTAGGTGATCGATGTGAGTAGCTGGCGTTGGCCAAAGTTGTAGAGCAGCAGTCTTAGAGTCCTCTTCGTGGTTACCTCCTGGCCGTCTGCTTCGACAAGTTCGTAAGAACTGTCAGAGATACTCCAACCCACAGAAGGGAACCTCTAGTGATCCTTAAAAGGACCTTTATCACATATCTATGTGATACAAGGGTGAATGCGACCACGAGATGTAGGATTCAGCCTTGAGAGCCTCGCTCTGAGAGCTTTGTAGAACGACCTCTAAAATTTTTGACCCTGGAGCTCTGTTTATAAACAAGGAAAAGTATGTCACTCTGCTGGGCTGCATAGAAATAAAGTTCGTCTATTAAAAATAGATGTGAAAGTAAAGTTCTTCTTTAGCCTGAGATAGGCTACAGAAGATAATTCACTCTATTTTAATAGAGTTACTTTTGACAGATGGGTTCTGTAAATGTTGTTGAATGAAATTCATTACCTTTTCTTTGCTGTAACGGCTGGTCAGGGTCATATAAAGCTTCATCATTTCCGGTAGTAGCCGGATGTACTGTTTTTAGGGAGGTGAGTAATCCGATCTGTTTACATTTGTGAACTGGTTGTGTCAACCCAAAGGCTCCCTTTTTGATAGCTGCTACACTAAGGTGTAGGGGAGGGCGCTACTCCGTTCCCTGGATTGCTCCACTTTACCCTTGATCCATACCTTATAATGCTGAGTGTTAAGCAAGGAGGCATTAAGTACCATTTTTTGAGTCTTTGGTATGACTCGACTTGGGGTTGAACCTTGGTCTCCCAGGCCATTGGTGAACACTCTAACCAACTGTGGTCCAGTTAAGGGGAAGATTCTTCAGGATTTACGGTGAACTGATCCAGAGGAGAGATAACTATATTTGACTTCACACATATAGATAAAGGATCCAACTCTTGACATCTTACCTACAGATACATCAGCGGAGTTAGTATTTGTTAGTATTTGTTTAAAAGATAACCATAGGTTTTTATACTGATATACTTGTCTATTGTGGCTTAGACACACAGCAAGACTAACAGAATAATATAAAAAATTTCTTTTTCTTATTTTATATGTATCACTAAATTAATATTCTCACTTTGGGTATAAGAGAAATTTAAAAAAAAATACATCTACCTGTTTTAAATAAGATCTTTGAATAATCTACTTTTTTAAATAATTATTTTTGTAGGTGCAAAGGTAAAGATTATATATTCCGAGCAGAGAACCATGAATCAATGATGATTTGGTTGCTTGGGCTCCAGGTAAGTTCTTATTCATATTTATTTAAAATCATTTATAAAAACTTTCTTAAGTCATTGTTGTGAAAAGAGAAATAATTCATTCAAACTCTATTAATGATTTCTTTTAAATGTCATATTAATCAGATTATTTTAAAACATAAAAGATGAAAGTAATGTTGAAAAACATGCTTATTATTATTGCTTTTACACACTTGTAGCATTAATAACATATTTTATTCATTTCTAATTTTTAGAATAAATATTGTCAATCATTGTTATTGTTAATTTTGATTAGTATTTTATTTAATCTTTTAGTTTCAGTTGCTTTTATTTTATTGCAGCTCATTCAGATTATAAATGATGGCAACACACACATATATTAGATACTTGTTCTGTACACACATAAGTGTGTGCACACACACGCATGCACCACACACTTACACACACACACACACACACACACACACACACACACACACACACATGTATAGTCATCCATTTGGAAAATGTCACTGCTTGTTAAATACACACACACACACATATAAGATACTTGTTTAGAATATATATTTATAAGATACTTGGTCCGCAAACACACATACATAAAAGATAACTGATCCAAGTCTTGACATCTTACCTACAGGTAGATCAGCGGAGTTAGTATTTGTTAATATTTGTTTAAAAGATACTGATATACTTGTCTATTGTGGCTTAGACACACAGCAAGACTAACAGAATAATATAAAAAATTTCTTTTTCTTATTTTATATGTATCACTAAATCAATATTCTCACTTATTCTATTAGAGTTTTTTTCCATTGTCATTTTCTTTCTCTTTTCTTTTTTGATAAATAATAAATAAAATGGTAATTGTTACTATGTAAAGACAAAGACCTGAGGAAGATAAAAACCATATATATCTGCTAAAAAGTACACTTATCTAAGAATAGCCCCAAATCTCCTATACCTGAAGAAGACAAAAACCCATACATCTGAAGGAGACTAAAAAGCACACTTAAAGTCTTTGACAGCAAGTAAGAGTATGTATTGGAAACAATAATGATAGATAAGCCTTCTGTATAGCCTAATATGCACTGTTACTTTCTGTTATAGATATGGTGTTTCAAGTATATTGTGATAAAAAAAAGTAACTAAAATTAAAAGATGAAATAAGAATATTAGTCAAAATTATCAGGAATGACATATGAAATAGAAAATAAGTAAATAAAATTGTTCGTTGATTGATTTTATGGCATGTCATAACCCTTGTTAGGTTATTTAAATGTGACAAAATTAGTTTAAGAATTATAGGTTTGGTTGGTTTGGTTTCTTTGTTTAATGGCATATCAACTCTTTTTAGGTTATTTAATGCCAAAGCCATTCTCCTAGAAGAACAGTACTATTCAACCCATAGCTGGGAGGATAAGGGGGTTCATACCTTTCCCAAGGGTATTTGCTCGAAAGTGAACGTAATAGCGCGACTGGAGTACGAACTCGCTTACTACGATTCCGCAGTCCATCGCTATAACCATTACACCATGAGAACACCCCCCTTTAAGAATTATAGTTGGCCAACTGTAGTGAGGGTGACTCAAAGGCCCTTTTTCAATAGTTACTACACCAATGAGTTGGAGAGAGTTCTACTCCTTTCCCTTACCCTTCATTTGTACCTTTTAATGCAAGGGAGTATCAAATACCATTTTTTGAGTCTTTGGTATGACTCAACCTGGGATTGAACCCTGGTATCCTGGAACAGTGGTGAATACTCTAACCACTATGCCAATGAGCTGGTTAAACAATTATACTCTTCATAATTAAGTATGGTCTGAAGTTTTAATTGAAAGGTGCAAAGGATAATTATAAGATCATTTCTCTGGGAATTGGTGAAATGAAATGATAATCAAGAATATAGTAAGTAAGTAAAGTTGGCGACCTTAGTCGAGGGTGACCTGAAGGTTCCCCTTTCAATAGCTACTACACCAAAGTGTAGGGAAGGGCACTATTCCATTCCCTGGATTGCTCCATTTTACCCTTGATCCATACTTTATAGTGCTGAGTGTTAAGCAAAGTGGCATCAAGTACTATTTTTAAAGTCTTTGGTATGACTCAACCTGGGATTGAACCCCGGTCTCCCGGACCATTGGTGAACACTCTAACCATTATGCCAATGGTGTAATGGTTATCAAGAGTATACTGATTGATATTTATAGGTTTATAGATATTTTATGCTGAAAATGCCAACTTAAACATTTGTAAAATATCTACAAGAACTCTAGCTCACACCTAGATAAAAAAAAACTTTTTTATATAAAGATTTTTTTTAAAGTCATAGTTGTAAAAAGGAGTATAATTAGTTCAATTATTAATAACTTAATCAAGCAGAATAGATTTAGCAATTATATTGTAGATATAGCAAAAGTGACCGACAAATGTCAAAAATCTTTTCTACAAATTTCACTTTTCTAATTCAATATGAATGACATCAAGCATCAGGAAACCAACAAAAATAAATGAACAAAGTTTTACTTTGGGAGCATTTTACAGTTACACCTACAAATTAATGTGTACTTATCCTCAAATGAATTCAAAACAAAGATTTATATCTGATACAACTGGGAGCAAACAGGTGACAAGATCTTTTAAGTTATGGTCAAGTCATACTGAAAGCTCCCATTTGGTCATTCTAATCTTTTGAACATAGATAGCATTTTGACACAACCTTCCAAACACGTATATATTATAACTTAGGGTTGAGCTTGAAGTTAAACAGTGATGAGCTTATTCAGTTCTAAAATAAGTGACCACTTTGAAACAGTTAGTACTGTAAACAAGCTAAGGCCTGTGTGCCAGACTAGACAAAGCTTCATAAATAATGACTCAAATAACTTCAGCTTGCTGAAAGACCCTGTCACTCAAATGTTTAGATTTTGAACTATATAAAAAAAACCTATTAGATCGACAATTAAACTTCATGTCTACATTGTTGGATTTTTTTTTGTGTGGGGTGGGATTCAAGTAATCAATTCTTTCATAGGATTGAGCGTGGATACTTTAGACTTGATGATTAAGTCATAGGAAAGGAAAAAAAAACATGATAATTCCAAGAAATAAACTAATTTATCTGTAAATAAGTAAAGTGGAGCAATCCAGGGAAAGGAGTTGCGCCCTCCCCTACACCTTGGTGTAGTAGCTATTGTAAAGGGAACCTTTGAGTCACCCTTGACTACAGTCGTCAACTTGCTTATCTGTGAATAAGATACATATGAGTTTTCAGTATTAATTTGTATACAGTAAGATCCAATGTCTTATGTGGAATATGATGACTGAATTATTCAATCACATCAGATTATCTATATATATTCCTTAGCATTTTCTTTCTTTCATACCCTCTTTCTCTCCCCATTTCTTTTCTTTTTCCCCTCGTCCTCTGTTATACTATTTACCAACCCCTCCGCTCGGGCAGGATATGACACAAGGTCTATTTTTAAGCGGAGTTTAACAGGTTTGAATTCAGAGTTTTCCTTCTCCTAGACTAGTTGCCTTACCAAGGCTGAAGAACCTAGTCTGCCCTACTATTTACCCATAGCTGGAGGGAGAATAATTGGATTCATACCTTTCCCAAGGGTATTAGTGCTATGTGAAATGCAATCAGTCTCGTATAGGATTTGAACTCGTGTCGCCGTGTCCATTTCCTACGACGATAACGACTACACCACGGGCACCTCGTCCTCTGTTATAACTTTCTATACTTCAGTCTTATCTCTGTGCATTTCTTTATGTTCTTTCTCTCTTCAATTTTTGTTTCCTTCCCACTTTTTATCTCTTCATTGTCTTCTCATGATTTCTTTCTTTCTTTCTTTCTTTCTTTTGTTTACTCAAGTAATGCTTCATGTTATTATAACAATGGAATTTCTCATTCTTCTGTACTGAGACCAGGTTGTGTTTGGTTTGGTTTGTTGAGTTTTATGGCATATCAACCTTTGTAGGTTATTCAACGCCAAATTCATTTCTATGCAAATAATCAGTTCTATTTCAAACAATTCAGTTTAGCATGAGTACACAGTTTAATTGTCAAAAACATTTCCATTTCAAACTATTCAAGCAGTTATATATAACAATTCAGTTTAGTGTAAGTACACCAGGTTGTGTGACACAGAGACAATGGTGTTTGGTGACTGTCAGTTTCTTGCTTGTGCAGTCAATTTGCAAAGAGTAAGTATTTACCCAATGTCGCTGCTGCAATTAGGATGCAACACAAGGTCAATTTTTAAGTGGAGGACTGTTTGTTTGAATTTAGAGTTTACCTTCTCTGAAACTTGTTAGCATATCAAAGCTAAAGAACTCTGTCTGCCTTACTATACATATTTGGTGGAAGGAGAGATAAGTTGATATCTTTCTAAAGAACATTTACACAAAGTGAAAAGTAAACAGCATGGTCCAAAATTTGGACTTGTGTTGCCATATTTATTTCATAATATGGCCTTGGGAAAGGCATGAATCCATTTGTTCTCCCACTAGCTATGGATAAATATTAGGGTAGGCTGGGTTCTTTAGCCTTGGTTTGGCAACCAGTTTAAGAGAAAGAAAACTCTGAACTTAATGCTACTGAAAAATTAACCTTGTGTTATGTTCTGCTTATGCCAGAGAGGTTGGGTAAATACAAAAAAGTGTAGATCAAATATAATAATATCATAAAATAAAAAGTTAAAAAGATTGTTAGTGTCATCTGACAATTGATAGTGGGATACTCAGTGCTGTGAGTTAATAATCTGTTTTTATTCATATAAGTGTGTGTGTGTGTGTATGTGTGTTTGTGTGTGTGTGTGTGTGTGTGTGTGTGTGTGTGTGTGTGTGTGTGTGATAATAATTCAATCATAAATCCATGGTTAATCAGGCAATATGTGATAGTTGCAAGTATAAATATTAATGAATCCATAGGTTGTAAGGTATCTTGTAACAGTAGTGAAAATGTGTTTTTAGAAAAAAATTGGAAGTATTACATAAGCAGTTGATAGCCTGGTCAGTATAAAATGAACCTATTAATGTATGGATTATATCATATAATCAATATATTAATGATATTTTGGATGCTGACACAAAATTTAGACTAGTACAATTACACAGTTGTTGAACTCTTATTTAGGTTAAAGGCTCCCATATTAATATTTGCAGTTGGAGATAAAGACTTAAAATAAAAAAGATAAAACAAAATGTCCAGCTGTAACATATTTTTTTAATGGTGGTCAGTAAAGGGTTTAATTGGTCACAGCTGTCAACTCTTCTGGGTCTGAGTAAATCAGGAGAGATTCATGTGACTCAAGCAGGTTACCTGGCCCATAATAGAGCAATTTGATTGGATAATTATTGCCCCAGATTGAGATATTTACTCTTAGGGACGTATATTCACATGTATCTAAATTTGAATATTCAGACTTAAAAAAAAATAAACTCTTTGTTGGAACTATTTCAATTGAACATTTTTCCTCTGACCAAAATTCAATTTTTTCTATTTAGATAAGAAAATAAGTTCAATGAATGGTTTTCCTTTATCATTAGAAAAAAATGTCAAATTTTAATCACATATTACTAAAATTTGCATTATATTCATTTATACATATAAGGAAATTTAAATAATGGTATAGTTATGCATTATGTAGAAATTAATCACAATTTTAATTTAAAAAATTCCAAAATGTTAGTTTATATACATAATAAAAATGCGAGAAAATTGTTGAATGTAACATTATTTCTAACCACAACACTATTAAACAAAGACCTGATCTTTTCAACTTATCTCCTTATTTAGTCAAATTACGGCTAAAAAGTTACAAAATCCCTTATTTTAAATAGTTTGGTTTCATTGATTATATATATATATATATATATGAGGATCATTAAAGAAGTTTCCAGACTTTTTTCGTGTTGGCACTTTTATTGATAGTACACACATGAAACTCTAGTTCCCTTCAAAGTAATCTCCTCCAGCTGCAATGCACTTGTTGTACCGTTCCAACAACTTCTGGAAGGCCCCATGGAAGTCCTCTTGTGTGAGCATGTCAATGACCTTCATCACAGCCTCTTTCATCTCCTCAATTGTCTCATAATGACAACCTCTGAGCTTAGGGAATAAACAACAGTCACAGGGAGCAAGATCTGGACTATAGGGATGGTGAGGAACTGTCTTGATGCCCATCTTGGTCAAATAGTCTGTGACAAGGATGGAGTTGTGGACTGGTGCATTGTCCTGGTGGAAATGCCACTGACCCGATTTGAAAAGTGCTGGCCTCTTCCGACGGAATCTCATCCTGAACTCCCTTAAAACCTCAACATAGTAACCCTAACCCTAACCCTTTGGCCAATCAACTCTGGTGTATTGACTTCCTTACTTCTCTCACACCTCTCATCATCCCTCACAGACTCCCTGCCTTCTTTGAATCTCTTATGCCACTCAAAAACTGATGCTCGATTCATGCAAGATGGTCAAAAAGCAGTCTGAAGCATTCCATACGTTTCAGTGGCATTTTTTCCATGTTTAAAACAGAATTTTATTGCATATTGTTCTTCTAAAGTGTCCTCATGTCCAGATTGCATTTTTGAAATTCACCAGCTGTAACAAAAATCAGGCTTTAGTAGGGTGTATTCCAATTGCTGCTGTAGCTGTTCACTTGAACCCGAAATGATAAAAATTGGACAGTCCTCTCATAAGATGTATAGCAATAACATAATGAATTGTCAAGAGTCTTTGACAATTTTAATTACCTGTACAAAAAAAGTCTGGAAACCTATTGAATGCACCATGTATATATATATATATATATAATGTGTGGAAGGTTAGATAAATCAAACACTTAACACAGAAGGCGCAATATTTCTTTTATCTTATTTTAAAAACTTTAAGAATGAAATATTGCGCCTTCTAAACTTGTGTTAAGTGTTTGATTTATCCAACCTTCCACATATTTCTATCACACTGTTAGATTCACCACAATCTATCATTTCAACACACATATATATATATATCATTTCAACACACACACACATATATATATATATATATATATAGTCATCCACAGACAGACTGTTTCATTGTATCATAACTCTTCTGTGTGGCTAGACATGCAGGATGCTCAAAGCTGGGATCAAAACCCGCCTAACTTTATACTAGACTTGATATCTTACTGCTTGGCCATTTCGGCAATCTATGTCAGGCCAGGAAATTAATGCATTTTTGTATTTGCTTTCATTTGTTTACATTTTGTGCTATCAAATACAGGAGTGCTCAATTCATCCGAAGAGCTTTGTGAAATAAAATCTAGAAGTTGAGGTGGCCCTACACATTATTAGTCTCTTGAAGAGAACCATGAAGTCCCAAATATGAGTGGAGCATAATTATATGAAATAAAAACTTAAAGTATCACATTTAAATTCATTTGTGGTCCTATTCATTTAAGAATATTTACTTTTCTCTCATTGGACCAACAAAATTTTTTATATAAATAAAGATAGCTAGAAACAGACTGAGAGAGAGAAAAAGAAGCAAATTGACATTTATAGAGATTCATATCTAATGGTAGATATGAACAGAATGAGATAGATGTGAACATAGATAAATAGACTGATGTGATGTGAACACATTTCTTTTTAAGAAAATACTTTGTTTTTTAAATAGATTTTGAACATTAATTACATCACACTGTTTTGAAACAGAGCACCACAAATGGAAATAGAATGTTTAAAACTTTCTCATTTTTCTTTTCATTTCACAAATAAAAAAAAACTTGATTTAAATAGAATTCAGAAGATACAACATTACATATCTAAATGCCCTAATGAAGGTTTAAGGTAAAAAAGCCAAAACATTTGATGTTTTCAAATAATTCAACTATTGATAAAATCATCCTTTGAAGACCTTGTGTTTTTCCTACTTGTATATTTTCATATATATATATATATATGATTGTGTGTGTGTATATTTTCATATATATATATATATATATATGATTGTGTGTGTGTCTGTCTGTCTGTGTCTGTCATTGAAATATGATAATAAAAGAAAAGGTGCATAAAAAATGCTTGATGCTATTATGGCTGAACTGGTATAAACCGTAAAATATTTGAATTATGAACTCTTTAAGTCTGTTACTTGAAATTTCATGGGATCCCACAATCATCAGATTGAAAAGAATCAGTAAACTATAAATGCAAACACACCTTTAATTCTTTAATTATTTTTTAATGGGATGAATGGGTTTGGTAGGCTCTAAGGAGATCACAAGTATTTGGTTATAGGTTTGTGAGTTTGAACCACAAATCACCACCTTCTATGTTCAAAGTTCTTCTGAGTAAATAGCTTTCATGGCTCAAACCATATATGACCTTGAAAAAGCCAATAAAATGGACTCTACAGTAGCTCAAAATTTGGGATATTTTCCCACAGTTTTTTGACATTTAACGTTAGAACCCTAAATAGAATAGGTCAACTACCAGAGTTAACTGCATCAGCCGTAGAACATAAGATAGACATAATCTGTATACAAGAACATCGATACACTCACACCGAAGATATCAAATATCACGAAACTGGCAATGGATGGATGCTGGTGACTGTATCGGCATGGAAAAACTCTGTCAATGCATCGGTAGGAGGGGTGGGAATGCTTATAGGACCAAGAGCGCTAAAAACATTTAATAGCATTGAGAGAATACAACCTAGGATGATGGCCGCAACATTTAATGGCAACCCCAAAGCAACGATCATCTCCTGCTACAACCCTACCAATGTTAGCGAAGAAACTGAACTAGTCACCTTCTACGAGGAGCTATCCTCCCTAGTACGTAGCATTCCGAAACACAACCTGCTAGTCATTGGCGGAGATATGAATGCACAAATCGGGAAAAACAGAAACCACAAATACAGCCTACACAACACATCAAACAGGAATGGACAACATCTAATTGATTTCATGATAGAAAATAGATTAACATGCCTCAATACAAACTTTCAAAAAAGGGAGGGAAAATTATGGACCCACACATACGCGAACAAAAGTAAAGCACAGATAGACTACCTCTTTATAAACAGAAAATGGAAAAATAGTGCGATAAATTACGAGGCATACTCCACTTTCGAGGGTGTGTCCTCCGATCATCGAATAGTCACGGCCAAAATATGTCTAAGCCTACGAAAAAATGCCACACGAACAGCGACAACTAGGCACTATGACTGGGCCCTACTTAACAACAGAGACATTAGAGACAAATATGCATTAGAATTAAGAAACAGATTCAAAACACTACAAGAGAAGACAGAAAAAGTTACCCCAAATGACGAATATGAAAATTTTGTTGAAGCACACCTAGAGGCGGCATCAAAGTGTATCCCAATAAAACCTAGAACTAAATATAGAGACCCTTGGGAAACATCAGAGGTTAGAGAAAAACGTGCACTCGTGAAAACTGCCTCCAAAAGCTATCGGAAGAACCCGACAAACACAAATGCCCGAAAACTAGAAAATGCACAATATCAATTAGCAGGAATATATCTAAAAGTACAGGCAGAATACATACAAAATCAGATAGATAAGATTAGAGACTCGGTGGAAGATAGACAATCCAGGATAGCCTGGCAAACAATAAACGAAGTAAGTAGAAGGAAGAGCACAGCCAAAGCAAAATTGAAAGCTGCAAACCAACAAGAAAGAGTAAAACTGTGGGAACTGCATTTCAAAAATCTACTAGGAAGCCCGCCGAAAATAACGGATGAACCGATCACCAGAATTATCAGTAAGCAATTAGACATTAAACTAGGGCCTTTCACCAAAGAAGAACTCGACTCGGTTCTTAAAAAAATTAAAAATAGGAAAGCTGCAGGGCTGGACGAGATCCCCCCAGAAGTGTGGAAGACTAGACAATTCGACGATATACTGCTCTGGCAATGCAACGCTGTCTATAGTCAAAATAGGATAGAAAGATGGATGAAGGGATGCATCCTTCCTTTCCCTAAAAAAGGTGACCTCGGATTAGCCAAGAACTACCGAGGGATAACACTTACATCCATAGCAGCCAAAATCTACAATGCCCTACTACGAAACCGCATAGAACCCAAAATAGACAACATCCTTAGGAAAAACCAAAATGGCTTCCAGAGAAATAGATCCACAACCTCACAAATATTGACCATCCGTAGAATCCTAGAAGGCGTTCGGGCAAAAAACCTTCAGGCGACATTACTATTTGTCGACTTTACCAAGGCCTTCGATTCCATCCACAGAGGGAAAATGGAACTAATCCTACTAGCATACGGCCTACCAAAAGAAACCCTAGCAGCAATAATGATCCTCTACAGAAACACAAAAGTGAAAGTACGTTCACCAGATGGCGACACGGAATACTTCGTCATTGTTGCAGGAGTACTACAAGGAGACACGCTAGCCCCATACCTCTTTATCATCTGTCTAGACTACGTGCTTAGAACTTCGATCGACAAAATCAGAGAAAATGGCTTCAAGCTGACTAAGAAAAGAAGCAAAAGGTACCCGCAAAAACAATCACAGACGCCGACTACGCGGATGACTTAGCGTTACTGGCGAATACGCCTAATCAAGCAGAGACACTACTGCATAGTTTGTAACAAGCTGCAGCAGGCATTGGCCTCCATGTCAATGCGCACAAAACTGAATATATGTGTTACAACCAAACGGGCAACATTACCACACTAGACGGAGCCTCTCTAAGGCTAGTGGACAAATTCACCTACCTAGGAAGTAGCGTCTCATCAACAGAAAACGACATTGACACACAACTGACAAAAGCATGGGCGGCTATAGATAGGCTCTCAATCATATGGAAATCAGACCTGACCGATGAAATGAAGTGCAGTTTCTTCCAGGCAGCGGTTGTATCAATACTGCTATATGGATGCACTACATGGACGCTAACCAAACGGCTGGAGAAGAAACTTGACGGCAGCTACATAAGAATGTTGAGAGCAATATGGAACAAGTCCTGGCGACAACACCCCACGAGACGCCAACTGTACGGCCACTTGCCTCCCATCACGAAAACTATACAGGTTAGACGAGCCAGACACGCCGGACACTGCTGGAGAATCAAGGACGAGCTCGTAAGTGACGTACTCCTATGGACCCCCACATATGGCCAAGCAAAAGCAGGACGACCAGCCCGAACTTACATACAGCAGCTATGTGAGGACACAGGATGTAACCTAGAAGACCTGCCGGAGGCGATGAATGATAGGAAGAAGTGGCGAGAGATGGTCAAGGATATCCATGCTGGCGGCACGACATGATGATGATGATGATGATAAAGGGATTTATAAAAGCAAATTAGTAAATTCACCCCTAATGGAACCCTTTTATTTACCTTGCTAAAATTTTATTCTTTCCTAGAGGTGTATATCGACCACTTTGAGAAGCCTGAGTTTAAAGCATAAATTAAAGGATTTGAAATTATTACTGTTGTGTGTAAATTGAAATATATGTTATCAATAAATTATAATTAAATGGCACATTATAATTAGTGAATGTTGGGGATTAATCTTTGTTATTCTAACTGTTTAAAACAATACTGAATTAAGTAGAATATTATTTAGTTTTATCTTAATCTTTACAAAAAAGTTAATACATTATAAAATGTGGGTCATTGATTGATTGTTTAATTTGGAATATATTTTATCTCAAACTTTTTAAGTTTCAAAGCAATCAGTATTCCTTATTTCATTGCTATGACAACCTTGTAGGCAGTTAATGTTCCCTCATAATTTTCCTAAATTATTAACTATCATTATTTATATTATCAGTTAGTATCAAATTTAGACACCTTTCTTAAAGAAGAATTTATTGAAATGATTTTCAATTTTGAAGCAAAGTCTATGTACACCTAGACACATATTGTACAAAGTGAAATGTCATAATAAATATCATAACAAATATATAAATGTCATAAGAAATGTCATTATAAATACATGTCATAATAAATGTCATAAGAAAGATATGAATGTCATAATAAATGTCATAAGTAATGTAGAAATGTCATGATAAAGGGTATACGAAATGTCATAAGAAATGTCATGAGGAATGTCATTATAAATATATAAATGTCATTATAAATATATGTCATAATAAGTATATAAACACTTCACCAAATTGTTTTTCTCATCTTATTCCTCTTCCATTCTGATTTGACAGTATATGTAAATAGTTCCCAGTAACTAACCGGTCCATTGGTCTTGTGGGTAGAGTGTTCACCAATTGCATGGGAGACCAGGGTTCAATCCCTGGTTGAGTCATACCAAAGACTCAAAAAATGGTACTTGATACTGCCTTGATTACCACTTAGCATTATAAGGTACAGATCAAGGATAAAGTGGAGCAATCCAGGGAAAAGAGTAGCACCCTCCCCAACGCCTCAGTGTAGTAGCTAATGAAAAGGAGCCTTCAGGTTACCTTTGACTTCATTCGCCAACATCACTTTTATACTGGTTATAAATAGATAATTTTTAGTAGTTTATAATTTTGTTTATTAATTTGAAGCCATAAAATGTCCACAAAAATGTGATAAATTTGTATTTTTGTTAAGCAACATTTCTTTGTAAAACAGTCAATAGAGTTCTATAAATTTACTAATAGTGAACAGAACACAAGATAAATTTTTAGTGGGTACAGCCAGTTTGAATTCAGAGTGTAGCTTCTTCTAAATCAGTTGCCTTACTAAGGTTAAAAAACTCAGTCTACCCTACTATTTACCCATAGGTGGGTGGAGGTGAGAAGAAATAGACTTATGTAAATACGCTTAATATGACATGTGATTTTGATGAAGCAAAATATGAATAAACTTAAATTCAACAATTTGGTTTACATTTTTGAGTCATATTTCTCAACTTCATTGTTGGATATCATTATCCAAATTATACTGCCCTGTCAGCAGGGCTTAGAATATGCTGTGTCCCTCTGCAGAGGGAGTGGGGTAAGGCTCATCCTTGCACACACCAAAAAAGGAGTGTTCTGGATATGACACTAAACTGCATCTGATTGTAAACCTCCAGTTCTGAAGATCTGGGAGAATGTGGAGTACCCCTTCATTGCCATTATCCCTAGGTCCACTCTGACGTATTGTGTAAGTACCTGTTAGGGCTCCATCTATGAGTCAAATAGATGTGTTAAAAAATTATCTGTATTCAATAGGAATGCTTGATGCCATATAACAGCAAGTTATTTGTGTTAAGAATAGTTACTCGAAGCTATAATTGTTTACTACGATTATTACTAGTTTCTTGAAATCATACAACACTGTGTAAACAAATGACGATCATTGAACAAAAATAATTACTTGAAACTATATAATAATTAGAATCAGATAGGTATACTTCAAATTATACACATGGGAAAAGTATTTGCATTCAATTGGAATACTTAAAATTATACTGTGCAAAAAACTAAGAAACAATGTAAATATAAATGTACAATGAATGCAGCACCCTAATCTCTTGGCATGAAATAACCATAGATGGGTTGATATGCCATTAAAATCACTCACTCACTTCAAGCTATTGATTAGTTATAGTATAAACTCTGCAAACAGGATGTGACTCAGCATGTATTTGCCCAATCTCTTTTCCATAGGGAGGATGTAACACAAGGTCAATTTTTAAAAAGAAGACAGCTGGTTTAAATTCAGAGTCTTCTTTCTCCTAGACTGGTTGCTGTACCAAGGTTGAAGAGCCCAGTCAGTCTTATCATTTACTCATAGCTTGAGAAAGAAGAGATGGACATGCCTTTGCCAGGGAAAAAACTTCATCTAGTATTTATTAAGAGTAAAGACTATTAGAGACTAGTTACCGAAAGATTGATAACCTATACTTAATGTCAGTACAAAACAATCTGCATTGGTAATTAGCCCCCCCTTCACCAATAATTCTGCATAAAAGTCACTACAGATAAAATGCACAGCTGGTGCAGTAATATTCAAACTTTGGAGATTAATGGTGGGAGGCACAGCTCTGCCTCCTGTTTCTCGACATGTTCAATAGTCATCAACATTTGTATTAGTAGAGAATAGGACTGCAAATAAAATTTTGGTGTGACCTTTTAAAGATATATTAATATGTGGCAAATGGGTACAAGCCAATACATAAGTGTATTTACACATATGAATATATATATGTGTGTGTTTCTTTGTGTGTATGAGTGTATGTGTGTGTGTGTGTGTATGTGTTTTATATATATATATATATATATATATATATATATATATATATATATATATATATGTAAACAAAGACTGTCACATCCTGCCTGTGGCAGAGGGGTTGGGTAAATGCATATATATAACTACAGACATGAACACACTCATATTTTGGGTAAGAACATATATATATGTACAATTTTGTAATGATCTATCTGAAGAATAATAATGTTTTGTAAATTGGTACCAGCAAATGATTATATATATATATATATATATATATATATATATATATACCAAATAATTCAATAAAATATATATATATATATATATATATATATATTTTTTTTTTTTTCTTTGTGTAAAACCATGTCCACACACATTCATATTTGTGATAGGGAGGTGTTTTTACTCATATATATATATATATATATATATATATATATATATATATATAATAGCTATATCATAGATATTGAGCACTCTCCATATTATATTGCACTTGGTTCGACACATAACCACATAGTGATTTACTGACGACCAACACTCTCATAATAATATATATATATATATATATAAATAATTTGGTTCAATTTTTATTTCAATTCATTCATATATTTTATTAATTATGCATTAAATTAAACATGAAATGTAAAAGTAAATTGTTTTAGTTTGTAGTTTTAAATTCATATCATTTTTCATCAAATGTGCATTAAATTAAATAAAAAAATATGCACTTCTGTGATAGAGTGTTTTCTTTGATGTATTCCCATTGGGCATGTTTGGGGGTGTAGAATATGCTGACTGCGTCTCAGCAGAGGGATAAGACCCCTACCACCACCACCACCAACTCCCAATGTGTGTCCTGGATATGACACTAAACATTCTGATGGTGAGACTCTGGTCTTGGATCTTTGGTGAAGACAAGAAAATATGTATGAATTTTGAAAAAAAAACTTATTTACAAATAAGGGAATGTAAAACCAAATCAAATAAATGTAGAATACTTAAAAAAAAAAAAGTTGGTTCTTGAGCACATTCAGCTGTTTCACAGGCATTTTTAAGAATTTTTTTTTTTAAGATTTAAAAATCGTATCATCCTGGAAATGGCTGGAGACATAGCCAAATCATTCAATGTAGGTTTACGTTCCCTTCTTTGTAAACAAGAAAAACCTTTTTAAAATTCCTTCATTCTTCCTGTTCTGTTCTTTTTTAACAAACATACATTTATATATATATATATATATATATATATATATATATATATATAAATGTATGTTTATATATATATATATATATATATATATATATATATATATATATAAATGTATGTTTGTTAAAAAAGAACAGAACAGGAAGAATGAAGGAATTTTAAAAAGGTTTTTCTTGTTTGCAAATAAGGGAACATAAACCTACATTGAATGATTTGGCTATGTCTCCAGCCATTTTCCAGGATGATACGAATTTTAAATCTTTTTTTAAATCTATCTATCTATCTATCTATCTATCTATCTATCTATCTATGTTTGACAATGGCCCGGGAGACCTGGGTTCAATCACAGGTCGAGTCATACCAAAGACTCAAAAAAATGGTACTTGATGCCTCCTTGCTTAACACTCAGCATTATAAGGTACGGGTCAAGGGTAAAGTGGAGCAATCCTGGGAAAGGAGCAGCGCCCTCCCATACACCTTGGTGTAGTAGCTATCGAAAAGAGAGCCTTTGGGTCGCCCTTGATTATGGTCGCCAACTATATATATATATATATATATATATATTGAAAGAGAGAGAGAGAGAGAGATTTTTTTTTTTTCATCATACAACGTGTGAAAGCATGTGCGATACCCTAGCCTCATCAGCCGCCAACCAGGGTGATAACACAGTTTCGGTAGCTCAAGGCGGTACTGCCACTCCTGGCGCTACCAAGCAGCTTTTGCCACTGGATAGGGTATTTAAAAGAAATATATATCTATGTATACACAAAATCAACTAAAAGCGGACATTACATTGGATGTTCGTTCATCTTCATTTTGGTGCAGTTTGTGATTTAAAAATGTGTTTACTTACGGCCGTTAGATGTCATAGCAACCGTTTCTTGATTTTGCGTAATTACACGAGAAAGGTGTTTCCGTGTGTATAACATTCGTGTTGAAATCCTTTCTATATCCGTTATCTATTCAGTTCGTTTTCTTTCATTTATGCGTTACTGCCCAAAAGCACTCGAGACAAATGTCATATATAATTCCACTAAAAGATTTTATTTGTTGATCAATGGGCCCTCAGGATGGGTGGTGAGTAAAAAGAAAGCTCCTGGACGCTGATGGTCAGCAATGGGCTCGTGAATACTGTGGGGATAAACCTGATTCATAGGCCCATCATTTGTTTTACATTCTCCGGCAGGAGAATTACGTTCTTCGAACCAGCGTGCCTTGTGGATTCGTGATCCTCGCAAGCTGTTGAATTTTCTGCCGCAATCACACGTTGTAGCCGGGTACATATCCAGATCGTTACCGTATGAGCAAGTAAGATGGGTGATATATTCTCCCTCCCCGCCACAGACATCCTGAGGGCATTAATAAAAATGACCTAATTTGAACAATAAAGCAAATTGGAGGGAAATCTTTTCTTATTTATCAGTGGGGCTTAGAATGTGTTGACTGTGTCCCTTGCAGAGGGCTAAGATTACCCCCCATCTTAAAAAAATGGGGTATTCTGGTATGACCCCAAATTGCATCTGGTGTTGAGGCTTCAGTTCTGGAGCCTTGGGGAGTGCAGACTATCCCTTCATTGCCATTATTCCCATCTCAACTCTGCCCTGGAGTGGTAGTACCTATTAGGATCCTATCTATAGGTCAAATAGAACTGTTTAATCATTAAGTAGACTTGAAATCATTTAACTGTGTTCAAACAAATGAAAAATGTTGAATAGAATTACTAGTGCATATATATATATATATATATGGGATTTTCTATAAATGATTTAATAGATAAGCTTTTCTTGGCTTGTTTTTAAATAATCACTTGATAAAACAATTCTGTGCAATATATATAATCTTAGTTTCTTGTTACTTGCATCTCAGTTCCATCAAATTCAACAATTCTAGGTCTTGTGTTCAACAACATCTGTTTCTTAAGATATCTGTGAAAAAAAGGGTTGTTGTCAACTAAAATAATGGGTAAATTAGACAAGCTGTTCTCATAATAGCTACATTATTGTAGCCTTTTGCTTAAGGAATGAATTCTCTGTTTCAAAATTACTAGCCTCTATCTTGTGACTGACAATAGTTGCAATAACTGTTTGTTATTACCTGCAAATATAGTTAGAGAGAGAGAGAGAGAGAGAGAGAGAGAGAGAGAGAGAGAGAGAGAGAGAGAGAATAGGGATGATTATCAAAATATTCAGTTTTCCCTTCTTTTACTTGTCAAACATTGTGATAGTAATAAGATTATATTGAAATGGATGATCATTGGAAAAGACACAGAGAGGTTTGGATCTATATATTTCTATATATCATGTTTGCTTAAAATTGATCTTATTGATTGTGTTTTTTAATATTCAACATTCAGAATGAATGAAAGTAGAATAAAAGAGTTATTAGGACAATAATTTGAATTTACATCTGTATGAAGAAAAAAAAGTAACATCTTGCTATGTTTTGGAAAATGTATCATTATGCCAATAAAGGTATAGGTGTGATGGTTTGGTTTCTTTGTTTTTAATGGCATATCAACCTTTGAAGGTTATTTAATGCCAAAGCCATTTTCCTTGAAGAACAGTAGTGGTACTATTTAACCCATAGCTGGGAGGATAAGGGAGTTCATACCTTTCCCAAGGGTATTTGCCTGAAAGTGAACGTAATAGCGCGACTGGAATACGAACTCACTTACTACGATACCGCAGTCCATCGGTTTAACCATTACACCATGAGGATACCCCCCCTTGGTGTGATGGGGATTGGAGACTATTCAAAAAGCTCCTACCCTATGGTATAATGATATTAAATTCATTTGTGCGTGTGTGTGTGTGTGTGTGTGTGTGTGTGTGTGTGTAGGCGCAGCAGTTTTTGTTAACAAAAGGATTTAAATATTGTACCATACTTAAAAATGGCTGGAACCATAACCAAAAGCTTTTGAAATCCTGAAATAGTTTTAAAATAAAAAAAATTTAGATAGCAGTTTTTGTTTTTTTTTGTATTCACTGGGATGGTTAGTTTCAATGTTTATTGATGAGGATATTCTGAAAAGAGGGCTGTGATGATTCCAGCTCCTAAAAAGCTTTATCAATATTTGTTCAAGATTGGCATTTCTGCTGACATTATGCAGTAACAAATCTCACTAAATGTTAAAGCTATATTTGTTTACTAAGGATTATTATTGGTTACTTGAAACCATACAACTGTGTGCAAATTATTTGTATTGGATAAGAATACTTGATTTCATATAACTGTGTGCAAAAAGCTCTTAAGAAACAACTACAGAAAAAATGTAAATATGAACATACAATGGATGCAGCTCCCTAATCTCTAGGCATAAAATAACCCAAGATAAGTTGACAAACCCTTAAAATCAATCAATGAAAAACTGTTTTTCATTTGAAATTTGATTTGAATCCTTTATTCTCATTTTCTGTTCCCTAAATTTTGTGATTTTATTTTCTACTTAATGATTTTTATTTCAGGCCAAACAGGAAATATATTCATGCATTTGTTGTGCTGAAAACAAGAACGAACTTTATGAAACTGCAGAAACTTATAATCGGGTAAAGTTTCTTTTCTTTGGTTTTATAAGCTTTTTATTTTTTTGCTTGCTTTTAAAATAATCACTTGATTACTAGCCAGATTTAGAAACTAGTTCCCCAAAGATATAAAAATGTCACTTTTTCTTTTTTTAAGAGTATATTTTTTCGAATTACCAATAAAACTTTTTTATCACCTATGTGTCAATAAAATGATTTTGCATGTCACCTTGGACACACATGCTGTAGATTCACCACTCTTGTTTAAACCCTTAGACCTGTTAATAGATTGTTAAGAAAGTGTTATTTGTGCATTTGCAGATTAATAGTGGCATCTTGTGATATTAATTCATTCATCCAAAAATTAATTGATTCAAATTTTTCAACTCTAAGTTTCTGGAAAAATAAAAAGGTATTAAAAAATATAATGTCATCTACAATTTATCAGATTTCATCATCATCATCATGTCGTGCCACTAGCATGGATATCCCTGACCCTCTCTCGCCACTTCTCCCTATCGTTCATCGCTTCTGGCTGGTCTTCTGGGCTACATCCCATATCCTCAAATAGCTGCTGAATGCATGTTCGTGCTGGTCGTCCAGCTTTTGCCCGGCCATATGTGGGGGTCCATAGGAGCTCGTCCCTGCTTCTCCAGCAGTGTCCTGCATGTCTGGTTCGTCTTACTTGGATAGTTTTCATGATGGGAGGCAGGTGGCCATATAGTTGGTGTCTTGTGGGGTGTTGCCGCCAGGACTTGTTCAATATTGCTTGCAGCATTTAGTGATTCAAATACTCTTGAATATAGCAAACAATACATAAGCCTCACACATGATATGATGCATAAACACTACCTCCCACACTTAAAAGCTAATCAGGACAATAGAGCTGCAGGGATCTTCCTTCCTTGGGGCATTTGCCTCTTGGGAATTTGCGCAACAAAGCAATTGTGCCACAACAGGAACTGTTTCACAAACAGCATTTTTTTTTTGTTTTTTAGGAATGAGGGGTTGACCATTGACATTAAATCTAAAGATTATTGATTATTATTGTGTTTTAAATATCTTCTACAAATATAAATAAATCTATTTTTTGTATATATCAGGAGAAAATAGGGGTACTGCAATTCCACAGTGACTATAGACAAGGTACCACTTAATGAAGACTGCAAAAATTTCTGTTATAAAGAAGATTAAATTTTTATTATCTAAATATCTATACAAGTATATATATATATATATATATATATATATATATATATATATATATCTTAAGCCAGGCATGCCAAAACTTTTGAAAGAATGTATGTCTATTGATGATAATATTTGGAAAATATTTCCTCATGTTCCAATTGAAATTTGTCCCTTGATACCATCTTAGATAATCTAGCTACCATTGTCATTGCCATGGCTTGGTGGGGTCCAAAGAAATTGAGAAATTGTGAACTAAATTACAAGGGTGAGTCCAAAGTTTTTGGAATATTTTGGTACATGTTAGTTTGCAGCATGTATATCATGTGACCAAAGCAATTCAAGAAATTTTGCTTGGGTTGCAAGAACCTTGATGATCAGGCAAAAACTGTGGATTCCAAGGCTGTGCTCCAAACCATTGAAGTAAATCTGATGAGTAGCACTTGGAGAGTATCAGGTGAGCTTGACCTCTTACAGTTCAGTGTGGTTCTTCATCTTCATGACTTTAGCAAAAGCATCTGGAGCTGCTGAATTGTACCTCATGCTACGAAAATATTGCAAAACTTTTGACTCACGCTAGTAGTGTCCCTAAAGATATTAAAATATCACTTTTTGTTTGTTTGTTTTTTTTGTAAAGAATATTTTTTTTAATTACTTGCAAAAAAATGTTATATTGTATGTGCCAACAAAATGTTTTCACATGTCATCTTGAATGCATATTGTATGTTCAGTACTCTTGTTTGATTTTATAAATAGATTGTAGAGAAAGTGTTATTTGCATATTGAGTAAAGAGTTTGTATATGGAGATTAGAGTACTGCAATGAATAATAACTTTAAATTATATCCAGAATTTACCACATGAAAATGAATTAACTTTGGGTTTTAAGTTACTAACATAGAAGTTAAATTGTTGAAGTTAATTGTATTTCAAATAGGCTTCTATATTAGGAAAGGAAAAGTTAGGTATGATGTTAGGTAAGTGTACTTTCATATGCTTTTTCTCATTTTGTGTATTTTTGTATTCTTTTGTTCTTTTATATTTTTTTGGTTTTTTATGTACTATTTGTTGTTTTGTATGCTTTTGTAAACTTTTTTCTTTTTTCTACATTTTAGATACTTTTTGTTCTTTTGTATACTTTTTGATTTTTTTGTATACTTTTGTTTTTTGTGTCCTTCTTTGTCTTTTGTATACTTTTGTATACTTTTTGTTCTTTTCCGTATTTTTATATACTTTAATTCTTTTGTATACTTTTATATATGTTTGTATACTTTTTGTTCTTTTTGTAAACATTTGTTCTTTTGCATACTTTTGTATACTTTTTATTCTTTTGTATACTTTTGTATACTTTTTTTTCTGTATACATTTGTATACTTTTTGTTCTATAAATTGAATTACCATGACCAGTATTGGAATTCTGATAGCCATCTGTAGTTGAGTAATACAAAAGATACACCTTTTAAGTAACAAGGCTGCATTAAGTCTAGACTTTGAAATTTGCCATAGGCCTTAGTCTTCACTGATTGGCTAATCTACTGCTGGTGTTGACTGGCAAGCTTATAAATATTTGCTGAAAATCTGTAGACAGCCGATACGCCATGAGTAGGTACCCCCAAACAATCCACCCCCTTGTTTGGCGGGTATAAGATGGAATCTTCCACCTTTAAAAGAAAAACACATTAAAAAAAAAAATGTAAATTATTATTTTTTTTTTTTTGTTTTTTTGAATTATTTGTATTAATACAAATTTGTTTAATTGACACAAAAACACAATTAGTAATTTAGTTTTTTTTTTTGGTTAGGATTAATTGACTGGTTTATTGTCACCCGTTTGGGGGAGTTTTATCCCTCTGCTGAGATACAGTCGATGTATTCTTCTGCCCTAGTCGACTGGGCTAATAATGCCTAATTTACTAAGTTAAGAATCAATTACCTACTATAATCTTTCTGAAAGTGTTTGATTTTATTCCTGTCATTGGTTTGTGGTTTCATGAACACATCAGCTATATTTTTCTCTGTTTCAATGTATCCTAAAAGAATGGACCCTTTATTTATTTCATCACTTATAAACTGAAATTTTATATCAATATGTTTTGATCTTTGATAAATAACTGTTTTCTTTTTCCAAAACAATACTGGACTGATTATCACAATGAATAGTTGTTGGGTTTTTTAAGTGACTCAAGTTTTGTCATAATTCTCAATAGTGCTCTTGGCTTGCTAATGAAATAGCAATAAATTCCACTTCACATATTGATAAAGCAACTGAATTCTGCTTTTTAGACTTCCATGAAATCATTGGGTTATTTTCTGCCAATCTAAAGCAAAATCTGTTCACGTTTTTTCTGTCACTCAAATTAGCCCAATCAGCATCACAAAATCCTTCCAATTTCAAGGGTTTCTGCAATTTCTTAAATGTTATTGACTGATTGATTGTGCCTTTTAAATAACATAAGATATGTTTTGCTTTCATTAAATGGAAAGAATTTGGTTTTGCTAGGTCTTGAGACAATCTAGTTACTGAATGACAAATGTCTAGTCTTGTTGCAACCATTATATATATTAGACTGTCAATAATTTCACGATAAGGTTTGCTATCTATTAAATCGACTTTGTCACTTGTTTTGGTTATATCCATTTCACATGGAGTTGAGCATGGTTTGCAATCTGCCATGCTGAACTTCTCAATATATCTAGATTGATTCATTTTAATAGTATTATTTTCACATTCAAATTGTATTCCTAAAAACCAGGATAACTTCCCAAGATCAGTCATTTTGAATCTTGAGTTCAGTCTTGTCTTAATTTGCATAAATTCTGGCTCAGTTTTTGAAGCTATTAATATATCATCTACCCGCAATAAAATGATGGATATTTGATTATTGACATTGTGAATGTACATGTAGGGATCCACAGGTAACTGCACAAAATTTTGTGTAGTTAAATAAGTATGGAATGTTTTATTCCAAGTTTGACCACTCTGTTTTAACCCATATAAGGATTTTTTAAGTTTCCAAACATAATTCCCATTTTCACCTTCAAAGTCTTCTGGCAGGTCAACATATATTTCATTGTCTAAGGGGGCATTTAAATATGCACTCTTAACATCTATATGATGAATTAACAAGTCATACAGGATTACTATCTGCAGTAGTAACCTTATGGAAGCCATATTTGTTGGGACAAAAGTTTCTCTATAATCCTTGCCATATATTTGCAAGCAACCTTTGGCTATGAAACAAATATGACTTCCATCACTTACTTTTTATAGTAAAAACCCACCTACTATTGATAATATTTTTAATTCTTGGAGCCTTCTGCCATTCAAAAGTATTATTTTCTACTAAGGAATCAAATTCTCTCCTCATTGCTAAAATCTAGTTATTCGAATCCACAGAGTTTACGGCCTCAGAGTAATTAGCAGGAATTATGTGCAGAGCACAACAGTAATTGACCCCACCAAATTCAAAATTTTCTATTACAAAAAAATCGGATCTTTTTCTCTATTGGATGGGATAACGGGATATTTGCGCCTTCTCTTCAGTGTTTAGGTTGTCTTTCGGTTTTACATCATATGTGATTAATTATTCTGGATATTCAGTATTTTTATCTGGTTGTTTTGATGGTTAGCTATTATCATGAGTTGGTGAATTTTATACACCTATAGTCATTGTTTCTGGAAAATACATCAAGTAAGCTGGACTTTGTTTATCATAGCCAATAAAGATGCCTTTTTCACAATGAGGATCTAATTTTTTTTTTTTTTGTACATAACAAAAACAAGTTGTGCCAAAAATATGCATCTTATTTAAGTTTGGTTTTTAACTGGTAAAACTTTATATATATAAAGCATTTTTTAAGATACATCTTCATGCAGGCATCATCTCTTTTCAGCACTATGTTATTCGCTTCGGCTCCTGTTAACCAGTTCAACAAAATGGTTCCCAGGTTCAAAATTTGGGTCAAAATTAATAAATTTTGACTGATCAGTTATTCCATGCTCGGTAGTTCTACAGCCGACTAATAAATTACTCTTGTCTAAAACAATATTCATATCCTAAAGCAAAGAAATAGGTTTGGTGTCACGTAATATCCCACTGGGAGGAGGGAGATAAAATTACTACTCCTCGTGTTTGAATTAACAGTATCTAGCCGTCAAAGAGTGACCGTTAGGAAAGAATGTAGGTCACACAGGGGAGACCAGATGTTGGTACTTGGTGACCTTACCCAGGTCGCCGGACACCAAGAGGAAGAAGAGAGAAGCCAAATGATTGGCTGGGACCCCAAAACGGAAGTGGGGACTTCCTCCCCTCAGCGGAAGTAAATAATAAGAAAGTTAGTTGTTTGGCAGGGTTTTAGCGGGCAGACAGACCAAAGCCAGTATTCCGGGTTGAAGACAAAAGAATATCTGAGACACAAGGGACCCCAGGTTCTTCAAGCCAGTGTAAAAAAATAGAATAAAGTCTATTAGCCCATGAAAGAAGAAAGATTCTCCAGTGGAACCCCGTCGAAAAATAAGATAAGTAACTTTGGGGCCATTTCTCCTTTATACCCAAACTTTATATACCACCCTCTCTCTCTCTCTCTCTCTCAATTTGAAGAAAAACAAAAGTCAAGAAAAGACATTTATATTCGTGGACTGTCCATTTATTATATGTTTGAAACTTTGAAAGTGTACCTCTTTGTATAGTAAAGGATTCCTGTATTTTTAATGTTACCACGTCGAAGTTGTTCTTTGCTGTATCTTCTACGAATTTTGTTACTTCATGCTTCCTTTTCAGCTTCTATTCGCCTTATGCTATCTTGCTTAGAATTGTCCTATTAATTCCTTTTAAATATCACACGGGAAACCGGAGTTGCCGACTACTACAATATAATATTATTATGACTAAAACCTATAGGTCCATATCTTCTGTTGTCTAGGGGATGAAGTTAAGCGGCCTGGTGGGTGTGTGGATAGTGTGAAATTTGGAACCCCTTGCCAGCGGCGGTCGGTCTGGCCCTAAATTAATCCCTCACGTAATATGCCAGGTCTTATATACCTGAGAGAAAAACTCTGAACGAGGACTTATTCTATAGGGGATCAAGTGCCAACCTGCCCCGTCTTCACATGTGCGAAAATAAAGTCCCGTTTTTGGGATTTTAGTCAATTTGCCGTCACATTTGGCCTTTAGAATAGGTTCTTGTATTGTGACAAAATACTCTTTGATTTTGATTTTTACATTCAAATGCTTTGTGGACCCTCCGCGTACAAATGTAACAAATAATATTTGTCTTCCCTGGGAGTGGGGAAATTTTATAGTCTGTTCTACTATGCTGAGGTTTCTGGCAATTGTTATGATTATAATCATAGCGAGAATGAGTACTTATCCCAAGTTTATACCTTGGGTTAATCTTTTTAAAAGTGGTCTTCATTTGTAATATATTGTTAGATTCATCTGGCGGGTAACACATACATTCTGTTTCTTCATAATTTCTTAAACATACTTTAAATTCAAATAAAGTCAAGGTTTTCTTCTTGATTATAACCATTGTAGAAGGTTTAAAATTTGCATGTAATTCTTTGAGAACCATAGAAATCAGAAGTCCGTCGCTTATAACTTCCCCTGCTTCTTTCAGAATGTTAGAAATATTCTATGTCCTTATTATATAGTCTGTAATAGACTCTGATTTTAATCTTCTCCAAGATGTTAGGTCTGTATAGAGGAAAATAATTGTCTAAATTTCTGAGACAAAGCTTGATGATTTTTATCATTAAGGGTCTTTGGACTATTGTCTTCATCTTTATTGTTATTTCCACAACGTTTTGGCCAATATGTCCTCCGGCCTTCTTCAGATGTTTGTCGAACTTGGAACTTCATGGAACTTCGAACTTACGTCCTTTATTGAATCAACGAGGTTTGTCGAACTTGGAACTTCATGGAACTTCGAACTTACGTCCTTTATTGAATCCACGGGGTCGCCTGTTCTGATTCCGTTAGCCATAACCGGGTACAAGTGTTAAGTATTCCTGTATTGTTACTCGCCTACAGTCAGGATTGAACCTGCAACCTCCAGATGATTGTTTCCTTAAAAGCTTAGGGAACCAACACCTATAACTGTTATGCTATGTATCCTGCTGGACAGTTTAGAGTGAATTTTTGGGACTTATAAACTTAATGTTCTTACTTGACTGATAGCATCACGGTTATATGGACCCCCCCACATAGCCGAGCAAAAGCAGGGCGATCAGCTCGAACCTACATACAGCAGCTCTGTGAGGATATAGGATTTAGCCCTGAGGACCTGCCAGAAGCAATGAACGATAGGGAGGAGTGACGAGAGAGGGTCAGGGATATCCATGCTGGCAGCACAACATGATGAGGATGATGATGATGTTCTTTTGTAAACTTTTTGTTCTTTTGTATACATTTTTCTTTTGTTTGGTTTGGTTTCTTTGTTTGATGGCATATCAACCTTTGTTGGTTATTTAATGCCAAAGCCATTCTCCTAGAAGAGCAGTAGTGGTACTATTTAACCCATAGCTGGGAGGATAAGGGGGTTCATACCTTTCCCAAGGGTATTTGTCCGAAAGTGAACATGATAGCGCGACTGGAGTACGAACTCGCGTACTACGATTCCGCAGTCCATCGTTTTAACCATTAAACCACAAGGACCCCCCCTCTTTTTCTTTTGTATATTTTAGTATACATTATATACATTTGTTCTTTTGAGCACTTTTTGTTCTTTTGTATACATTTGTTCTTTTGTATATTTTAGTATACTTTTTGTTCTTTCTTGGAACTTTTGCATACTTTTGCATACTTTTTGTTATTTTGTATACTTTTGTTCTTTTGTATATTTTCTTTTACCTTTTTCTTTTGTATACTATTATATACTTTTTGTTCTTTTGTGTACTTTTGTATACATTTTGTTTTTGTGTACTTTTTGTATACTTTTGACTGCTTTTTCTCTTTTTTTATACTTTTATGTACTTTTGTATACTTTTTCTTCTGTTGTATATTTCTATGTACTTTTTGTTTTTTGTATGTTTTTGTGTACTTTTTTCTTTTTTATACTTTTGTATACTTTCTTTTTTTGTGTTATTTTGTATGGTAAGAAAAATATTGGAAGAATATAAAGTATGATCAAAAAGTATCAAGACTCAAACTTTAAATTTTTTAACCTAAAAATCTAAAATCTAAATGAAGATGTGTGCATTTCTTAGTCACTTATTCAATAAAGTGATAAAGTCTAGATAAGTCAGTACCAATTCCCAATTCTTTTTGATCAGCAGTCTCTATACTTCTTGAATAGAAGATTTCAGTGAATCACAAATTTATGCGAGTGCAGTACCCTCCATATTCACCAGCCCTAGCTCCATGCAACTTTTTTCATACCAAAGTTGACGACTTGGAAGATTTGAAAAGAATGATAACAATGCAACTTCTTATCATAAGTAAAGAGGAGCTTCAAAGGTGCTTGAACCATTGGAAAATTCATTGAAGTGTGTTTAATGCTAAGAGGTCTATATGAAAAAAATTAATTTTTCATAAATTGTTCTTTTCTGTCTTGGTAAATACAATTTCATTCTTAATACTTTTTGAATATACTTTATATACTTTCTTAGCTTACTTGGCATTCATGTGCTGAGTGGGCTATTGTAAGTAGATCACTTGGTCCTAGGAGGCCTTCCACTCAAGCATTATCTCTTTTGCAGAGCTGGGTTTTATCATATGGCATCTGAGGCACTCCCTTAAGGGAATGTTAAGGGAATCAAATATGTCTCAATTCATGCATGGATGTTCACATTAAAATGACCTTGTGTTAAATTTGACCTGGTTGGACATTGGATAAATCCATATTTTCTTAGCTTTATAACTGTACATTACTGTATATGTACTTACGAAATCTTCTACATGAGTAGGGTGTGACACAAAGTTAATTTTTCAAGTGGGGTTTAACAGATTTGAATTCAGAGTTTTCCTTCTCCTAGATTAGTTACCAAGGTTAAAGAGCCCAGTTTGCTCTACTATTTACTTAGGGAGAATAGTTGGATTCAGACCTTTTCCAAGGGTAAATCACTTTATATACCTTTGTATCATATGACTTTCTTATATTGGACATTGACATGAAGACCCCTTTGACATCTGTTGATGCAGCTGCAGAAGTCAGACACTGCGAACAAAAATAATAGGAAATTCTCCTGGTACCTAAAGTAAACAGGACGTAGGTGTTATCTACAAAAATGCCATTTAAATTGCATAGGTGGCATGGTAGAAGGACACGTCATCATATGCATTGTGTAGACGGCATGCTGGAGGTGTGACCATAAGAATTTGTGTGGGTGGTATGCTAGAAGGAGGCATGTCCATGTGCAATGTGTAGGCTGTGAATTAGAAGTATGACCACAAGAATTTGCTTGAGCATCTGGGATATTATATAACTTGGAAGGTTTTAATCTAAACCTGAAGAGGTTACACCAAAGATTTGTACCTCAGGCCCTGTGTGTGCAGCTCAGCTGTCTTTACTGATAGTACAGATTTCCCTGATTCTCTCTCTCTCCATCCATCACTCCTAGCAGATCTTCCAAACTACATCCTGTGTCTGCACAGAACTGATGTGACTCTTTCTTGCTCTACCCATCTGTACATTTGAGGTAATAAAAGGAAAAGAAAAGAAGCAAATTATATTTTTATACATCAGCATTGTTGTCTTTCTCTACTATACAACACTAACACTGAAATTTTAACCTAATTTTAAGGGGTCACACCATACATGAGATGCCAACTGATAGTCTTAAAATTTCCCGCTGCAAAAGCTCTCAATTTAGGTCTCAGAAAGTCACATGATACATAAGTATATATGGTATATAAAGTAAAGCTTAGCTTAATTTTGGCATAATGAACACTTTGTGAGGATCAAACTCAGCTTTATGAGGAAGTTTTAGGAATTTATATAATTCCGAACAACTCCAAATGAACTGCCAGGTAGCTCTATGATCATTAATTTTATTGGTCAGAAAATCCTAATTTAGAATTTAAGTGATACTGATTGAACTGTTTCCAAATCAAAAAAGATAACTGGTGTAGAATAATAATAGCACTTGCCGCCATAATGTCCATGCAACAGTGCTAAACAAAAGCTGGTATGTTTTACCAACAGCCAGTCACAGCCCATGCAATGACATGCCCATATGTACACAATCAGATGTCACAGCCCATGCAATGACGTGCCTGTATGTGCACAATCAGATGCTCGATGAATAGTCCTCCTTCTCTTCAAGTGGTAGTCTTCTTTGGCAACTCTGTTTGCTTCAAAATGGAGTACTTGCATGAACAACTTTACAAATGCGACAACTGATTATTAGTATTATTAAGTCAGTGAACAGTAAGTAAGATTCCTGAATAGAATCATTGAATCATAAGCAACATATCAAGAATATTATTTCCCTCAGGAATCTAATCTAGTGTAAGTACCGTCTGTGAGAGCACTAATACTATAAAAGAATAATGTGATGAGATATAACATGACAGAAGCTGTACATAGATGTAAAAATACTTTTTATATAAATACAAGAGAAATAAGATACATTGGGTGTTCCATTTGAATCAAATATTTAAACATATTCAAAGAAATAAACGGAATATGTTGGCAGAAAGAAAATATGCATTAAGAAAAGTAGAAAGGTTGTGAAACTTCTTACTTAAAAAAACTTCTTACAAAAAGAAACAAAAAGCAAACGCATTGTTCAGATGTTGAGGACTGGCTTCCAACCAATGAAAATATTCAAATTTCCAAGTTAAAATGGGACCTACATGTGATGTTTTCTGGAAATTGTTATAAATATTCATATTTCTCTTGATCAAGTAAGGGCAGATAATTACAATTAGTATAACTACCCCATGACAATTAAGGTGCAATATCTTTTATAGAAAAGCATCTAAATAGCATCAAATGAAAAATTATTTTTTTTAGTGTAGCTTACTATAATTTGACAGAAGAATTTCATTGAAGTTTTGTTTTTTCTTTACAGTTTATTAAGGAAAGTATCGTATGTATTTACCCAACCCTTTCATCATGGACACGATGAGACACAAGATCAATTTTTAAGCAGAGTAGAGCTAGTTTGAATTCAGAGTTTATTTTCTCTTAGACTGGTTGCCAAACCGAGACTAAAAAACCCTGTTTGTTCTACTAACCAGATGGTTGTGTTATATAGCAGGATTCAGATCTCTCCTGATTTACGATTTCATTCAGAACATACACGTGGCTGAAGAAGGGTAGCATTCGACCGGATCTTAGCCAGACAACTACTGCCGAGACAATGAATAAAATGTGTCTTTGCGCAAGAGGCTGGAGAAGGGTAGCATTCAACCGGATCTTAGCCTGACAGCTACTACTGAGACAATGAATAAAATGTGTCTTTGCGCAAGATGCTCCGCGCAGGGCTTCCAGATGTGAATGCAAGAAATTAATTCTCATGAACAAAATACCCTTTTTCAGCCAATCATAAATCTTCCCCCTAAAAAATTTCCCAGAACCGACTTGATCCAAAGGGTAGCTATTTAAGCAGCGAAGATCTGCAAAGGCAGGGGGACTGACCAGAAGGGTGGAAGGGAAGAACACACTACGGCCATAAAAACTTATCTGAACCCCCACCTGCTGTGGACAGCTGCTGACTTAGCTACAACACCACCCCATCCACGACTACTATTACCACCGAGATCATCTGATACCTTTACCACCCTTGTACCACCATACCAACCAAGTGAGTTTCTTAGAACTTATAACATACATGACCGTACATGAACTCTGGTTTCACACACACACCTCGATTCAGTCCTTCACTTGATATTATATGCAACAATTTTGTACAGTTGATTCTTCGCCCCATTGCCGTGTTTTTCCTTTTGTTAATATAATTGTTTAAAAACTTTCAACCTATGTTTGTCTTTTCCTTGCCACCATATGCTAAATATAACAGTTGTATGCCTTTCCTAAGAATATTTGAACAAAATGAAATGCAAACAGCCTAATCCAGGGTTTGAACTTGGGTCATTGGTTCCATTTCCTATGATGATAACCATTACACTCAACCGTTATGCTTTTTTTATGAAAAGTATTATATGAAATTCTTACCTGATGTGTTGCTTTTTTTTCCATTAATTGTTGTTTTTAATTATTTCATTATTTCAATTACTAGATACATTCTAAATCTAGAAATAATAAAAAGTTTATATTTAAACAGTATTAAATTTTAAAATCAAATAAATACAATTCTTCATTCTTATTTGCTTTAACTTGTATTTCTTTCTTAAATTTCTCTATGACAACAAGGAACAACACTTGTTGGGAATAAAGATAAAGTTTAGATCCATGTTGCAACCACCATTACCACTTGGAGGCATGAATAGAATAATGGTTACCATAAGAAATTAACTCGGCGACTTGACTTCAATCATGTATGAAACTGTTTGTATATCACTTTGTGCTTTGGGAAAGAAATGAATCCATATTTTTTCCCTTGCTAAGTGTAAATAGTAGGACAGACTAAGCTCTTTAGCCTTGTTACAACAACAAGTCTAGCTGGAAAACTCTGAACTCAAACCAGTTATATGAGAGTTGGCTGAAAAGTTCATAGGCTGACCAAAAATGTGACCAAAAATGAAGTTTATTTTTAAACATAGTCCCCCCTGCAGTTCACACACTTATTCAATTGCAGTGCTTGGATCCCATTTGTCAAAAAAGTAGAGATGATGTCATCTTTTTAACTTTTCAGCCTACCCTTGAACTTCATTTAAAAATTGACCTGGTCCAAGTCAATTATAATGAGATGTTAAATCACAAAGTAAAGCGGAGATGAGACTGATCATTTCTTTGATAGGGTACCACTAGGGTACAGCTAGTACGGTAAGCAGTCTAAAGCCTATGTGACAAACTTAATAATGTTTAGTAAATAACAACAATAAAGGCTAAACTCCCAGTAAGATCAACTTTATTATTGTTTTTAACAGTGTTCCTTGTTGTTGTCAAGATAATGACCCATGTGAGTTGCCAATCAGAAGCATCCAAATTTAAGCTGAACAAAACTACAAATTAGAATGAATAATTATGTTTATTGACAATAAAATTAAATAATATACTATATTCCTTCAAATAACAACTATATTACTTTATTATTTATCTCAGGAGAAGCTGTATCAAAGAGGAATAATCCAGTGTGTTACTAACAATGCAAAGTCTTCTGTCAAGACCCTTTCTGAAAATCCCAACCCTGTTCCTGAAACCGTCCAATTAAGACCAGGTAAGAATTATCAATTTACCTGTTACTTATTTCCAAGTTCAATTCTTTCTTTGGGAAATTGAGACTTGCTTGTATTCTGTTAATGTATTATAATGAAAGAGACCTTCAACCATTATGATGTGTGACATTATTATTCCAAGATTTGCTCGATCTCATTCTTTTTGTTACCATGTTTTGACCACTGGTATCCACAGTTAATTTGCTCCACACTAATCAACAGGTTATTTGCACCCCACCTCCTGGATCAAGATTGAGGGATGATTCAGTAGGTGATACTTGTTTACACTACAAATAGCAGGGTGAGTGCTGTACTTTTCTCTGTCGGTAGAAAGAATGTCTATTGTGTAACAGGGTTGATAATAAGATAAAATCTAAACATATCATTTTGCTCCCAACTTCTGGAATTGTGGCAGCAAATGATTTTGACCAATCTCTTCTATAGCCTTCTTCAAGTATACAATCCATATGAAAAACCTGTAGGGAGTCTTTTTTGTTTGTTTTTTGCAGTTGATAATGTTTCATCTAAAAAATTGAATTCTTCCTGAGTAAAATAAACAACTTACTTACAGAAGGTTTTTAATTGTAAGTAAAATTGGGATCCCTGCAAGGTAAAAAGCAATCTTCTCTCAAGACATTGATGCTATAAAAGAATTTCTAAGAATCCTGACTTTGATGTTTTAGTATAAGTGATTTCATCAGTCTTTACTGTATCAAATCACTCAAAGAGTGCTAATGGTACCATGTAACCCAATGCTATCACAGTCAAGTAGCTGGCAATTAATCTAACACTTTCATCAGGTTTACCTGATGAGGAAAGTGGTGAAAAATGACCCCTGTCAAAAGAGCAGATGAACTTGTCTGTTGGATCATTCAGGAATTCTTTTCTGATTATTGTTAACTGTAATCAAATTCTGGACTTTTCCTCTTTTTTTTTGTCCTTTAGAACTTAAGTAAACTTCTTCTTGCTTTTGGTACACTATCACCAATAAATAAGTATAACCTTACAAAGTTCATTTTCTTCTAAACCAAAGATACTAGGATTTTATTATTTAAAGTTGCTCATTAAACAATCAAAGCTGATATTATTTATTACCAAATTCTTCAGGATTGAAACTTTGTAACCAATAATACAAATGTATAGCTATCCAAAAATACACTTTTACTTTTATTTGCATAATTTTAGTTTTGGTTACATTGGTGTGGTAATTTCAATGCTGTAGAGTTTGGTAATAATATCCTATTCAAATGTAAAATGTTCCATCAGAAATAATAAAATCTTTAGACGAAAATTAGCTTGTAATAAAAAAATTGATAAAGGTGTTCTTATTTATCAGTGATACTGCATTTGCCTTCACTTAACCTTTTGATGTCAAGTTTAGTACATAAATATTTTAGGTCATTTCCAGGATTCATTTGTACATTAATATTTTGAGTACCACGTCTCTAAAAAAATTTTGTTCAAATATCTATCTGTATCCATTTCTAAGAGAAATATAGGGAGACAATATATAATTACCTCCCTTAGAAAATGAGCATATCTGTTTGGTGCCTTGTGATGTGTTTCATTATAGTCTCAGAAACCCATTCTTGATCACTTTTGCCTCTGTTCTTTGAACAGGAGAGACAATATCTTGTACCCTGCGAGGGAATGGTAAAGCCATGTGGCTATTTTACCCTCTTCAGCAAGTAAGCCTTTTCTCAATTTTGTACTCCTTCCACATGCTATTTGTTCACGGAACAATATGATCATATTTATAGCTGTAGGGACAAATCTGTGTATTCTTTCTTTGTAACATCATTAGTATGTATATCATGTATATAAAAGATTAAATGTTCTTGTATGTACAAATATGTTTATCTTGTTTTTCCTTCTGTTGTGTTCTGTGTTAGTATATCACAGATATACTGATGCTAATATTGGTTCTTGGTGAGTGGGGATTCAACTAAATATTGTCCTTAGTCCACCAATATCAATTTACACTTGCAAGTAAGTGTTTCAGATTTAAGGACTAATAATGTGTTTACATATTTTTACCTGGTGGAGAGAGTAGCTAGACACCTGACTGAATGAAAAATGAGACCTTTCAAAAAGCAGATGAAGTTTGAGTTACCAGGATTATCTAGGATCATCATACATGTGTTCTGAAGCTTGGAAAGGATATTCCTTGCAATAAATTTTGATCTGATCATTTACTATATCTGATCCTTCATCAGGTATCTTGGATCACCCCTTCATCCAGAAGGAGATGTCAAAAGGGTGGATCAGGTTTCGGTTTCGGTTTCTTTGTTTAATGGCATATCAACCTTTGTAGGTTATTTTAATGCCAAAGCCATTCTCCTAGAAGAACAGTAGTGGTGCTATTTAACCCCTAGCTGGGAGGATACGGGGGTTCATACCTTTCCCAAGGTTATTTGCCCGAAAGTGAACGTAATGGCGCGACTGGAGTACGAACTTGCTTACTACGATTTCGCAGTCCATTGCTTTAACAATTACAGTGGATCAGGAACTTTGCAACCCCTTACTCATCTAAATCCATTCATCCGTTGTTCCTTTTAGGATGGATAGTACAGAACAAAGCAGTGTGTACATAAATGTTTATACTTATCTATTTACTAAATTGCTATTTGCATCCCAAATTGAATTAGGTTGGTTGGTTAGTTGGTTTTACAGCATGACAACCTTTACTGGGTTATTTCATGCTGAAGTCAGTTTAAATATTATTCTACTAATTCCAACTTTTTTATTTCTTTTGACCATTCGCTGTTTTGGACTGAGAGTTTTTCGACAAAAAATGTTTTGTCTTTGTATCCATAATTGCTATTGATCATGCCCAGAACTTGAAATGTTTTTGCTTTTTGAGTGTATGTTTCATATGATAATCAAAAATAATAAATTTCTATGGTCGGATAAAGGTAAACAATTATGGTTTTTAATTATGTATGGTACAATAATGTATCTGTCCTTTTAAGCTGGTAGACACGTCCTACTTAGTTGCAATATCAATGTTTTAAGAACCAAAGTATTAATGTTTACATGTTTACCCAATCCCTTTGCATGAGCAGGATGCAACACAAAGTCAATTTTTAAGTTTAACAGGTTTGAATTCAGAGTTTTCCTTCTCCTAAACTGGTTGCCATACTTTTGTAACCAAACAAAAGGTTACTGAATGAGGTTGGAAATGAAATGGAAATCTTTATAACATTAACAAAATACAATGCTTGGCAGTGGCGTGACGAGGGTAAACCATTGGTAGTGTTGTACTACTTAATCAGCATATTAATACCTCTCACAATAGTGTCTAACATATTTATGAGGAATGGAACATACCCATTAATGTTCATAGTTATGGTATATAACACTTAACAAAGTCAAAGAGCCCAATCTACCCCACTATTCACCCATAGCTGGAAGGAGAACAGCTGGATTCATAACTTTCCTAAGGGCATCAACACTGTTGTGAAATGCAAGCAGCCTTGTTCAGGATTTGAACTTGGGTCTTTATGTTCATTTTCTATGATGGTAACTATTACCTCATGGTTGCATCTATAATGTATTATATATTAATGTAGTTCAAAATCATTTTAAACAGATCTATCTAACCTACAAATGAGACCCTTTCAGGTATTACCACACAGGGTCAGAGTGAAAGTACAGGCAACTAAAGGGTAGCTTCACATTTTCCAGAGCTCCAGAACTGGAGCCTCGCCATCAGATGCAATTTAGTATTATACTCAGAACAGCCAATCAAATTGATGTTGACTTATCTACCGAGAAAGACTTTTTAAACCCAAAACAGTTGCAAGAATAGATACATGGATTTGTGGATTTTATATTGAAATTTTCTTATATCATCTAATTAAAGAACATCTCTCGAGAATATTCATTTTATAAGAATGCCTTCCTAATTATACTGATATCTCTTCTTGATGCAAGTCACTGTCTGGTGATGATAATACAAAATCTGGCAGAATGATCTTCTGGATTTAAAATTGTAATTGTGCTGGTGCCAGTAGCAGTGAGCAGGAGGGAGGTATGTCTTTGAGCAGCAGCAGCAACCGTGCTATTTCAGTTGCCATCATGTCATGGAATGGTGAACATCATGTGTTTGGGATTGAAACCTATTTAAAAATTGGTGACTCTATCATAGCAATGCAATGTTTATTTTGTAAGCATTTTAATGATCTATTCCTTTGGGGATATCTGAAGTCTCTAGATTTTAAATTCAGGCCTCAAACAACTAACAAACTGAAAAATTTCATTCTTCATGAAATCACAGCAATACTAAAGGCAATGACTCAGTGAGCCCTTCAGCACTTCTGGGTGAGGCTTCGGAGTGAGTGTATAGCTTGTTGTTACATATCCACAATTAACGCCATGTGTGAAATGGACATATAATGTTCATAACGATAGAACATAGGAATCTCGAAATTCGAAAACACATAACGACTTCTTGTTCAGGTACAAAACCTTTTTATTAACTTTGAGTTAAAGGTTTCAACATAAGGAGGAGAGATACAATCTTGCTATGCCGTCTTATTCATTTGGCCCCTATCTCGTGCGGCACCCATGACACGTAAATTCGTCTTGCCTCAGCGAGCCCCAAAAGTCGAACCTCTTCATTCGGTGTCTAGTTTTCAACTCTGCTAACTTTCTTCAAATCTTCCACAAACTTTCGCGCACTTCCAGTGCGTGACGTCACCCGCACCCTGTCACTCCGTTCTGTCATCTCGGGCTGTTGTGACATCTCTGAGTGGCACGTCCGCTTTGTGCACACGCACGTGTTAACACCTGCATCAAGTTGCTCTTAACTAACCCATGTGCTTAGCCGAAAGGTTCTCAGCCCAACTAAACCCAAAGGCATGAACCGAAATCCCTCAGCTATTATATTACATTGTGAGGACAAGCCTTTAGATGATATAATCTTTAAAACAAAGTGATGAAAATGACAAAACAATATGGTATATAGTAAAATTTTTTATTGTAAAATTAAATTTTGAATAGGATCTACATTGCCTTTTTTATTTATGTTCCAAACAAGAGAAATCATTCTGCCAGACCCTGTATATGTCATTTCCATTAAGGAGCCTATTTTTCTTTTCACAAGCTTACGGAAAAAAATTATTACGTGTGAGATCACTACCACCTTTACTTGAAGGTAAGTTTTCATTGGGTATCTTTCATTGTCCCCAGGAATCTTGTTCTGGATTATTGGTAACTGGAAATTTCCTCTTTCTTTTGTTCTTTAGAACTTTAAACCTCTCTTTGGTTTTAGTACCAGCTTTTCAAGTTTTCTTTTTTTCTAAAATTATTTATCACTCATAAATAACTATATTCCTCACATAGTTAAATTTCTTCTAAATCAATTAAACTAGGATTTAGTTTTTAGTTTATTTATTTGTACGTTATACAAACACAACAAATATTATTCAGTATTATTTATTACCAAATTTTACAGCACTGAAACTATTACATATTGACCTTTGACCACATATTAGTAGTGGATTCCAAACAGGATTTTGCAGCTGTGTCTTAAGGTAAACAAGAGACAGAGAATATGAATCGTGTGAATTGTGTTGGAAGGAAAAATGTGTGGGATTCTAGAAAATATATAATGAGTGAGTTTTCAACTCCAGGGTCAGACAAGCAGTCAGTCAATTGGAGAGCAGTTAGCAAGTAGACATGTTAGCCGGGAAGGTGCTTGGTAGCTCCTGGGCTGAGACCCAGCCTTGTATCACACTCTCATCAAAGAAACAAAGCCCTGAATATGTCTGTCCCAACATGGTGTCAATCATAGCAGTCTGCCTCTCTATCAGTCTGTCTGTCTGTCTCTCTCTTTTGCACATAACATTTTGACTTTCAGGGTAATAAAGAAAGGAGTTTATATTTTTATAAACAGTTGTTGTCACTTTTTACTCCTGATATATAACAAAACTTCCTAACCAAAAATTGGTATATGTAGAATCTAAAAATAAGTACAATTTTATTTTTTGTTCCAGGGATGTGGCAATTCTAGCAATAGAGTTTCAATGCTGTACAGTTTGGTTTGAGGGTACAATATTCCACTAGAATTAATAAAATACAAGCATTTTTGGTTTAGAATGAAATTAACTTTTTATTTTAAAAATTGATATATGTATACTTATATACTTATGTTAAATAGTTGTTGACACAAAAGGGCGTGGTTGCTATATAATTAGGGATAGGTTTCGGAGACTTTTTTTTTTTTTTTTTTAAATAAAAGTAAGGTTTTTATTTATTTATTTATTTATTTATTTTTTTTTGTTATGTAAATTCTAAGTTAAGTGGGGTTTTGGTGAATATAAGACGGCGTTTTCTCCTTTAGCATTAGTCAGAGTTAGGCTTCCTGATGATCCGATCAGGTGAAACTTTAGTAGAAGATTTCTGACTCGCGATTTAAGTTAATTTTATAATTGGCTCCACTTGTGTTGAGCACTCTTGTAATTGTAGCATTGCAGGATTCGCGGAAGGTTTTAGTTTTCTTTTGACCAACTGACTGCGTATTCCTTGATTTTTTTCAAGGGGTCGGATGAGGTTGGCCTTTTCTTTATTTTTAACCTATAATTTTTTCTTTTTTCCCCTGGGCAGTGATTCGAGATACTTTTATCTCTTGTTCCTGGCGGGTTTTTTTTCTTTTTTTTCTGGTACCGTGAATGCTGGTAGATATTAGATTAGTAAATATGTATACTTATATATAGGCAATACAATATTTGCCTTCACTTAACCCTTTGATGTCAGACATAGTATGTAGATATTTCTGGTCATCTCAAGGATTCTTTTATTCATTAATGTTTTGTGTACCACATCAAATATAGATATATCATAATACATTTCTAAGCAAAATTTCCTTGCAAAAGAATGTTTCAGATTTAAGGAATGTATATATGTGTATATATATTTACCCAATCCCCCTGCAAGGAGCAGGATGTGACACAGGTCAATTTTTAAGGGGAGTACAGCTGGTTCAAGTTCTCCTCCTAGACTTGTCTAAAGAACACAGTCTGCCCCACTATTTACCCATAGCTGATAGAGGAGGAAGAAAGAATTGGATTTATACCTTTCTGTAGGGCATTAGTATAAAACAAAATACCAACAGCTTGAAGATTTGAACTCAAGTTACCAGTTCATTTCCTATGATGATAACCATTGTACTAAACATGCTTCCTTAATATAATCTGTATACATTTTTAAAGGAGTATACTAATATAAATATATAATGGTAAGAAATACATAATGGAGCGGAACTTATTGCTTATAAACACTATGATGGATGTGGAATGGTGCATCAACATATTCAAGAACCAATTTCTTAACTACATGAAAATTTAAGACTGCACCATATTTCAGTAGTAGAGCATCCTCGAGTAAAAATTAACTGAGGGACTATGGCATCCTAGTTCTGAACTGGATTCATAAGAGCCCAGATTTAAATCCTAAAATACTAATCATTATCAAGTGAAAGGTTGCCAAGCAATTCTGTTCTAGTATAAAAGAGCTGAAAAAGACTGATGAACATTTGGATAACTGAAATGATTGAACTATGTCAGAACATAGTAACTTCTATTCATTGTTAACTTGAAGGAGTGATTAAAAACTATAGAGTACTAAACATATATGGAGTGGTTACAAAATATGTACATACTAGATATTTTGGGATTTTTTGCTTATATGATACAAATTCTAATTCAGTGAGAATTTTCATCATTCAAATCTGTTATCAGCAATTTTAGGATTTGGCTAAAGAAGACCAAGTTATAAAGTGACCAAGTGGGTACAAATATAGATAGGATTCTGTATGTAAGATAGATAAGATATTACATATGTATGTGTGTTTTTTATAACTAAGTAGTAAGTCTAATGTTACTATTAGTAGAAATATATATAGAATACTGAATGGATTATTTAGATAAATTTAAATTGAAGTTTAAACTGTTTTAAAAAATATACTAATATGAAGGGTTAAAGTTTTAGTTGTCATGATATTTCAATCCCTGTGTTTTGCTTCCTGAAATAAAATGAACACACACACACACACACACACACACACACACACACACACACACATTTTATGGCATTAATAGAAAGTGTGTAAAGCGTTTTTCAGTTTTTCAAGTTTTCTTTCTTTCTTTATTTCCCATTAATTTTCCTTTCCTCCATCTTTTTGGAATATTCCATGAAATTTTTTTCTTTATAAAGGTTTAAAAATTAAATTACTTTTGATGGTGTGATCTTTTATCTAATTGTTATTTTGTTCAAAGTTGTCTAATTTTGTTATGATATTTTGGGAATAAGGAATGAAATTGTATTTAAATTATACATTCATCAAATGAAATCCTTTTTTTTTGGACAATTCCAAATCACCCTTGGACATGGTGTAACTCTTCTTTCATCTAACAACCTAAAGATAATATATTGGATGCTTTTGGTATTTTTCACTGATTTTTGTTCAGCTTTCTTTTTGCATGGCTTTCTATCTTTTGTTTTGTTTTATTTTCTTCAAGTTATTAATTTATTTATCTTTTTCAGTTTTTTTTATTTCCATTTAGTATTTTTGTCATTAATTACAAAAATAATTTTTGCAGGTTTCAATATTAAATAATAATTATGTAACACAATACAGGTGTCATTCATTTTGAAGGTGACTCTTTTAATCCTTTTTTTTGTTGGTAAGTCTGATTGAATTATAAAGGTCTCTTTGTCATCCCCATTTCAAGGGATTAGGATAAATTTATTTCTGGTCATTATGACCTTCATCAGATGGAGTTAATACACTGGAAGCTAACTTAATTTTATCCTATTTACCAACCCCTCTGCTTGGGCAGGATATGACACTAGGTCAATTTTTAAGTGGAGTTTAACAGATTTGAATTCAGAGTTTTCCTTCTCCTAGACTAGTTGCCTCACCAATGCTGAAGGACCCAGTCTGTCCTTCTATTTACCCATAGCTGGAGGGAGAATAATTGGATTTATACCTTTCCCAAGGGTATTAGTGCTATGTGAAATGCAATCCGTCTCGTCCAGGATTTGAACTCGTGTTGCCGTGTCCATTTCCTATGATGATAACCATTACGCCACGGGCACCTCCTTAATTTATATCTGAAACATATTCAATTTTAAAACAATCTACAAATTAACTCCAACACTGAAACACTAATAGAAAGCCAATATATGAATAAAATTTAAAAAATTTAAACTAAAAAACCTGTCATAATGAATAGATAGTTACAACAAAAAATAAAACAGGACCACATCTATATATAAGTATAAGCCCCTTTTAGAAAAATAAAGGAAAAAAAAATTTTTTTAATGCGAATTGGAAAAAAGATCCAAACTTAAAATTAGGCTTAAAAATAAGGAGGAACTAACATAAATACTACACCGTCTGGAGAAAAGATTAACAAACGTGGAACAACTAATGAATTTATGATGAGGATTGCAACTTGATTTTAATACATCTATTATGAAATAAAGTGTCTAAGATAAAAAAAAAAAAAACAAATTCTATTACAATATGAATACATTACACATCATGATCAACTTAACTTGAAAATAAATAGAAAAAGTAACTCTCGCTAATAAAGAAAACAACAAGAAGTCGGGTACTATATCTCCCCTAAAGAAACATTTATTTTATTTAATTCTAATATTAATTATCAAAAGCACATGGACAATATCATTAAATATTGAATACAAACATTATTTCCAAAGGCTATCTTTAATTCAATTATAGGAATTTAGGTTTCTTATTCAAACTATACCTCAACTCACTAGGAACACCCTCCAATATTCTTTTTTTTTAAATGATAAATAGCAGTTTAAAATATTAGTAAAGAATTCTTTAAAATAAAATGAAATAGAGGAATAATTAAACATTATATAAAGAGGAAAGGAGTAGCGCCCTCCCCTGCATGTCAATGTAGTAGCTAATGAAAAGGGATCCTTCAGGTCGCCCTCTACTATGGTTGCTAACTTTACTTTTATATAAAGAGATTTCATAAGGAAGTAAGTAAGGTTTTTTTGTCTCTTCTAGCTGGAAACTTGGTAGGGAAGGCTACATAATAGCGGAAGCATCAATGTATCAACTGCATCTGATGAAGGACATAATGACCAGAAATAAATTTATTATGGAAACACTAAATTAAAGTTTTTTCACCAAATTTATAATATATATATATATATATATATAATTTGTAATCAGCATGAATAATGAAAATATAAGAATAAGCAAATTAGGTGAAAATATTAAATCTTCAAGACAAGCACTACTTATTTGAAATTTTATAACAAACTAGTTCTGTCTAGGATGTAGATGTGTAATTCTTGATATTCAATGTTTAATTGAAGGAGTGTAAAATTTATTTAAAACTGTTTTTTTTTCTATAATATTTTTAGTTGGTTTAACTAGTGTCCCACCACTGGATGCAGTTTAGGGTCATACTAAAGACACCTTTTTAAGGGAAGTCTTACCCTTCTGCAGAGAATACAGTTGGTATAATCTAGGTGCTGCTAACAGAACAGTAGAATATTTTTGGCAAGGAAGATTCTTGACGAAATCTCAATGATTCAAACTTTCCATTGGTTAAAAAGTGCTGTTGTAGATAAACATTTTCTTGGTTTGTTTTGTTTTGGTTTGGTTTTATGACATATCAACCATTGTAGGTTATTTAATTCAAAATCCAGTTTATATTTATATATATATATATATATATATATATATATATATATATATATATATATATATATATATTAGATGTATATGATTTATAAACATAAGTCAACAAAGTTAAATAGTTCCAATTATTTCTATATATCACTAACAATTCAATTAAACATTAGTCATTTGTTTACACTCAGTTTAGTGATCAAACAGTTCTATTTCATGTAATTTAATTTAGCATAAGTCATTTGATTGCACTCATTTTAAATGTCAAACAGTTTTATTTGACCCATAGTTAGGACCCTATCCGGTGCTACTGCTCTGGGCTAGAGTGGACCTGTGAACAATGGAACTGAAGAGGAACTCCACATTACCCAAAGCTCCAGCATTACTGGAGCCTCACCATTAAATTGTTTAGTGTCATATACAGAACATTTGTTGGAGGGAGTATTACCCCTCTGCAGAGATGCAGTCTGAGTATTCTGCAGCCCCAGCTGACTAGGCTAACATTTTCTTGGTACTAAATAAGCTTTTCTTAGTTTGACATATGCTATTTGTCGCACACCCTACCAAATGGGCCTGTATAGCTCAAGGCCTTATTTAAGGTTGGTCTGAGTGCAGGGCTGTAGCTCAGACATGTCCAGCGGCTCCAAAAATTCCTTGGGCCTCGTCGACATTTCCCTAAAAAGGGACATCTCAAGTGCTGGACAATAAACCTACCCCCTCCAAGGAGGATTAGAGCTTGGGGGAATGGCCCCCTGAGGCTTGAGGAGGGTTGTCCATGTGATGTCAATGCTAGACTTCCCCAGCATCCACATCAGGCAGCCTTGACCGAGTAACTGCTGCCGTCAGAGACAATCAGCAAATTACCTTAGTTTGGCATACAGACCACAAGTTGCTGTTTCTAAGTGTCCACCTATCTAAGTATTGAGCTGGCTCATTGCTGCTTAACTTTAGTGATCTAACAGGAATTGATGCATTCAGCATAACATGATTTTAAATGAAGATAGATATTTTCTTGATTGTATTTCTAAATAAAAAGTAATTGCTGACATACACATAAATACTTAATTAGTCAAGAAGAATTTTATTATTGAAAACTAGCTTTTAGCAAATCTAGAAAGGAACAAGTCTCTATATCCTGATTGCACATTGGTCACACAAGACTTATACACTCCTTTATACTTAAACTAGAGAGACAACCCAAGTGTATCACATGTCAAACACCCTACACTGTTAAATATTTCCTCATAGAATGTGGAGATTTAACTCTCATCAGACAACATTTTTTCAATGCAAACAAATATGAAGGACGTTTTTGAAAATGTTGACGTAAATGATATTTTCTCCTTGAAAGAAATAAATTTATACACAAAATTATAGACATAAAACATGATCAGTACTCTACAAAGTAATTATCAAAAAACTATCCCAGATGATTTTGATATGTCATTAAAACAAAACATGAATGAATAAATAAATAAACAACTATGCAAAAATGTAAATATAAATGTACACTGTATGCAATTCCCTAACCTCTAGGCATAAAATAACCCTAAACAAGTTGACATGCCATTAAAATCAGTCAATCAAAAGAATTTGGATCAAAAGAATCTTTTTAAATTCTTCTCATGGTCAATGAGAAAATTTTTTTTTAAATTTTCTTATTTTTCTTTCATTTCAAGGTGAAATTGATGCCTCATCTCTAGCATTGAATCAGAATTCCTACAGTCCAGACTCTGCTGGAACCAATTCCAAACTAACTGTCTCTCCTCAAACTTTTGGTGGAAAGGCCAGAAGCAGCTCCTTAGACCAGGAAGAATGTGATACATCTTCAGATGCTGGGGATGAAATACAATCTGTTGTAAACAGAGGAAGATCAGGAAAGCGTAATTCTGTCACAGGTGAATCAATCAGAATTGTCACTACATCCATCAACTCAACAAGGTAAAGAAAAAAACTTTTTTTTTCTATAAATTGAAAAGGAAAAATGGAAAAATTGCATTGTTTTGTAATATTAATTTGCTGTTATATAAAAATGGGCTGCATAAATAATGTCCTTTATTAATTATTTTCTTTTAGGACACTTATTTTTTATATTTAAGTTTCTTTTATACTGTATTGCACAAATATTCAAAACAAGGTGGGTGATGATCTGCCTTCTTTGAAAATGAAGTTTTAAAATTATAGCTTTTATCTGTGCCTAAAATGATATAAGGAGGCATCTGTGGTGTAGCATTTATCATCATAGGAAGGGAACTCAGCTACTCAAGTTCAAATCCTGGATTAGTTTGTATTTCATATAACACTCATACCCTTGGGAAAGGTATGCATCCAACTATTCTCCCTTCAGCTATGGGTAAATAGTATAGCAGACTGGGCTCTTTAACCTTGCTATGGCAACCAGTCTAGGAGAAGAAAAACTCTGAATTCAAACCAGATCTGGACAGGAATAGGCTTCACCAAGCTATTCATACCCAAGACACAATATTTGAGTAGTGTCGCCACAACCAAACCAGGTTACAAGATAAGTCTTCTATAATAATATAAAATAAACAACTTCTTCAGGTAACAAGCAAACTGTGATATATATGTATAATTTCTGTCCTGTTCATGTTTATTTAATAAATTTTCATCTTATTCCACCTTCAGAAAATATGATTCTTCAAAATTTTCATTTTACTATGTTCTAAGAACATCTAACTCAAAGTTGTTGTTTTTTTAAAATCAAATTCCCTATCCATTTTTTCTTATATGAATGAGTAGGTTATGTTCTTTAACCAAAATTTGAAATTTACAAATTATGAATAGTGGCAAAAAAGCATAGACACACACGCACACGCACACACACACACACACACACACACACGCACACACACGTTGAAAGTAGTTCATTTGATGATTGAGAAAGTGACACTTAGAATTGTGAGTTGGTTTTATTTCTTATTATATATATGTATATATATATATATATATATATATATATAATAAATAATAATAATAATAATAATAATAATAATATATATATATATAGGAAAACTCAATCCAAAACCAGTGGAATGTTATTCAGAGAATCTGTGGCACTCTAGTGCACCATTCTTCTGTTATGGTTTGGTTTGATTTTATGGCATATCAACCCTTGTAGGTTATTTAATGCAATATCCTCATTATACATATATATCAACTGGCTCATTGGCTTAGTGGGTATAGCATTCTCCAATGGTCTGGGAGACCAGGGTTCAATCTCAGGTCCCGTCATAACAAAGACTTTAAAAATGGTACTTGATACTTCCTTTCTTAACACTCAGCAATATAAGGTACATATCAAGAGCAAAGTGAAGTAATCCAGGGAAAGGAGTAGTGTCCTCCTCGGTGTAGTAGCTATTGAAAAGGGAGCCTTCTGGTTGCCAACTTTACTTACTTACATATATATCAAATATTTGGGATTTGTAAACACATTTTGTTGATAACATTTTTTTCATTTCTTTTGCACACAGTTAAATGTTTTCAGGTATTTCTATCCAACACAAATAATTCTATTTACTATAAATCATTTGTTTGCAAATGGTTTCAATTGTTGCTATGTATTTAGATACTCATTCTTTTACACACAGTTAATAGTCAAAGAGTTCTATTTCTAACAATTCAATTCAACTTAGTCATTTGTTTGGACACAATTTAAATGTCAAACAGTTCTATTTGACTCATAGATAAAACCCTATCAGGTGCTACTACTTCAGGTTCATATGGATCTGGGAGTAATGGCAATGAAGGGATGCTCCACATTCCACAAGGCTCTAGGACTGGAGCCTCACCATCAGATTGTTTAGTATCATATCCAAGACACTTGTTGTGAGGGTCTTACCCCACAGCACCGATGCAGTCGGTGTATTCTACAACCCCAGCTGACTGGGCTTTTTCTGTATTCAGCTCATCCAAAAAAGTGTGGCTGGCTCTACACATGCCTTTATGAATATATGCAAATTATCTGTCCAGTTCATTTGCTAAGATTGGCTTGGTTTAGTTTGTTTTGGTTGGTTTGATGGTTTTTATGGTATATCAACCATTGTAGGTTATTCAATGCTAAATCCTGTTTATACATATATATCGAATATATGATTTGTAAACATTTTGTTGATAACATTTTCAAAATAAGCTTGAACTCATTTTATTTTTTGCACTCAGTTTAAATGTCAAACAATTCTATTTGATCCATAGATAGAAACCTATCAGGTGCTACCACTCTTGGTCAGAGTGGACTGGGAGCATTGACAATGAAAGGGTACTCCACATTCCCCAAAGCTCCAGCATTATTGGAGCCTCATCATCATTGTTTAGTGTCATATCCAGAATACTCATAGAGGGACTCTTACCCCTCTGCAGATATGCAGTCAGTGTATTCTACAGTCTCAGCCAACTGGGCAGTTGGCTTGGTTTTTGCCAGTGGCCCAGGAGACCTGGGTTCACTCCCAGGTTGAGTCATACCAAAGACTCAAAAAATGGTACTTGATGCCTCCTTGCTAAACACTTAGCATTATAGAGTACAGATCAAGGGTAAAGTGGAGCAATCCAGGGAAAGGAGTAGCACCCTCCCCTACACCTTGGTGTAGTAGCTATCGAAAAGGGAGCCTTTGGGTCACCCTCGACTACGGTTGCCAACTTTACTTTTACTTACTTAGACATGCATTACAATTTATACATATATATATATATATATATACATATCTATATGATATATATATATATATATATACAATTATGATTAAAATCTAATGCCACAAGTATTTTTAATCAGTAAAATCTTTACACTGCTTTATGCATTGTGATGCATAGCAATGTCACAATATTTTCAACAATAAAATGGTATAACAATAAAAATAGGATAAAAATTCACAAATGAGTTTCACATAGTTGATCTCAGGTGAGAGACATGTTGAACACTAGTTCATCTGAGGTTGCTTATGTGAAACTCAAAGACTTGAGTTTTTATTCTCTTTTTATTTCTATTTAATTTTAAAGTTTAAATGTTGTTTAAATAAATAAAGTTTATTTTTTAAATTGATAAAGTTGTAATGTACTTGCAAAAGTGATACTACTTTTGCAATATACACAGTTCTTGATGATGGTCCAAGATGCATCCAAAAGTACTTGGGAACCAATTAATTATGGAAGGTTTATAAGGCAATTCTGAACAGATATTATAACATCCATATGATGACTTGAAAGGATCAAAACAAAAATATGTAGACAAAAGATATCTATACTGTTTAATCAAGTATGTCTCAATGAAGAAATGTTGCGCAAATACACACACACACACACACACACACATATATATATATATAGATGTATTGTTCCTTTCATTAGGTGTGAATAGCTGAGCATTTGATCCCCAGCTATGAGTAAAGTGGTAGATTAGGTTCTCTAACATTGGTGAGGTGACTGGTTTAGGAGAAGGGAAAACTTTGAATTCAAAACCTTGAATTCAGAGTTTTCATTCTCCAAGACTGGTTGCCTAACCAAGGCTGAAGAACCCAATCTGCCCTACTATTTACTCATAGCTGGAAGGAGAATAATTGGATTCATACATTTCCTGAGTATATTAGCATGTAAAATGCAGACAGTCTTGTCAAGGATTTGAACTTGTGTTACCTTGTTCATTTCCTACAACGATAATCATTATAACACGGCACATTCAATATATATATATATATATATATATATATATATATATATATATGGTAAAATAATTCAAATTATAAATAAAATCATCTGAAGATTTTTTGTTGTTTTATATTGGTACATTTTCATATATATATATATATATATACTACCCCAGGCAAAAAGTATGGACACACCACTCTTACATTACTATTTCACTATTATTATTACAAAACTTAATTGTATCAACTTTTTATTAAAAATTTGTGGTAATGTACTTATTTATAGGTAATACTGTATATTTGTTTTGTTATAGCAATCTGAAAATTATCGAATCAAAATGCTTGTTACACAAGCTGAATGTACAGGCCTAATTTTCCAAAAACTTCTCTAATTTTTTTAGTGAGATTTGAAGTTGATATATTTTTCATTATTAAATGTATTTTATAATCATCTTTTTATTAGCTTTATTTTATTGTTTTTATTGAAACATTTTAGTTAATCTATTCTTTAGCAACTGTTAGAGTTAATAAATTGATTAAAAAAACAAACAAACTAAAAGATAGGTTATCTGAAATGTTGCAATAAGAAGCAAAAACAAAAAATAAAACCGGAAAACAAAACAAGAAGAAACTAATCAATTTCTTTTAATGTTTAAAATGACTACTAATTTACATTTACTTTAAATTTCAACAGGAATAATACAAAAGCATTTTTATTTCAATGTTCAGGAAGAAAATGACCATGGTAAATAACGTCACCAGAATAATTGATGGCTACTTTTTACTCTGTTTTATATTGTGAATATTCCTTATAAAAATTTTTGTTTGATATTGTTTAAAAGACAGCTATTTGTTACTATGTAAGTTTTGGTAATTTGTAAATGTATAACACTTAATGGGAAATAACAATAAAAATTCCACAATATATGGGTAAACTACCAAATTTTCCATATATTGGGAAAATAATGGGAGTGGGGCTTTAGTGGATAATTTCTTGTTCAGATACTGATTCAAAAAGATAATACACACGACAAATTTTTTAAAAACTTTTGTATAAAAGAAACAAAAGAAAAGATAAGATAAAAAGGATAAAGTGTTGTAAATTTGTAGTAATTTGTGGGAACTTATCTGCAAGAGAGTATGTGTTAAACAAGGTTCTTTGAATTTTAGTAGTCTTTGTGGTTTTGTTGAAATTTTGGTTGAATTTTCAGCTTTCGTTTAATTTTAGTTGAGTTTTCTCTTAAGTTGACTTTTAATTGAATTGTTGGGTTTTGTTGTTCCATTGAATTTAAGTGAATTCTCTGTTTTGTAGACTTAGTTGAATTTCTTGGATAACTCCTTGCCAATTTAGTTATTTTTTAACCGTTAAAGGAGAGAATGACAAATACCTTTCTGCTGGCTATCTTTTTTGTTGTTTCACAGGTTGGCATCTGAGGGAACTCTAATGTTTTGGAGGTTGATGAAGCAAATAGTTGGGCAAGCCCTTGGTGTCTTATTGTCTAGGCCCACTTCTCCCTTCTTCACTCTAAAAGTACTATAGTTGCTGTTACTTTGCCGCACATGGTCAGTCATTCTGTTGTTAGAAATAGACTTTTATACTCAAGGAACAAATTGATTTCTAATCTATATCAATAATTAGGAAAAAATTTGTTTGTCTATTCACAATAGATTACGAAACAGTTTGATATAGAGCTACCAAATTTGGTATACATATTTATTGGACCAAGAGGAATGGTTTAACATAAAAAGAAGAATTTTCTTCTTTATGGTAAAAGTGGCATCTAACAATGAACTATTATAAACTGGAAGCTATGTTACTGCAAGGTGTATCTAATTGTATAGAATTTACATTTCCAAACATCAAATGAAAAAAAAATGAATTTTATTACTAAAATAACATTACTAATTTGGTTTATAGATACTTCTTCATGCTGGAAATGTAAAGAATTATACAGTGCTTATTGCTGAGTTAGAACTGACAATCAAGATGAAAACAAAAATGTTTAAATCAATAAATCTATTAAGTATCACTCATTTAAATTTAGAATACTTCCTTATAAAAATCATGTCCTGGATATGACACTAAACTGGATTTGGTGGTGAGGCTCCTGTTCTAGAGAGTGTGGAGTATGCTCACATTGCCATTACTGTTGAGACTTAAGCAGTATTTACCAATATAGAAAAGAAATGTTAGTTTTCTTTATATGATCAAAAGTGCATTTGGGTGGAAAATATAGACCAGCAAACAGAATATTATATCAAATTCAATTATTTTCCACATATAGTTGCACATGGCATGAATATAAGAATTCAGTTTATAACCACACATGGCCATAAAAGGGTTAAATATGACAATTGTCTCTTCATCTTGAATGTAAGATGGGTAAGTACAGCTAGTTTTAATAAGTTATGAAAATGGTTGTAAGCAGTTCTAGAATAAGTACATAATAAATACATCTGTAAAACTTCCAGAGATTTAAACAAAAGAGCAGTTGAACATTGTGAAAACTTTTTCTAAAAACAATATGCTTATTCTATGGGACACCACTGTAACATTTTATAAATTTTTGGTTTGGTTAGGTTTAGTTTGGTTTTATGGCATATCAATCATTATTGGTTATTTAATGCCAAGTCTTGTTTTTACATATATATTAAATATATAATTTGTAAACACATTTTTGTAGATACACACAGTTAAATGATCAAACAGTTCTATTTTAAACAATCCAATTTAGCATGTCATTTGTTTGTATACAGTTTAAATGTCAAACAGTTCTGTTTGACCTATAGATAGGACCCTATCAGGTGCTACCACTCTGGACCAGGGAGAACCTGGGAGTGATGGTAATGAAGGGGTACTCCACATTCCCCAAAGCTCCCGCATTACTGGAGCCTCACCATTAGATTGTTTATTGTCATATCCAGGACACTCATAGGAGAAGTCTTGTCCCTCTGCAGAGATACAGTTAGTGTATTCTACAGCCAAGAAATTTTTAATTTGAAAAAAATATGCACTTCTAATAAAAAAATAAACAATTTATCATGAAAACTGTAAAGGAAGTTTTTTGACCTGTGAGATATCCATAGATAACTTATGTTAATTTTTACTTTTTTTAAATATGTATTTTTTCCAAATCAAATTCATGGGGAAGTCCACATAGCATAATGACTAAAGTGCTTGGTTTTGACATCAAAGTAAATGATTTCAAACTACCGTTGTGTTGTTATGTTCCCTTTCAGACTAATTCTCTTGGGAAAGGTATGAATTCCTTCATCACCCCCAGCAATGAGTTAAATAGACCTTTAGTGGAATATATCAGTCTAATTTTCAAAAGTGTCTTTCTTTCCGATAATATCTGATTTCATTCCCAGTCTTAACCTTTTACCCAATGAAGATGGATACTTCAACTAGTTTTTACTAAATTTTATACACTGGAAGCAAAGGAAAAATAATAGCTTGCATAGTTATTTGACATTTGGAGTGTTTCTCAATACAGCTCATATTTCCAAATATCAAACAAACAGATATTATGAATAAAAATGAGCTTAAATGGAAAGAGGAAAATTGATATTTAGAAATCAGTCAGTATCATTGATTTTCTTTCTTGAAACCTTGGTACAATTTGCATAAAATTGTTTATATTATCAAACAAACTTTCAGTATCCAATGAAGGAAGTTGTCTTTTGACTTGGTGAAGTAGGTACTTTTTGAAAAATTAAAAACCTTTTTGCTAAAACTCATCATTATTTTTATGTAACTTAGAGTATATTAAAGGTATTTTTAATTTTTTAAACAATTATATGTTGTTTTTTAAGTTTATGTAATGCTCTATATAGGTTATCTTTCAGTGATCCTCACTCTTCAGATTTTTTAAATGCTAATGGTTAGGTTCTCTCCTATCTTGCATTTTAAGGCATCAGAATTGACTACAAAAGCTTGTCCATTTCTGACCACCTTTGAAAATGTTTAAACAAGTTTTGGGTAGAATGGTCAGGTATTGTTTCATTTCCTTCCTCTTTCAAATTCTGCAAATAACTTCTACAGTTTTGAGGCCTAATAATGCCTAAAAGGTATCCAAAAAATACCAGAATCTCAGTATAGAAGATGTATTGTTGAGGCTTGTAGTCAATCTCACCTCTAAGTTAATTACTCAGTTAACTTAATTATGAGCTATTACTGTTACTGTCTGACAAAATCTAACTATAGAGTTTTTGTCAATTTTGGCATACTGGTCTGTTTTTCTTCTTGCCTAGCTGACTCTGAAAAACTGGCCATATCTTTGTAAAAAAGAGGAACAAAGATAAAGAAAAGGAAAATAATGTTATGGATATAGAAGGATATAGAAGTGATTGAATTATGATGGGCATTTCAAATGAGTAGCCTGATAGATGAACCTAAAAAGCAACAAGTCAATGCTATAATGTCTGTAGTGCCACCTGCAGACTGCTCCATTATAAGCAAAATGTACAGTGAATAGTATGGTGTATATATATATATATATATATACATACACACACACATATATATATATACATGTATATGTGTGTGTGTAATTGTATTAATATAGTGGAGTTATAGATAGTCTTTAGGTGTTTTAATTGATATAAGTTCATATAAAGGTAAATAAAAATGAAAATCTTTTATATAACCATCATACTTTTTTCTTCAATAAAAATAGACATGGAATATGCAGTGATATCTTAGATGTTAGAATATAGAAATAACTAAAAGCATTCTGTAACTTTGAAATGAGTCCTTATCATTCCAAAAGTCATTCATTATCATTCTTATAGTCATTCATTATCATCCCAAAAGTCATTCATTATCATTCTTATAGTCATTCATTATCATTCCAAAAGTCATTCATTATCATTCTTATAGTCATTCATTATCATTCCAAAAGTCATTCATTATCATTCTTATAGTCATTCATTATCATTCCAAAAGTCATTCATTATCATTCTTATAGTCATTCATTATCATTCCAAAAGTCATTCATTATCATTCTTATAGTCATTCATTATCATTCCAAAAGTCATTCATTATCATTCTTATAGTCATTCATTATCATTCCAAAAGTCATTCATTATCATTCTTATAGTCATTCATTATCATTCCAAAAGTCATTCATTGAGATCTGATGTGATGTCCATGTAATTGACACGAGCATCATTGGAAAGTGAGGATGTTGAAGAAGGTAGCTTATATATCAGTTTATCAACAATGTAAATAAGCTGGGTATGTACCTTAATACATGATTTCTAGATTCAAACACCACCAACAGAGATTATACATTACCTTTTTTTTGTGTTATTTTGAGCAAACTAGTTTATATTGATTTATGTAGCTTCATTACTGAAATATTTTCAAATAACTAATATTCACAATATGAAATAAAGTCAAAAAGTTACTTTGTGTCTTTTTGATAAAATGAAGTAACTAAATTTTTTGTCACATTTTTCTACATCTTACTCCCATTGAAGACATAGCTGTCCAAAGAAACCTGCAAAGGAACCCTCGTGTGTGAATTTTAAGACTGAACCCTCTGTGCGTGAGCATGATTTGGAAGAAGAACTCATGTAAGTTTATTAAACAAAACCTACAATAATGTATTTGTATAAACGGTTCTGGCATGAATGCACATATTCTTGTAGGTCTGTTTTCTGAAGAGTTGATGCAGAAAAAAAAAGCATTAGCAATGATCAGTGTGTGTGTATATCTATTATTACAAGGGGGTGTTGAGAAGTTCTCTGATCAACAAAGAAGGTGTAAGAAGACAATGAATAATTGCCTTCCTTTGGATTTGTGGACATATCTTTGGACATAGTATGTCATGTGTCACTTGAGAATTCAGAATCATTTCTCACCCTCTTTTATTCCTGGTTCTTTGAACAAAGTAGGTGTCCCTCTTTTTATTCCCATTCATTGAACAGATTTGGTCTCGCCACATGGTGAACAATGTTCTTATTTGACTCACTACTGAAATTAAAGCCTTCATGATTAAAAACCACCACTCAAGTGAGACTTTTTACCATTTTTGGCACCCCTTTTTCTTTACTGTTTGTTCATGGAACAATGTACACATTTCATCTGTTGGGATACATTTGTATATTATTGTAATATGTTTTATATGTATGTATTAAATGTCATATATGTATATGAACTCTTGTTTTTCCTTCCGTCTATTCAGTGTTAGTATTGCATTGGGTATATTAATGCTAATACTGGACCATGGTGTGTGGGGACTAAATATCCTCCTTAGCACCAACCATTACCAATAACTGGTAACCACTTCAATAAAGGAAATGACTTTGAAAATTTTTATCAAATTAATATTTTTGGATTGGTTAAAGAAACTTGAGAAATAATATGCCAAGTGTGTTGAACTGCAAATGATATATATGGGATAGTATATATGTTTTATGGTATTTTCCCTACTTGATCAGACAAGGAACTTTTTCAGCATTCCCTTGTAAGAATTAAACTATCTTAGAAATGATTATTTGCTTGTATTTTTTAATGTGTGTTAATCAAGAAATAATCATAGAAAATTGACAAAGTATTTCTTTTCATTGCAGAATTTATTAAGCGTATTTGGAAATACAGTATTGCTTATAAATAAGTACACCTAACAATTTAAAAAAGAATTAATTTTCCTCAGAACCAAAGAGACCAGAATTTTACTATTTATTATTTACAGGGGAACATTATACAATCAAAATAGATATTATAAGAAAATATTTATTGCAACATCTTTGACCAAGAATTAAGTTACACATATATATATATATATATATATATATATATATATATATATATATATATAAGGTGTACTTATTTTTGAACTGCTGAATATTTATATTTTTGGTTATAAAGATTTCAGCACTATAGAGTTTGGTAATAAATTCTTTATCTTTGTTTCTGATGAACAATATTCTTTATTGTTGTTGAAGGTACAACCTGAGTGAGATGTGATAAAAAGCAACTAGAATTAAGAAGATGAAGAATATTATCAGTAAAAATTACTTCCAGGTTCACATATCTACCCAGAGTGGTAGTACCTGTTAGGGTCCCATCTATGTGTCAAAAAGATCTGTTTAAAAAATATTTGCATTTGATAGGACTGTGTGTAAGAAAAATCATTAAAAAAAACCTTACCTACTATGCAAAAATGTAAATAGGAACATATAATGAATACAATTCTTTAACCTCTAGGCATAAAATAACTCTGAACGGGTTGACATAACATTAAAATCAATCACTCATTTGATTGAATGTATATTTCTTTTTTTATTGAAGTCAATTCAACTATGTTGTTTTCAGAAATTTCTTTGTTGACAAATTTAGTAAAGTTTTCAACAAAGATTGGATTTTGATAATGTTGAAATATCAAAGCAAAATTATTCATCTGTGTGTAATAGTTTATGATTATTTGTGTTGACTTTCCTGTAAGCTAAAAAAAAGAAAGAGTCAATGCATAGATAGCAAAAAAAAAGTTTGTGGGCATTGTGAAATTCTGTTTTTATCCTTGCAACTTCTTTGCCACATTGATTCTACAAGAACACATTTAGAAAAAAAGATTAAAGCAAAATGAAGTAGTTAGTCTGATGGGAGTAAACAAAAAGAACACACTGCTTCACATAACTTTCATGTAAGTGGCTATTTGTAATGTGATTCGTGCATAGGTTAGAGTCCTTAATATTACTATTGCTTTTGACTATGTGCAAATTATCATTCACATAAAACCTTGTTCTAAACAATTGAGAGGCATTCATCAATGGAAGATAACCAGAATAAAAGTAACACTTGAAAAATAATGATAATGATTGACAAAGCAACTAGAATTATTTGCAGAAGATGGAAGAACAAGTAATATTGTATAGTAAAAGAAACTCTAAGAAACTAATAAGAATTTTTAATTATTTAAAACTTTTTTTGTTATATATTTATGTCATTCATATTTCTGTATTTATAGACTTTTGCTAAAATATATATCAGAATTATTTCTTGAAAATATTTTTTTTTCTTGAGCATTACCATTATTCTATATCAATTATTTTTATATTGTTTCAAAGGGGTTGGCAACCCCAGTTTGAACTGTTAACTTTAAATTTGTTAAAAAAAATTCTAACCAATGTTCATATTTTAGGGAGAGCAAATGTGAAATGGCCAAAGTGCTTAATACCTTGACTGGATACCAGGAAGCACTCAGTCGAAAGGACTTGGTCATTCTCAGATTGGATCAGAGGGTAGAAGAACTTGAACTCAATGTCCACCATAATCAGGCAGACAGGTCAATAGAAAGATTCCAATTCTTTGTTTATTTATTCATTTTTTTTAAATTTTACTTGGTCAATTTCTTTTATGTCATTCAGCTTTTTGTTTTCAGATAATGATCAATTTATACAAAAAATAATGAAAATTTCTCTTTACTTTTCTTTAATTTTTCTGTTGTGTAAGGAGAGACTTGGCAATTGTTTTTTAGAATTTTAAATTGTAATTAAAATTCTACATTTTTGAATTTAAAATTTTAATTCAAATTTTAATATTCAGTAATAAAACTAACTGGGAAGAACAGTATTAGAGCTATGATCATTTAAAATTTCAAAAATTTGAATTGTTTTATTGAATTTTAAGATTTTCAAGTTTTTTCAAAATTCTTGTCAAATCTTAAATTTGTAAAATATTTATTCAATTTTTGAATTTTGATTTCAATTTGACAAAAACAAACTAATTAAAAGTAACAGTATAGCTACTGATTGTTTAAAATTTTGAAAATTGAAAATTTTTATTTAATTTTTAAATAATATTTTTCAAATTTTCTGTTTGATTTAGAAAATTGTAAAATATTCATTTAAATTTTGTATTTTTATTTAAATTTGAAATTTTGATTTTAAAAGTTTAAAATTTTTATTTGTGTACTCATATAGGTAAGTAAAGTAAAACATAAAAAGCAATTATAATTACAAATGAAGAAAAATATGAAAAAAATTTTTAGAAAATTGATTTAAATTTTAAAATTTAAATTTCTAATTTGCTGAATATTTATTTAAAATTTTAATTATAATGTTTAAATTTTTAATTTTTTAAATTTTTTTCTGTTTGCAAAAGTATCCAGAAATAATAATTATTATTAGAATGGACCTTTAAATTTTAAATTAAAATTTTTTTATTTACTTATAAATTTGTCTTAAATTTTAAGATTTCTAAATATTCATTTGAATTTTAAATTTTTATTCATATTTATATTTCAATATTCAATTCTCTTATGTGGTAAAACTAACCAAAAAGAACAATTATACAAGATGATATCAACAATAATTTAAATTTCATTAGATTTAAAATTCAAAATGTTTATTTAGATTTCAGATTTCAGCATTTAAATTTTTAAATCTTTCAATATACATTTTTTGTGCATTTGAAGGTAGGTAAGAAAGAACAGTTCAAATTTGAAATATCAAGGCAATAATTGTTTCAAATTTAAAAAAAATCTAAAATTATATTTTAAATATTATAATTTTCAATTTCAATTTTAATATTCAGATTTTAAAATTTTGAAATTTTTTGTTTTTATGTGTGTGAAAGCAGGCAAAATTAACTCAAAAGAACAGTTAAAATTTAATTGAGAAAGAAACAACAATATAGCAGAAACAAATGTTTAAAACTTTTATTTATATTTGTGTTTTCATGTAATTGTTAAATTTTCTGAATACTTATTTAGATTTAAAATTTTTATTCAAATTTTAATATCTAAATTTTAAAAATATTTGGATATTCATTTTTTTTATGTTTGAAATTATAATTCGGAAGTATCAAAACAATATCAAAGAAACAAGTGTTTAAAATTTTCAAAATTGAAAATTTTCACTTACACTTCAAATTTTCTACATACTTATTTAAAAATCTTTAATTCTTATCTAAATTAAATAAAATTTTGATATTCAAATTTCTAAATATTTAGATTGTATTTTTCACTAAAAAACTTGAAAGAATAATAAAAATTTGAAAGGACTAACAATATTATAACATATTTTTATAATTTCAAAAATTTAAGACTTGATATATAAAATTGTTATTTAAGTATGATTCTTTTAAAATTTGAATATCAACATTTAAACTTTGAAATTTTCTTCTTTTTTAGAGTGACAACAAATAAAACTAATCATAAAGCAAAATTATAATTAGTAATGATCAATTATATAACACCAACGAGTGTTTAAAATTTTTAAAATTCGCTATTTAAAATTTTTATTCATGTTTAAATTTTTATTTAAATTAAAAAAATCTAAAGTATTTTTTAAATTTTAAATTTTTATATAAATATTAAATTTCTATAATTAAATTTCTAAATTTTAAAATTGTATTCAGGGAGAGGAGCAGCTGGTAAAATTAAAACGATTAAAATTAGAAAAGACTAACAATATCAAAGCAAAAATTGTTTCAAATTTTTCATTTGACATGTGAAATTGTTATTCAAACGTTGCATTTGTAAAACCTACATTTTTATTTAAATTTTAGATTTGCTAAATATCTATTTAAATTATTTTTATTTTTGAATTTTAAAGTATAATAAAAAATTTTGAATTTTAAACTGATATTTAAAATTCAAATTTGCTAAATATTTATCTAAGTTTATATTCTAAATTCTAATTATGAGATTTTGATATTTTTCTGTGTGAAGACAACTGAAAAGAACAATTATATTTAGAAATAATGAAGATATCACAGAACAACTTCAGTTTGAAACACATTAAAAGTAGTATGTATCAGAAATACAGGTTGGGCTAAACCATCTTTGGATTT
>OY757930.1:73162903-73295403 GCA_963585895.1 Sepioteuthis lessoniana | reverse complement strand
TATCCCTGACCCTCTCTCTCCACGTCTCCCTGTCATTCATCGCCATCGGCAGGTCTTCTGGGTTACATCCCGTATCATCACATAGCTGCTGTATGAAAGTTCAAGCTGGTCGCCCTGCTTTTGATTGGCCATATGCGGGGGTCCACAGGAGCACATCACTTATGATCTCGTCTTTGCTTCTCCAGCAGTGTCCGGCATGTCTGGTTCGTCTAGCTTGTATAGTTTTCGTGATAGGTGGTAGGTGGCCGTACAGTTGGCACCGTGTGGGGTGTTGCTGCCAGGACCTGTTCAATATTGCTCGCAACATTCTTGTATAATTGCTGTCGAGCTTCTTCTCCAACCTTTTAGTCAGCGTCCAAGTAGTGCATCCATACAGCAGTATCGACACGACCGCAGCCTGGAAGAAACTGCATTTCATTTTATCGGTCAGGTATATATATATATATATATATATATATATATATATATATTTATACATGTGTGTGTGTGTATTTTATACAAACAAATACTGTATATGAATGTTCATGCTTCTGAATATTGATGTGTTATTATAAGAATATGAGACTGTGATTTAATTCATTCTCAAAATAAGCCTTTTTCTTTGGTTTCTCTGTCCAAGGTTTTATCGCACTTGCTAATTTTTTCTGCACATTTCTAATTATTGCAGGGAAACTAAACTCTTGGAATCCGAAGTTGAATCTTGGAAACGGGATTATGTTACCCTCATTCAATCCAGCCTGCATTTCCCAAACAATGAATGTACTGAGGAACCCAAGTTTGTCTTCTATGGTAGCAACCATGTAAGTCTTTGAAAGATCTTAAAACTCTTTTTTTACCCACCATGACTTGATGTAATTTTATATGTCAACCTTCCTCTCTGAATACTCTTCTCCACCTAAAAGAATATTTAATAACGAAAAAGTACTTTCTGTTTATTAAATGAAAATAAAAGACAAATTTATCTCAAAAAGTTTGAGCACCTGACTTAACATAACAAATGAAATAATGTAATTTTTAGATTATCAACACTTATATTTTATTATTAATACATTCTCTTTTCTTTGTACAGCATAAAGAAAAAGTTTGTGAACTTTTAGAAGAAGCAAGAAAAATTAACCCTGGTTTACCATTGTTTGAAAGGTAAGACAGCAGTTTATTCAAAATAGAATTTATTATAATACATGTATAAAGTCTGTCAGGTAGGATTCAACCATTTTAAATATTTTAGAATGTTAACAAGTTAGTTTCAAAGACCAATTTCTTGTTATTATGAATTCAGTTCTTACTGAATACCTCTTCAGTCTGACCTTGTTCAAAACTAAGTTAAGCTTATCAAATTTATACATACATACATACATATATATATATATATGTGTGTGTGTGTGTGTGTGTGTGTGTGTGTGTGTGTGTGTGTGTGTGTGTGTATGTATAATGAATTCACAAATAAAAAGCTTTCTTTAATACCTGTTGATCCTGAAAATGTAAAACTGCAAGTTGTAATTCATCTGTTTGTATTTTAAGTTCAGTTTTTAAATTGATTTAAAATATTTCAACTATAATGCCACAGAAGATGGACAGAGGAAACAAAATTACACTTGATCCTAGAATGAAAGAAGTGTGCAAACACTTTTACATGATGTTTATTGTTGGTTGAGGACAGGTAACCAGCAGGGAAGGAAGCAGATTCAGTTGAGAGCTTGACCTAGGAGGAAATAGATCTGAGGGCTGACCTACAAGCTAAAGTGATAAAAAGTGGTTTGAAAACAGACAGTTAAAGTTATTAATAAGCAAAGCCTTAGAGTGAATGGGCAATGAAGAAAAAAGACAGGCAACCCCAGACCATGTGGATGCAAACCTTGAAGTTGAACCAAAGAGTGGTTCAGACAAAAGACAGTACAAAACTAACGCTGTTACTAAGCAAAACAGGACAGTGAATTGGCAATGAAGATAGAGACAGTCAACTAGACACTGCATGGACACTGACTAGAAAGTTGGAGAGAAAACTATTTGGAAGTGTCCTTTCATTCTTGAAACCCATAATTAATTTTTTTGATTCCTATATCTCAGGAGATTTCCAGTTAGTTTTATCCCAGTAAGTGCTCTCTTTTGTTGTCTGTGTTTGTAAAGTAAAGTAAAGTTGAAGGCGACCACAAGGCTCCCTTTTCAATAGCTACTACACCGAGGTGTAAGGGAGGGCACTACTCCTTTCCCGGGATTACTCCACTTTACCCTTGATACATACCTTATATTGCTGAGTATTAAGCAAGGAGGTATCAAGTACCATTTTTAAAGTCTTTGGTTTGACTTGACCTGGGATTGAACCCTGGTCTCCCGGGCCATTAGCGAGCAGTCAACCCACTAGGCCAATAAGCTGGTTAAGTGCAGTGTGTACAGTAAGGAATTTTTGTGCTATTAGCAAGCAGACATTTTTTCCATGTAAGCAGCAAAGGATGCCTGTTTTTGACCAGTTCACATGCTACCACATATGAGTTGTGACCTGTCTACTTGTCTCTGTTTTTAGTACCTGATAAAATCAGATTTTTTAATTCCTCCTCTATTAAGCTTCCTCCAGTCTTTATTTTGTTGCTATTCTATGTATACTATTCTTTTCAGGTTAAAGAAAGAGTACTCCAGTTACTTTGAGTTTTAAGTAAATAACCAAGGTGGCTGTGAGAAATATGACTGATGTAGAGAGTTAGTTGCCATTTAGTGGCATTTGTATCATCTTTCTTTGAATTAATAATTAGAGAATTGGCACACTGTTTTTCTTTTTCTGCAAAGGTAAATGCTGTTGAATTATTCTTGATATTTAAATTTAAGCCCATTCTGTTAATGGGGTTTAGAATACACTAACTGTATTCTCTGCAGATCCCACCAAAAAAGGAGTAACCTGGATTTGGTACCAAGCTGTATCTGATGTTGAGGCTCCAATTTTGGAGATCTGGGGTGTATGGAGTACCCCTTTATTGTCATTACTCCTGGGTCAACTTTGACCTGGAGTGATAATTAGGGTTCAATCTATGGGTCAAATAGATCTTTTTCAGAAAAAATGTAAATATAAATGTACAACGTATATATTTACCAACCCCTCCGCCTGGGCAGGGGATTTGAGAGAAGGTCAATTTTTAAGCAAAGTTTGACAGGTTTGAATTCAGAATTTTCTTTCTCCTAAACTGGTCACCTAACTAAGGCAAAAGAAACCAGTCTTTCCCTTATTTACTCAGAGCTGAAGGGAGAGTAATTAGATTCATACCTCTCCCAAGGGTATTTATGCTATGTGAAATGCAATCAACCTTGTCCAGGATTTGAACTTGTGTCACCATGTCCATTTCCTATGATGGTAACCATTACACCATGGGGACCTTCATAAGAAATGTACAATGTATGTGATTCTCTAACCTCTAGGCATAAAATAAACTTAGACAGGTTGACATGCCATTAATCAATCAATCAAAACTAAGCCAATATGACAATCTGATATATTTTTTTTAATTTCCTCTTGTGTAGCTTGATGAACCAGCAAGTCCATGTTGACAGTTATGGTTTCAAACACATGCACACAAATGAAGACATGGTTTTGCATTACATCTGCCAACAACTAACTCTGCATTACTCAATGCAGCTGGAGAGTTATGAGAGCCGTCAGTTACAGTTCAAGTATTTCTGCCAGAATCTGGACAGCACAGCTGATGAAACCTGGAAAAGTAAACGGCAGGTAAGATAAGATTACAGGTAAGATAAGACTATATTACAGGCAGAGGAGAAAGGTAAAACTATTTGAAGAATAGTTAAGGCAGAAATATGCTGATATAAAAATTGAAGATAAAACTGAAGTTAAAATAGTCTATAATCTCTAGCCAGAGTGACAGGATAAAAAGCAATAATGACAGAGTCAAACTAGTTATAAAATAATTGGAATAATGTAGGGTGTATCAACCTGTAGTGTTGTGATAAAAAATAACTATAAAACAGAATCAAAATAGTATCCCCGCCAAAGTACTTTGCCTAGAATATACCAACTGTTTCTCTGCAGAGGGGTAAGACCCCCAACAACAAGTGTCCTGAATATGACACTAAACAATCTGATGGTGAGGTTCCAGTAACGCTGGAATTTTGGGGAATGCATAGTACTCCTTCATTGCCATCGCTCCCTGGTCCACTCTGGCCCAGATTGGTAACACCTGATAGGGTCCTAGCTATTGGTCAAGTAGAACTCAATCGTGGTTTCTTGAGTTCACTGTTTATTGCATTTAAATTGTGTATTTATGCTAAACTGAATTGTTTAAAATAGAACTGTTGAGACATTTAAACTCCGTACTTATGCTAAACTGAATTGCTTGAAATAGAATTTTTTGACATCTAAACTGCATACTTATGATAAACTGAATTATCTGAAATAAAACTGTTTTTACATTTAACTGAGTATTGCCCAGTCAGCAGGGACTCTAGAATACACCGACTGCTTCTCTGCAGTGGGTTAAAAAAACCCTAACAAGTGTCCTGGATATGACACTAAACAATCTGATGGCAAAGTTCCAGTAATGCTGGAGCTTTGGGGAATGACAAGCACCTCTTCATTACCATTGCTCCAAGGTTCATTCTAGCCCAGATTGGTAGCACCTGATAGGGTCCTATCTATGGGTTGAATAGAACTAAACTGCATACTTATGCTAAATTGAATTGTTTGAAATAGAACTGTTTTGACATTTAACTGTGTGTGGACAAAAACTATACTTATACTAAACTGAATGTTTGAATTAGAACTGTTTGACTAAACTGAATAGCTTGAAATAGAAATGTTTTTGATAATTAAACTGTGTACTCATGCTAAACTGAATTGTTTGAAGTAGAAATAACTATTTATATAAAAATGGATTTGACGTTAAATAACCTACAAAGGTTGATATGCCATAAAACCCAAACAACCAACCAACCCAAATTGTTGTGATAAAAAACAACAATAATAAGCAGGATTCAAACTAGTAATAAATTTGTTTATTATGTTATGGGGCTCAAATACATAAGTAAAGTAAAGATGGCGACCTTAGTCGAGGGTGACCAGAAGGCTCCCTTTTCAATAGCTACAACACCGAGGTGTAGGGGGAGGGAGCTACTCCTTTCCCAGAATTGCTTCACTTTACCCTTGATATGTACCTTATATTGCCGAGTGTTAAGCAAGGAGGTATCAAGTACCATTTTTAAAGTCTTTGGTATGACGTGACCTGGGATTGAACCCAGGTCTCCCGGATCATTGGCGAACACTCTACCCACTAGGCCAATAAGAGAGAGAGAAAGGTTCCCGAGGACCAGTTTTTATCCAGATAGTGGAAGGAAGTAAAGTGAGGGGGTATCTTATGGGGGTGGGGATTGTACCTTTATAGGAAGTAGGTAGGGAGCATACATTAAAGTAACAAAGACAAAAATATTCCCATATAAGAATTGAAGATAAAACTCAGATTACAACCGTCTATACTATCTAGCCAGAGAGATGGAATGAAAATTAATAATTAAACTAGTTATAAAATAATAGGACTAATGAAGAGAGTATTGACTCAGAGTTTTATAATAAACAGCCACAATAATAAGAGGGTATCATACTAGTAAGTAAGTAAAGTTAGCGACCATAGTCGAGGGTGACCCGAAGGCTCCCTTTTCGATAGCTACTACACCAAGGTGTAGGGGAGGGCGCTACTCCATTCCCAGGATTGCTCCACTTTACCCTTGAACCGTACCTTATAATGCTGAGTGTTAAGCAAGGTGGTATCAAGTACCATTTTTAAAGTCTTTGGTATGACTCGACCTGGGATTGAACCCAGGTCTCCCGGGCCATTGGCGATCATACTAGTAATAAAATAATAAAGATAATGAAGAGTATTTTGTCTGAATTTTTGAGGTAAGAATTATTATCCTTATATTTATTCAGAATAGTATCCTCATCCTTGTTGTTATTGTCACAAATTTTCCACCATTTTTCAAATGTCTGTCACAATTGGTAACTTCAGAATTTAATCAATCCATGGAGGTTGGGGTTGATTGTTCCTATTCCATGGCCCATGTTTAGAGAATATCTTGTTTATTTTTCCTAGTTAATTTATCCTTGTCTGTGTCTCTTATTTAATTCCTATTCTTTTTTCTCTGCAGATGAAAGTATTGAAAATTTTGTGCCGAAAGGGAATACCTGATCAATTCAGAAAAAAGATATGGTGTTTCCTAATCAACAAAAGAGTTGAAGATTTAATGCTGGAAAAAGGATCTCATTATTTTAGTAACCTCATCAACATACAAGCTGAGTGTAATGTAAGGAAGAGTTGATTTTTGTTTTTTAGGGGGGAAACTTTATTTTTCTATTGAAAATGAACTAACATTGTTTAAATATGTGCATTTTTTTTTCTTTGTTCAGTTGTGACAAATTTTGGGTGTAATTTAAGCAGCATATTTTTTAAGAAATAGTTTCAGAAAAGATTAGGTTACATGAAGGATAAATTAAAACTCTACTCACTTAACAATCTCGTTGTATATAAAAACAATGTGACCATATATATATATATATATATACAAACAAACACACACACACACACACACACACACACATATATATATATGTATATATATATATATATTATTCTTTTCATACTGGCAGATTTCATACTAAACTTTACTAATATAACATGTCAATCTGATTTTCTAAATTTTCTTCTTCTTTCTCATATACACATACTATGCAGAGGGATAAGGAACAGCACTCTGATCCTAGGTAAAGGGCTAAGGTGCAACACTTTAACCCTTGGCAGGAAGTAGGAGGCAGCACTTATCTTTGGCAGAGGTTGGGGTAATAGAATTTTGATCCCAGGCAGAGAACTGAGGATCAGTACTCTGATCCTAAGTAGAGGGCTGAGGAGCAGTACTCTGATCCTAGATACAGGGCTGAGGATCAGTACTCTGATCCTAGGTAGAGGATTGAGGAGCAGTTGTCTGATCATAGGAAGAAGACCGAGGATCAGCACTGATGCTAGGCAAAAGACCGAGGAGCAGCCCTTTGATCCTAAGCAACAGACTGAAGAACAACACTTTGATCCTAGGCAGAGGGCTGAGAAGCAGCACTGATGCTAGGCAAAAGACTGAGGAGCAGCCCTTTGATCCTAAGCAACAGACTGAAGAACAACACTTTGATCCTAGGCAGAGGGCTGAGAAGCAGCACTGATGCTAGGCAAAAGACTGAGGAGCAGCCCTTTGATCCTAAGCAACAGACTGAAGAACAACACTTTGATCCTAGGCAGAGGGCTGAGAAGCAGCACTGATGCTAGGCAAAAGACTGAGGAGCAGCCCTTTGATCCTAAGCAACAGACTGAAGAACAACACATTGATCCTAGGCAGAGGGCTGAGAAGCAGCACTGATCCTAGGCAGAGCATAGAAATCAAGCCCTGCTTGTAAGAAGAGAGCAGGAACATGAGGCTTTGATCACAGGCAGAGGATCTGTATGTTATATAGTTATTTACACGTTCATTCAGCATCACAACAACACCATAATTAAGACGCATGAAGGAAGGAAGACGCAAGAAGAATTACGATGCAGGAAGGAAGACACAAGAAGACTTCTTTAGAATTATATTCACCTCTCACTTTATTGCAAGGGTTCGAAAGGGTAGCATGTGAGAGGATGCTGGAGACCGAACATAAACTTCATATTTTGACCCCACTGTTATGACCGTCACGTTGTGTCTTTATTGTTCTCCTGATGTTGGGGTCCACTCCATTGGGGCTTTCCGAGGACCCCCTCAGTCTGGTGTGGCCTTCCCTACCACATCTCGTCTCTAACCCTCTGGGAGTCTGCTGGCAACTGCATCGGGGGTTTCCGAGATCCCCCTCGGTTGGGTGTGGCCTTCCCTACCACATCTCGTCTCTAACCCTCTGGGAGTCTGCTGGCAACTGCTTTGGCACCCCAAACTCAACTGAGTTAAATAATAACTCAACACCCACACGATCGCCTACTGGATCTTTGAATCGGATGTTTAATCGTCATCAAGTGGAAATAACTGTCATGCAGTTCAGAGGTTACTCTCTTCCGGTACATGACTGTAATGGCACAATGAGACCTTCACCTTGTCCCATATCATAAGCCTTAATCCGCCCATGCGATCTCTTTCGATTACTGGCCATTGGAATGTGTCACTTCCTTCCGGTGTATCACCTAGGAATAGCATTTTTGGGGCTGGGTCGAAGGTCAAAATATAACATGTAATCATCAATTTTATTTTATGATTTTTGAGACAAAATGGATCAAATGATTTTAATTGTTTTACTCCTCGCCCTACACAATTTTAATCATCAAATTTTTGATAGAATGGAGCTAACTATGCTAGAATCCTTCTCTTCCTAAACAGATGCAGGGATTGCAATTATAGTGCAAACCCAATGAGTTCACTATTCATCTAGTTATAATATATATGCTTCAGTTAAATTACCTTCATCTTTGTTCAATACATTCTTCAGTTTTCTTTTTTCATATCAGGTCTTCAAAATAGAATTTTCATTTTAGAAGTTAAGAATGTAATTATCTGGCCCTAATGTAAGAACTATTTCTCTAGATATACAGATGCTAAACATTCGCATATATAATCAAGTACAAAATTGATTGCATATTTACTAAAACTCATCCACATTGGCTTCACATATCTTAGATAAATTGATTATGAATAAATGAATGTAGTTTACTCCTTCAATCATTTAGAAAATATGACTTATTTCTTTTATTCTTTTTTATCATTCAGTCAGCTGCAAGATATCGACGACAGATATTTGTGGATTTATTACGAACAATGCCAAATAATGTGAAATTTTCAACTGCTGGATCAAAAGGGGTGAGTATTAGATATGAAAGATAGTTTTATATTTGTATAAGAAGCTAATTTATATATATATAAGGGCTACAGTCACCATGATGTAGTGGCTAACGTACTGGACTACGACATCATAGTAAGCAAGTTCAATTTCTAGTTGCGTTATTACATTCACTTTTAGACTAATACCCTATGGAAAGGTATGAACTTTCTTATTCTCCCCATCTATGGGTTAAATAGTACCACTGCTGTTCTACAAAGATGGTTGGCTTTGGCATAAAATAATCCATGAAGGTTGATATGTCATCAAACAAAGAAACCAAACTAAGCCAAACCAAACCACATATATATTTGTGTGCATGCATGTGTGTGTGTGTGTGTGTGTGTGTGTGTGTGTGTGTGTATATATATATATTTATATATGAGGAGGCATTTGTAGTGTAATGGTTACCGTCATTGGTTATCTACATGGTGACACAAGTTCAAATCCTAGATGAAGCTGTTTGAATTTCATATAGCACTAATACTCTTGGGAAAGATATGCATCAAACTATTCTCCCTCCAGCTGTGGGTAAATAGTAAGGCAGATTGGGCCCTTTAACCATAGTATAGCAACCAGTCTTGGAGAAGGAAAAGTCATGTCAAACCAGTTATATTATAAGTGTACTGAATGCATATATATCAATCTATTGTTTCTCACCTGTGCAGATATCTTCATTTAAATTTTGAATTCCAAGATTAAATAAATCTAAAGATTCAGTCTTGATACTTTTTGATCACACCTCATCTATATAAGGCAGTGCCAATGGTGTAATAGTTATCGTCGTAGGAAATGGACACAGCGACACAAGTTGAAATCCTGGACGAGACTGATTGCATTTCACAGAGCACTAATACCCTTGGGAAAGGTATGAATCCAATTATTCTCCCTCTAGCTATGGGTAAATAGTAGGACAGACTGATTTCTTCAGCCTTGGTGAGGCAACTAGTCTAGGAGAAGGAAAACTCTGAATTCAAACCTGTTAAACTCCGCTTAATAATTGATCTTGTGTCATATCCTGCCCGAGCGGAGGAGTTGGTAAATATGATATCTATATAAGGAGGAGACCGCTTATGTTGTGTCAAAAGTGCTGGACTGCATCGTGATAGTAAGCAAGTTCAAACTCCAGTTGCATTATTATGTACATTTTCAGACTAATACACTTGGGAAAGGTATGACCTACCTTATCCCCCCAGCTATGGGTTAAATAGTACTACTATTGCCCTACTAAAAAGATGGCTTTGGCATTAGATAACCCATGAAAATTTATATGCCATTAAACTAAGAAACCAAACCAAACCAATTATGATTATACATGCAGAATTACTTCTTTTTTTAATTCTAGATAAGTGCATATGTAAACTCAGATGTGCCTGCATGCAAAGGGGAGACAAGCACGTTTTTTTTTTTGTTATATAGATAACCAAATTAATACTCTGGGAATGGGGCATACTAAATGACCTAAACAACAAAATATGAAACAAAATAACTCATATAAATAAGGTACAAAATTTAATCAATGTAGGAAATTCCTGTGAATAAAAAAAGAAAAAGAACGGCATACTTCCTATTGTTATATTGTAGAACTTTTTTTTGTAAAAGAAAATTTCATTTCTGTTAAAGCTGTTCTTAATGCAAAATACATCAATTCAATTTTCATTATGATCATCTCTTTCTCATATATATATATATATATATATATATATATTGTAGTGACATAATTTTTTTTTTTTTTTCACCATCATCCAGTCTTTCCATATTATATTAATTACCTGTTTTTATTACTTTCCGGCATTTTGTATGAATAGAGCCGGACGAAAAAACCCTCACAATTTTATTTTTTAGAATTGTTTTCCCCCTCTCTACTGATGATTCCTTTAATCCTTTACTTGTATAAATTTTCTTGTACCTCTAGTTTATTAAAACATTTTAAGGGTAGGTACATCCCAAGAATCATCAGTATTTTTAATAAAATTATTCAATTAAAATATAAGATTGATACCAATAAGAACAAGATCCTCTTTCTTCAGTCTTGCTTAGACAACAATATTGCTCCAGGATATATACTTCGATGGATAAAGAAAATAAAATGCCGTAATACCATTAATGTATTACATGCATTTCTGAAAGATGAAATTTCTTTCTTTTCTGACTCTATTGAATCTTTTAAAGCTCGCTTATATTTAAATTGGATGAAGTCTTGGTCTTCCCTTAGTTTCTTTGACCTCCTCCGATTTTCTAAGTATCTATTAAATAACTCTTCTCGATTGAAGAGTAAATTGCTTAATAGCAATCAACAATTTTTAAATCATCTTATTAAAAGGAAATTTGGTTCTATTGTAACTTCTGACAAGCATATCTTTAATTATTCTTCTTATGTTTTGTCAGATTGTGAAAAATTGGTACTATCAAGGGGTCTTAGTTTTTGTGTCCCTCCCCCTTGTATTAATTCGGCCTCTGTGTTTGCTGAATTGGAATTGTTGTATTTACAGTTGATGAAACACTCTCCTGCTTCTTCATGTAATGTCGCTTATTTAAAGGCTCATTTGGCTGATTTAGCCCAATGCTTTGTCAATACCCCTGTCGACTCCCATTAATTCTTGTGGCAGAAGATTCATTTTGAGTCAGCAAAACAACTTAGACAGAACACTGATAATCTTCTCACTAAACCTGATAAAAGTGCCGGTGTCGTTATTTTGAATAGAGCCGATTACATAGGCAAAATGAATGCTATTTTGAACGATACTGATAGATTCCTGAAACTTGATGATTTATCTTTTGATGACACCCAGAAACTGGAAAACAAACTACAGAAACGTTTTCTCGAGTTATTCAGGAGAAAATTCATATCGAAGAAGGTTTACGAATTTATTCATCCAGTAGGATTGCAGAGGCCAAGAACATATGGGTTACCAGAAATACACAGACCTAATGTCCCTTTGTGTTCTATTCATTCTATGTGTCATTCAGTCCAACATTCTTTGGCTAAATGAATCAATAACACCAAAAATAACAGGACTTCTTCAGATCTAATGGATAAAATAATTGGTGTTATTGATTCATATCAATACCCATAATAGGATGGAAATAAATTTATAATCCTAATGTGACTGGCTTTTTGTTTTTCTTAAAGAAATTATTGCTCTGTAATGTCTGTTACATTGAGCTCTTTATCAGGAAAATTTAAATGTTCTTAGTTGAATGATTTTTTGTCCTGACGGAATTATTCCTGACTCCGGTTTAACTGGACTGAATAATACATATATATATATATATATATATATATATATATATATATATATATATATGCACCTTTCTGATGAAGGTGTCCTTATAGTGAAACATAAGTGAAACATCAATTTAATTTTATGTATTGCCTTCTTTTTCACATAAACACACACATACACATACACATGTGTATATATATATATATATATATATATATATATATATATATATATATATATATATATATATATATATACGTATTATGAGAGTATGTTGTGATTGTAAATGTATGTTTGTCTGAATGTATCCTTAAATTTGTAAGATGTAACAGAATTGTATTTAACTTTGTGAACAAAAAGCCATAAAAACAATTTCGTTTGTCTGGGTTTGAGGAAAACCAAAAATCATGATAAATATCTTTTCCTCTCAAATCCCACTGTTAAAAAACTGTCCCTAAAGATAAAGAGACATACAATCTAGACAAGTACACAAGCAAACAGCTGTTTAAACCATTGAGAGGTAATTTTAAAAAGTGAAAAAAAAAAAAAAAAAAAAAAAAAAGGAGAGAGAAAGAAGAATTCTGGGGCAGTATCTCTGCAGGTTTTTAAAAATCTAGTTTAAGTAAAAAAAAAAGTTTTAACTCAAAAGAATTAAAATAAAATAGAGTAGAAAAATATGAGTGACTATTGTAAAGAAAATCCTGAAAAAACTAAAAAAACATTTTCTGGATTTCTAGTTTGAAAAAAAAAATGATATGCTTTCTTGCATACAGTTAGATAAACACCTTTTATCTTTTATTTTTCTTTTAGGAACCAGTAAATTGTTTCCAATAAAATATAAACTTACGACTGTTAAGCATGGATTGATTGATATTTGAGCCAGTTTTATTATCCTCCACATCAAGTGGGGGAGCATAGTGGTTGGACTGTGATATTGTATCCTCTACATAAAATGCAATGCGACAATATATATATATATATATATATATATATATATATATATACGCACACACACATATATATATATATATATATGAGGAAAGAAAAAAGACAAATATATATAGAGATATATATATTGCTGAGTTCAACAGGAAGTATCCATCATCAAAAGGAGTAGCACCCTTCCCTGCACCTCAGTGTTGTAGCTATTGAAAAGGGAGCCTTTGGGTCACCCACAACAACGGTCGCACACTTTATATATATATATATATATAGTGTAGTTGGGCAACAGTCTTTCATTTAAGCATGTTTGATAAAATAATAAAGATACATTTTGTCTATATAATTTTATTAACATCCTTTCAAGTTTCTGAATTATTGTCTTGGTTTCAGGTTGGAATTGGTGGATGAATTTACCAAAATTGTCCTAAGTGTTTTCGGATTTTTCATAGGCCATCATCAGAGGTTGCTTGCATGTATAAAGAGTGTTTTTAAAGATTTTTTTTTTAAGTTTTTAGGTTTTCATAACATAACAAAATTACGTAAACGTAGAGTTGGATAAAACTGAGTTGCTGATGAATTTAAAAAACAGAATGTTATCAACGGGAATAGAATATTATCAGGAAATATGGAATATTAAAAAAAACAAAAAAATAAAAGCATTTCAAAACATTGTTGCTATTTTCAAAATTAATTCTATTGATTTTAGGTTTTTTTATTATTATATGTAGGGCTTTTAGGATTTGTAGTCATAGCTTATTTATTTCGTGTGCTATTACAGTGGTGTTTTCAACTAGAATTTTTCGAAATTTGGATTTGGAAATAGAATGGGTTTTAAGATGTAAGGCTATAGAGCTAGAATCATTAAGGTGCATCGTAAGCTACCTTGAAAGAGTCATAGTGGTAAGACCAACATACGTATTATTTTCTTTGGAGACACAGTCTCCCAAGTGGCATTTGAACATATATTCAACATTTGTCCTATCAAGAAGTTCAGTGGAGGGGGAAGAGTTATTGGAAATAATTAGGTTGGAGGTTTTAAATCTGTTGTAGTAAATGATATGTCTTACATTTTTGGTAGGATTGGAAGGGAGAACATTTTTTTGGATAAGGTTTTTTAGTATATGTTCATCTATCTTATAATTACTATGAAACTGGTTTTTGCAGTAAAGGTTTATTGAGTGTTTATGGTTTAGGGTATTATCTATGTTATGTTGTTCAGTTTTATCAATGAAATGTTTAATTTCTGTATCAACAATGTAGTTTGCAAACCCATTATTAATAAGAGTTTGGTTTATATTTTTAAGTTCATTAAGGAAGATAGTATAAGAGGAAGATAGTAGTTTAGCCCTGGAAATAAGTGTTTTTATGATTGTTCTTTTATAATGGAAGGGGCATTCACATCAGAAATTGAGGGTGCAGGGATTAATGTTGGTAGGTTTTTTATATGTGGAGGTGGTAAATCAGTCAATGTTGCTTGTGTCTATTAGTATACCAAAAAATGGGATTTTATTTTTGATATTGATTCCTTTTGTGAAATTGAGAACAGAATTATTTTGAAAGGTCTCTTGTATTGTGTTAATTTCATATATATATATATATATATATATATATGAGAAAGAAGAAAATTTTGAAAATCAGATTAACATTTTGTTATTGGTCTAGAGTCATCAAAATAGAAATGGATTTTGACTACTAGCAAAACATATCAATTTGATTTTACAAATTGTCTTCTTTCTTATACTTATTGGCAGAACTCATATATATAACTCTGAGCTTAGGCATAGGACATGGAAGTGGCACTTTGATCTGAGACAGTAGTCTAGGGAGCAACATTTTGATCCTTGGTAAAGCACATAGATACAACTCTGTTCCTAGGCAGAGGATATATGAGACACTCTGATCATAAGCAGAATGCACTGATACATCTCTGATCCGAGACAAGGGACTTAAAAGTAACACTCTAATCCTAGGCACAGATAAAGCCTTGATTCTAAGCAGAGGGTTTGGGAGTGACACAAAGAGTACACAGAGACTAGACTGATCCTAGGCAGCGGACCATGGAGTAACACTTTGATTCTAAGAAGAGCACACTGATATTCTGTGCCTAGCTAGAAGTGCCAATCCATATATAAATAATACTGCCATTTTTATGGGTATTATGCTAATTAATAATTGTAAAGTTGGTGACTGTAGTCATGGGTGACCCAAAGGCTCCCTTTTCATTAGCTACTACACTGAGCTGTAGGGAAGGGCGCTACTTCCTTCCCTGGATTGCTCCACTTTACCCTTGATCCGTGCCTTATAATGCTGAGTGGCATCAAGTACAATTTTTTTGAGTTTTAGGTATGACTCGACCTGGGATTGAATCCCAGTGTTCTGAGTCATTGGCAAACACTCTATCCACTAGTCCAATGGGATGATAAATTAATAAATCATCATCATCATCATGATGTCGTGCCACTAGCAGGGATATCCCTGACCCTCTCTCGCCACTTCTCCCTATCGTTCATCACCTCTGGCAGGTCTTCAGGGCTACATCCTGTATCCTCACATAGCTGCTGTATGTATGTTCAAGCTGGTCGTCCTGCTTTTGCTCGGCCATATGTGGGGGTCCATAGGAGTACATCACTTATGAGCTCGTCCCTGCTTCTCCAGCAGTATCCTGCATGTCTGGTTCATCTAACTTGGATAGTTTTCATGATAGGAGGCAGGTGGCCGTATAGTTAGTGCATTGTGGGGTGTTGCCGCCAGGACCTGTTCAATATTGCTCGCAACATTCTTGTGTAATTGCCGTCTAGCTTCTTCTCTAGCCGTTTTGTTAGCGTCCAAGTAGTGCATCCATACAACAGTATTGACACGACTGCTGCCTGGAAGAAACTACGTTTCATTTTATCGGTCAGGTCTGATTTCCATATGATCGATAGCCTATCGATAGAAATTAATAAATAATAAAAACTAAACCAAACAATTGGTCAATTGCATTGCCAAAACTATATGATTCTTCAAGAACTTAGTATATATTGGAGAGCATAAGAATAACAGTTTAGGTATAGCTATTCACCCAATGTATATAGAAAAGAGAAAGATGCCTCAAAATACCTATCTAGAAATAATGATTTATTTCATAAGAAAAGATCTTGCCAACTATTTTCCTACCATATCACTACAAGTTATTCCCCAAAGTGCTTAAAAACAGGCAAGTAAACATTCTACATTAAGAATCAGTCATTCAAACTGGCAGTTTTTAAGAGTAGTTACTTAAGAACAGGCCATCTACATAAAGTAAATCAGGAGCCATGTGTAGCATCATAATTATTGTCATAGTAAATGAACATGGCAAACTAAGTTCAAACCCTGGATGAGGCTGTTTGCATTTCACTTCACATTAATGCCCCTGCCTTTGCACGAATCCATCTGGTCACTCCCTGGCTATTGGTTGGACTGACTGGGATCTATAGTATTGTTTAGGCAACCAGTGGAAGAGAAGGAAAACTCTGAATTTAAACTAGTTTTACTCTGCTTAAAAATTGATTTGATATCACATCCTGCTTATTGTGAATAGTTCTGGTAAACACATACATGATATTTTAAATGTTCATTCAGATATTCTGGGGAATTCCTCATTGTGTGAAGGATAAAGTGTTGGACTGTGGCTTCAAAGTAAGCAAGTTTGAACTCCAATTGCATTAAATAACACATGAAGGTTGATAGGCCATTAAACAAAGAAACAAACCAATCAATACACTTTGTGCATCATTTCTCAAGTTTCTTTAACCTTTAAAAAATTTTTGTAAAATTATATAAAAAAGGTGTAGAGATCATTCCCATCTTATTTGGGTTGAGAACTTTTATAGGGTCCCAAGCATCTAATGACTTTCCTTTTCTCTTTCATCTTTGCCCCTTTCCTTGCTTCCATTTTCTCCCTTTTTTACTCTCTCTTCATTTATATTTACTTCTTCTTTCCCTTCGTCTTTTCTCTCACTTTGTTTGGTTTTCACCAAAAGTTTTTCCTACCCTGAAACTCTCCGCCCACATATGGTGTCCTCCTACCTTCATTGTCCCATATGCTGTATGTCTGGCATACATTGTTTCACTGTGGGATTTCAAATTGGAAGGATCCTCAGGCTACAGTAGTTAGATTCCAACACTGAACAGTGACTAAAAAAAATAAATAAATAAAACCATAATAATAAAGAAATAAAAAGACTGAACTATTTACAATCAAGCATGAAAATAGAAATTTAGAAAGTATATATTATACTTGGTGGTGGAAAGTAGCCTAGTAGATAAGATACCAGAAACAGAGTTTTGGGATTGACTCAGAACCACTGGTTCACCTTGTTAGTGGGACTCAGAATATGTTGACTGCATCCTCTGCAGAGGAGTAAGACTTCCCTTCCAAAAAATGGGGTGTTCTGTGTATGACACTAAACTGCATGTGATGGCGAGGCTCCAATTCTGGAGATTTTAGGAGTGTGTTATACCACTTTGTTCCCATTACTCCAAGGTCCATGCTAACTTGGAGTAGAGTTTTATCCTTCGGTCAGATACATCTGATACAACCATGTGGAAAAATATAAATATGAATGTACAATGAACATGATTCCTTCACATCTAGGCATAAAATAACCCTTGACATGGAGGTGCCCGTGGTGTAATGGTTATCCTCGCAGGAAATGGACACGGTGACATGAGTTCAAATCCTGGATGAGACTGATTGCATTTCACATAGCACTAATACCCTTGGGAAAGGTATGAATCCAATTATTCTCCCTCCAGCTATGGGTAAATAGTAGGACAGACTAGGTTCTTCAGCCTTGGTGAGGCAGCTAGTCTAGGAGAAGGAAAACTCTGAATTCAAACCTGTTAAACTCTGCTTAAAAAATTGACCTTGTGTCATATCCTGCCCGAGCAGAGGGGTTGGTAAATATGATAAAATAACCCTTGACAGATTGGCATGTTATTAAAATCAATCAATCAATCCTTGATTATCTATCCTTCATCAGAACAATTGGATTCAGAATTGATCCATCTAAAAAGGACTCATTTTCACAATACTCCATCAGACTTCACATGTTACATCATAATGACTTAATTAATTGTTTGATTTTTCTTCTTTTTGAGAAAACAAATTGTGGTGATACTGGCAAATTAATCTGCCTAATTAGCATAAGTGTAAGAGAGAGCCTATATAAATCTTTCACTAAGAATAACTGGGGAAGCTTGATTAACTACTAACAAGTGTTAACATTTCACATCACGACATTGGCGTCGGCGATAGGATACCAATTATCTCTTGAGGATTCCGATTTTGTCAATATGTGGCTACAATGTTTTGCTACAAGTGCAAGAACTAAAAACCTAAAAGACAACCAGGAAAAAGGAGGAGAAAATGAAGTTATTGATTTCTTTTAGGCTACAAAATGCGAGACAATAATGAAAGTCTCTATCATGGTATATCCCACAAACCTGGAAGATCTGACTTTTGAAAAAATTAGTCAGATCATGAGAAGAAATATGAGACCCAAGAAAAGGTTGGTTGTGGTCAAAAGAATGAAGTTTATATTGATGAAACAAGAAATTGATGAACCAATCATAAAATATCTACACCATCTATAAAATGCGAGTAGATATTGCAAGTTTGAAAAACTTGGACCAGAAGAACAGAAGATTGAAGAGAGTTTAATTCAATTAAGGTTGATTGAAGGTATGTATAATGCATCATGCCGATATAAAATAATGGAACAACTAGGAAATATGTCTTTATATACCTGCATTGACTTTATACAGCAACAAGAATTAATACAGAAATACAACCATTATAAAAGTCAACCCAGCGAACAAATATTCAACAATACTTATGTGTTAAAAAAGATTAAAAAATGCTTGTTTTGTGGACATGAACATGAAATAAAAAGGAAAAAGGCCCAGCATTTGGGAAAATTTGTGCAAATCGCTTAAAAAGGAACCATTTTCAAGCAGTATGCAAATTTAAAAAGAAAAACGTTGAAAGAGTTGAAGAAAACGAAACCAATATGGAAGTCTTTTCAGTAAAAAACAAAAACAAGAATGTAGAAAAAAATTGAACAAAAGAAAAAAGACATTATACTAAAGGTTAAAATCGATTTGGATATGCAAATGGATACTGGCAGTGAGGTAACACTTATACCAAGAAATTTCTTGGAATGCAGTGGAAACCCATTTTATGAAAGAGCAGTTTACAACTTCCTCAATTTGATGGGTTGTTCAAAAAAACTTTAGGGTACTTTAAAGGTTCCTTGGAGGTAGAAGATGAATTTGAAGTAATACCTATAATTGTCACAATTTGTAAAAAGAACCACAGACTTCTTGGAAACGATGTGCTTAACGTAAATTCTACCAAATAAATTAATGAGATAAAAATGGAAAAAACTGGAAAGTTAATAAACTATGTAGTGAGTTTAAAATTAAATGAAAATGTTTCCTCCCTCTTATTATGAGGCATGAAAATTACAAGTACATTTGTTGCCATTAGTAGTAGTGAAACTATGAAAATTAATAAAACAGGACCTTCTTGAACATGTTCCCTCTGGGGGTAGCAAGTGGGCATCACCCATTGTAGTTTTAAGAAAGTCAGATGGAGACATACGTATATGTAGAGATTATAAAATAGGTGTAAATCGCAAAGTTTGCTCAGATCCTATGCCTAATGTTGAAGTTGCATTACATTCATTGGCAGGAATGAGCATTTTTACAAAAATGGATTTGAAAATGGCATACAACCAAATACCAATAGACAATAACTTCAAATAAGTAACGACGATAAATATGCCAATAGGGATACTAAAATGGAAAAGGATGCCATATGGAATAAAAACAGTGAGTGCCATATTTCAAATGTCGTATAACCACAATACAACTATACGTATACATATACAAATATAAATATAAACAGAGACATAATCAACAATAATGACAAACTTCAATGAACGAACAAACACACTTCTTTATAAAAATATAATCTCTCACACTTTATTCTTGAAAGGGTGATGTTGGTTGTGTGTGAGAGATGAGTTGAAGACGAGGACAGACTGCTATATTGACCCCAAGTTCTCCTTCGACCATAGCAGCACTTCTTTCTCATCTTGGCTGGGTTGCTCAACCATCGGTCACTGAGGGCAAAAAGTCCTCAATCTGCAAGCTGATTTTCATGCTGGCATCCTATCTCCAACTGACTCAAACCACCCTGGGCACCTGGTTATATTATTGTCTCACACCCACTATCTTCCACTGTTCTTCCGCTTATTTATACTGGTGCATCTCTTGATTGACAGCTTAGTCAAGGGTCAATATATAACACAAAGAGCCATCGAACAGGTTTTAGGAGATGACATAAAAATATGGTTTGTTACCAAGATGATATATGCATAAGAGCTACTAATGAAAATGAATTAAAAAAGAAAACTAACATCATTTTAAATAGATTAAGAAACACTGGAATGACAATAAATGAAAAAATGTTTAAACAAAAGTAGTAAAAAATCATTTTTAGGTTATTCCATTGCAGAAGAAGATATATCACCAGACCAAGCCTTGATAGAAAAAATACTAAAAATAGCTACACATACAAATAAAAAAGAACTTGAATCTTTTGGGGGATTGGTGAATTTCTACAGGTGATATGTACCAAAATATATGGACCTGACTGAACTGTTTGCAAATTTAAGAAAAAAAAATGTTAAGTTTATCTGGTTAGAGGAACAACAAGAAGCTTTTGATAGATTAAAAGTAATTATGGCAAAGAAATCAGTAGTGAAAATTTTTGATCCAAAAGAGGACATTATGTTAACCACAGATACAAGCAAACATTCACTATCAGGAATATCATTACAAGAAGGACATCCAATAATGTATTTATCAAGAAAACTAATGGACACTGAATTTAATTATTCAAATATAGAGAAAGAAGCTTTGGCCATTGTGTGGACAACCACAAGAGCCCGACAGTTTTTAATTGGAAAAAAAAAATTTCTTTTGAGAAGTGATTAGACCATTAGACTTTATATTCAATCCCAGAAAAGAATTACCCCACGTCATAACATTGAGAATACTAAGATGGGTAATAAGATTAATGGCATTTGACTTTGATATAGAATATGTCAAAGGAAATTCAATTCCGCTCGTAGATGCACTATCAAGATTGCAGTTTTACAAGGAGTCAAAAGATAAAACAGAAGAAGAATTTGAAGATACATTTTTACATTGGGTCGAGACTGAATTTTGTCTTTAGATAGAATGGCTGCAGAAACTAGATATGATCCAGTACTAAGTAGGATAATATCAAGAATAAGAAAAAATGTACGTGGAAATTGTTCCAGGATGGAAAGACACTACAAAGAAATAAGACATAAATCAATGGTAGAACATGTAGTGATTTGTGATGGGGATCAAATAATTTCCCCAGAAACACAAAGAAAATTGGTGATAAAAGGTGTACATGATGATATACACTGTAGAGTAGTGGCCACACAAAAAAGAATAAAACTAGAAGCATGGTGGCCGGGATATTCACAAGATGTCAAAGAATATATAAAAAGATGCAAAAAATGTAAAGAATTAAGAAATTTTACACAGACTACTTTACATTCATGGCCCAGAGAAGTGAAGCCATGGAGTCATGCACATATGGATCATGCATACATTACCGAAGTGGGAATGTTATTAATACTAGTAAACTCTTTTACAAGCTGGCCCGAAATACTCCGTGTGCTAAACAAGAAAAGTTCTACGATAAAACAGATTCTAAGGGTCATATTTTCCAGAAATGGCATACCAAAAACTCTGGTATCTGACAATGCACCAGAATTCTGTAATGAAGATCTTATTTTATGGTTGGAAAAAATAGGGTGTAAACCATATAAGACACTGCTATATCACCCTCAATCAAATGGATTTGTGGAAAGAATGGTGCAGACTGTAAAAACGGGACTAAAAGCATGTTCTCAGCAAAAATAAAAAAATTGAAGTTTTTCTACCAAGGCTGCTTTTAAGCTATTGTACAATACTACACACCGGAAGACAAGAAATCCCATCAGCTTTAATGGGAAGGCAAATTAGAACTCCACTGACGATGTTGTATTCCACAAATGAAAAAGTGGGATACAAAAAGAATAAAAAATCAAATCCAGAAAGGGCAGAATTGATCATGCAAAAAGGTCACAATATAGTTATAATAAATAGAGAAAAGGGGAACAGTATATTAGTCCATGAAGATCAAATAAGGTCCCAGGGCGAATATGAAGAGGAAAACGAAGAAATCTCTACGGTTCCTTCTGTTAATGATTTATTGGAACAACCTTTACTGAAAGAAACATCAGAAGACAAAATAATGTATGATCAGGTGGGCCAGAGTGAGTTTTAAAACTCAGATGAAGATCAAATAATGCAAGAAGATGACCCTGATTACAGCTTAATATGGGACAAATCTAGATCTCCCAGAGAAAGAAATATGGGAGAGAGGCAAGGAGAGCAAAGTAATCCTGAAAATGAAACAATCACTGGAAGTACAAGACCTACTAGGAGCATAAAACCTATACATTTCAGGGAGATGTGGTGATACTGGCAAATTAATATGCCTAATTAGTATAAGTGTAAGATGAAGCCTATTTAAATCTCTCACTAAGAATAACTGTGGAAGCTTGATTAGCCACTAACCAGTGCTAACCTTTCACATCACAACACAAATATATAGTTTTATTTCTTTTTAGATATGGATTTTTTAACACACAGATAAAAAAAACAAACTATGAAGCAAAACAACAAAAAACAATTTAACAATCTAATTTAATAGAAAGACAATAACAATATAATTTACTTATATTTATTTACAGGTGTATAATTGCGTGTAATTTAATCAAATAAGAAACAATGTAAACTAATTTATTTTAAAACAATGTAATTTAATTAAGAAATTATTTTTAGTTTTATTTATTTAGAAATAAATGTAAATTATACTCTCATTGTTTTGATTAAATGGGATTGTTTAAAAAAAAACTTCTCACTTCATAAATTTCAATCTTCTGTGTTAAAGAAAATCTGTATTTAAAAAATAAAAAATAAAATAAAAATGCATGTATCTATTTATTTATTTATTTTTTTTTTGTGGCAAAGAAGAAAATGTCTAACTCCGAAAAAGAATCCATATTTTCTATGCAGTCTATCAAAAAAGAAAATCTTGTTAGAAAATAAAGCGAGTTTGATGTAGACATTCAGATATGTTATTTCTCACCCTTCCCTGTCAGTTACAATCAATTGTAGTCTGTCTTCAGTTATGAAAAGCCATTGCTTTTTGACAAAGTGAGTTTTGGAACTTAACTTGTAGACGAATTAGTATCAGAAAAGTGCTTTGCTGTCATGGACTGAATTAGTTGGTCGGTTGGTTGTTCTTTTGTTTAATGGAATATGAACCTTTATGGGTTATTTAATGCCAAAGCCATCCTTGTAGAAAAACAGCAGTGATATTATCTAACCCATAGTAATAAGAGGGTTCATACCTTTCCCATGGGTATTAGCCTGAAAGTGAATCTAATAACACAACTAGAGTTCAAACATGCTTATTTCAAGGCACCAGTCTTGTACATTAGCAATTATGCCACAGGGTTGGATTTGTTGGACTAGTTAAACTTGTGCTGTCAATTTTGATATTTAAATTCACACTTCATCGGATTTTTTTACTTTGGACCTGCGATACTAATTTTTGACACTTTTACATTCCTGGATTATTTACTTAAAATCTGAACCTCCTTTCTTTGATATTTTATTACATTTCTATAATTTAAAAAATTTTAGATATCAAGTCACTATGATATACCGCGAGACATCAGACAGTGTATCCATTTCAGATGAAGCAATTCTGCATTCTACAGATATGAGTTGACCTCATTTTTTATTCTGATTACCTTCAAAAAGGCATGAGCCTAATTTTACCCTAATCCAGGTTTTGACTGAATAGGGATCTATTGTATATACAAGGGTCATTCAATAAATAAGGGAAATTTTTTCCAAAAAAAGGAAAATAATTTTTTTTCCAGAAATGTAAACTCTGCATAGTTTGAAATTGATTTATAGCAAAAATTGTTTTAATCTCACAAAAATATTTGTTTTGAGGCTATTCAGAAAGGCAGCAAATTAAACACTGTGTTTCAAGCTTGAACAGAGTTCTATCATAAAAGTTTGAGTGACTGAGAAATGCAAACCATGTGAAATTTACAGAAGAATATGTGATGTTTACAGAGAAGCATATTTTAATCAAAAAATGTTTACAAATGGGCTTAACTTGAGTTTGCTATTATGAACCTGAGTTGAAATAAAAATCCATGGAGTGGAAACAGATTGACTTTCCAATAAAGAAAAAGTTCCTGGTGCAGCAGTCAGTAAAGAATGTCTTTGGAGACATTAAAGGATTCATCATTTTTAATTTCCTTGAAAAAACGTGCAACTGTAAACATAGCAAAATTCACATAATTGAATGACTCTCATATTTCTTTAAGTGTCCTCTATTTCCTCAAATCTTAACCTTGAGATGAATTTTCAGTTTAGGAAACAAGAAAAGATTGTACAGAGCTAGGTCTGAGTGTGGAATGTTCTGCATTTGCACAATCTTGTGTTTCAGTAAAAACTGCTGTTGAAAAAGTATTGAGACTGGCTTTATAATTAAAAAAAATTGGCACTGAAACTTCTAGAAAATAGTATAGACATCTGGACATCACTGGTAATTAGTCTGATCATCTTCATTGTCATGCTTTCATTGTTCAAATCTGACTGTATTAGTGTTATATAGGGTCCTATATAATCATTAGTTACTTGAAACCATATAAACAAAAAGTCTGACTTCAGCATTAAATAACTAAATAAGAGTTCACATGCTGTAAAAACCAACCAACCAACCAACCAACCAACTTCCTACTACTATTAATTTATTAGTAAATACTATATACTGGGGCTGTAGAATGCACCAACTACATCTCTGCAGAGGGCTTAGACTCCTTACCACCACCACAAGTGTTCTGGTATAATGCTAAATTGTATCTGATGGTAAGGCTCCAATCCTGGAGATTTGGAGAATATGGAGTATCCCTTCATTGCCCTAACTCCAAGTCCTCTTTGACCTAGAGTGATCGTACCTGTTAGGTTCCCATGTATAGGTCAAATAAAATTGTTTAATCATTTACTAGACTTGAAACCATTTAACTGTATGCAAAGAAATAATTAATGTTAAATTGAGTTATTAGAATTACATTGCAGTGCTTGAAAATATTTAACTGTGTGCAAATAGAACTACAAGTGTTAGCAATACTTGAAACCATTTAAATGTGTGCTAACAAATGAGCTCTGACTCCTTTAAAAAGTTACCTTCAAACCATTCACTTAAAAATCACACACACACACATATATATATATAAACAAGATTTGGCATTAAGTAACCATTAAGTGTTGATATGCCATTAAACCAAATAACCAAATCTGCTATATATATATCATCATCATCATCAAGGCATGCAGACAACACAGATTCCCTTGATTCTCTCTTGCTATCCATCCCAATTAGTCATCACGCTTGGCAAGTCCTCTAGACTGCATCCAGTGTCTGCACAGAGTTGGTGAATGCAAGTTATTTTTTATGTTGATCAACATTGGTGTGTCCATGTCAAGGAATCCATAAGAGAACATTGTTTATGAGTTTGTCCTTACTTTCCCAGCAGTGCCCAGCATGTCTTGCTAATCTTACTTGGATGGTTTGCAAGATGGGAGCTAAGTGTCTGTACAGCTGCTATTTTGTCGGGAGCTGTTTCCAGGGTTTGTTCAAAATACCATGTAGCCTCTTGATGTAGTGTCTATCGAGCTTTTTCTCCTGGCCTTTCGTTAAAGTCCGAGTGGTGCAACTATGCAGTAGTACTGACACAGCTATAGCTTGGAAGAATTTCTATTTTATTTAGTCAGAGAAATCAGATTTCCATATAGGTGTCAACCAGTCAATAGCAGTCCATGCCTTATCTTGGGAAAAACTTACACAGTCAAAACCCTTGAAATGTTGTACTGGTGATGTGTAACTCTGCGACAATAAAACTATGGTCACCTAGTTGTACAGAAGAGGTCAAACTCTGCAACAAGCAAACATGTGGCCTTTATAATCATTTAGTCATCTTGTCATCTTGCCTCTGCATATCAGATTCTGGGGGAGGAGAGTGTGTTATACAAGTTGTACTAGCATGTAGAGTCGGAAACCATGTGATACTGCATGGTAAATGTGAAGCAAAGTAGGTCAATGGCACACTTCACCTGTTATTTGTTATTTGTCACTGCCTCCCACCAGACAGGACTTGACACAAGGTCAAAAGCCCGAAGGCCGATTAAAGTGGGGATAAAGGGGAGGGAAAGGTTGGGAATGAGCTAAGACTTGAACCCTGCTAGTCATTGACCCACTAAGTGCAATGTGGGTCTAATGAGTTAAGCCGTATCACGGACCTAAATCTCGATCCGGGCACGTATGCCAGAATATAGCTTGAACTAGACCGTGTGGTTTAGTGCTATACAAAGGGTGTATAGGGGGTCTGAAAAGCAGCTTGCCCACCCAAAGGTTGCCCAGCCAAAGCTGGGGGCCTTTCGGCCTTGAATCTGCCATTGATTTCAATCGCCCATCCGGCATGAATGCCAGACGGCCCAGCCATGAGGCCAAGAAGCCTTCACCTGTTGCTGGATGGAGGAACCTGATTGATCAATGGCCAGGACCAAATAGTACTGTCAGGAAACTACCGCTATTCATCTATAAGGGTGGCATCTTCTTATGAGAAAATGTAGCCATTGAAAGATTAACCACTGTAAGTTTCATATGGTTGGTTGTTTGGGTTTTATGGCGTATCAACCTTTGTAGGTTATTTAACGCCAAATTCTGTCTATATGTATATACCTTTTACCAATGAATACTTAGTAGGTAAAATTTTCTATAAGCAGTATTTTACTTGTTTGCACATGATTAATCAGTTTTAATTCATCATATTTTTTCATACAACCCTGTTTCTTGCAAGAAGGACAGAACATCATCTATTTTGATGTTTTCGAACAATTCGGTTAAACTAGTCACTTTGAAAAATCGCTTTCTGATAACAGCAAAAGCTCTGCATTCTATAAGAATGTGTTTAACCCTGCAAGTTGTCTGATATGTCAAACACTGTGGTTGTGGTTCCTATTTCAGTATGAAAGCCTGAGTAAGCCTTGTATGACCAATGTGCAGTCGGGATATAACGACTTGTTCTCTTTTTGATGCTCTAAAAGCTGGTCTCCATTCTCCCAAGGTGGGCTGAATTTGGAAGAGTTTATTATTGATGTTCATGTCCCATCGTTGTTGCCATTTTTGTGAAGGAATTTACTGATTATCGGTCTCAAATCGGTATATGGAATGGAGATAGCTTTAGGTCTTAGATCTAAGGCCAATTTGGTTGCCGAGTAAGCTTTTGGTTACTTCTTTCTTTGTCAGGCCAAGATCTTTTCAGCACCCACTCATCCTATTTTATAATCCTTATAATTCTATCATTAACCATTTTTATGATGTATATTGATTGTTTGGGTTTCTTCCTTTGTCACAGATAATGGATCTTCGAGATGTGTTGCTGTCCTATTGTGTACACAACCCAACTATTGGCTATTGTCAAGGAATGAACTTCTTTGCAGCTATGTGTTTGCTCTTTCTCAACACGGAGGATACATTTTGGTAAAGAAACTTTTTATTCTTTATTTTTCAAATGCTGACTTTATTCAGTGGAGAACTGGGAAGGGTTCTAATAACAATCACTGAAATGTTTGGTAATTTTATATTTGGTGGAGCTTTTGAACAGTATCTTATTTCTAAATATAATGACACACTTTGTCTTAGAAGGACTGAAATTAGAGTTTACATTGAAGAGAGAAAGATTTTTATTGCATTGCTTTCCTCTTTACTCTTTTTTTCATCTTATTATTGTTGCTTTTTATTACAATCTTTTCAGTTCGTAGTCTTCATTATTACTATTATTTTATTAATACTTTTAATCCATCTTATCATTGTTGTTTTTTATAACAATCCTTTTAGGTCAATACACTCTTTATTATTACACCCTGTTGGCAGAGCTTAAAATATGTTGACTGTATCTCCTGTAGAATGGTAACACTATCCTACCAGTGTATCACTTGAAAGGATTAAGACCCTCACCCAAAAAAGGGGTGTCCTGAGTATAATACTAAACTTCAGTGGGGAGTGTAGAGTCATTCCTTGATCGCCATTACTCCCAATTCTGCACTGACCTGAAGTAGCATTTTTGGGTCAAATAGATTGGTTTGAAAATTATTAATATTAGATCGGAATACTTGAAACAGTGTGCAAATTATTTATATCAAGAATTGTTACTTGCAGCTATAATCATATTTACCAACCGCTCCGCTCAGGCAGGATATGACACAAGGTCAATTTTTAAGCTATAATTGTTTACAAAAAATTCTCATTAGTTCTTTGAAACCATATGAATGCTTTAAATACTTGAAACCATATAACTGTATGCAAATTATTAATATTATATCTAAAAGCTTCAGTCTAAATATATTTTATAATATTGTTTTCTCTTTTCTCTATTCTCCATCTCATAGTTGTTGCTTAAAGCATGATTCTCTGAGAATTGAGTGAGTCAGGAAAGTGAGGCTGGTAAAACTAATAATTATACATTTTATATATATATATATATATATATATATATATATATATATATATATATATATTTATATATATATATATATATAAAAGTTGAAGTCAACCCAAAGGCTCCCTTTTCATTAGCTACTACACTGAGGTGTAGGGGAGGATACTACTCCTTTCCCTGGACTGCTCCATGTTACCTTGATCCATATCTTATAATGCTGAATGTTAAGCAAGGAAGTACCAAGTACCATTTTTTGAGTCTTTGGTATGACTAACCCTGGGATTGAATCCTGGTCCCCCAAGCCATTAGCAAAAACTCTATCCACTAGTCCATATATACATTTTATTATTGGGTCAAATAATATATTTAAGTAATAGATTATCATTGGAAAAAATTGTTCTTTGAATTGTTTGAATAACGTTTTTCTTTGTGAATTTTTAAATCTTTTATTTTAGCAAGTTGTATTTGGGATATTGAACTTGTACAAAGGAATTTTTATAAAATCACGTTTGTCATTTAAAAATTTGGAGGTACAAATTTTTATTGCTGTAAGATAAAACCATTGATTATTTAATTTTTTATTTTTGGTTTTATGATGTGAGTGAAAATGGATATAATTATTTTTATTTGTGGATTTATGATAAACTTTAAATTCTCATTTGTTGTGATTATTTATAAATAATATATCTAAAAAAGATAAGATTTTATCAGTTTCTCGTTCATAGGTAAAATTGATAGTTGGTTCTATTTTGTTTTATTTATCTGTAATTTTTGTTAAGTTATTATTTCATGAATACATAAGTAATATATCATCTATATAACAGAAATATCTAGAATCTTTTGGTATTATAAATTTAAAGGGACCTGATCATGGTATACTATACTCCAGGCCTGCTCATGGCACAACTGAGAGTCAGAACTGGAGGCCAATTGAAAAATGTTTGATTTTCAGAAATTTTGAAAGAAAATTAAGTTAAATGTTTTTGAAAAGAGAATATCATTTTGACCCATACATGAGGATAATAGATTGTGCTGAGAGTTGAATGAAAATATGTATTTTTGTTGTGGACACTGATTAATATGTATTTTTGTTGTGGACATTAATATGTATTTTTGTTGTGGACACTGATTAATATGTATTTTTGTTGTGGACACTGATTAATATGTATTTTTGTTGTGGACATTAATATGTATTTTTGTTGTGGACATTAATATGTATTTTTGTTGTGGACATTAAACAATACAAAGAATTAGTTAAGACTTCTGGTAAAAGATATGATCAACATAATGTTAAAGTAGAAACATTTACAGGTCTCAATGAACCCTTTATTCAATCTATCCCAGAGATTTATGACAATCATCTCAGAAATACAGAAAGATAAAACAAAATCATTCTAGGAAATTTTCAAAACCTTTAAAGCTGGTTCTTTATCTGATCTGGGTGCGTAATATTTGCAAAAGTTTTTCAAAATTATATTTGTAAAAATATGACCATGCTTTCTGTCCATGTTGAAAAAATGAAACACAGAAATAAGGATAAAAACATCTATTGTATGGAAAAGGATGAAACAAAAAAATAACCATAGCCAAGTGTGGTCAGAAGGAACCTTTAGTTTTCTATAGTTAATTGAATTGGTATATTTTCCATACTTTTCATGATAAAAATGGATTTCATATTCTCTGGGTTGATACTCATTTCTTGTAATATATTCAGTTATGTACATGAGCCATTTTTACTTCATCAGAAAAAGATGGTTATAAATTTTCTAGATTATCAAATATTTCTGAATCTTTCTTACAAAGTTTATAATCACAAGATGTACATTGGTGACTTGGATTAACATCAAAAACATCAATATTTACATATTTATTTAAAAGTAAAGATGTCTGCTTCATATGCAGCTTTTCAATATGCTGTTGGACATTTATAAGATAAATGCCAGCTGATCCTTGACAAAGTTTACTAAATTCTTTTTCTAATGGATCAGTTGTAAATTGCCCAAGTAGCACATATTTATGGCTTGTTTAAAAGGTGTCAACATCGACTAACAATTCCATTGCAAGTATGGTGTATAGTAGAAGCAGTGAATTTGGATAATTGTTTTATATGATCACCTGGACTGCCAGCCATATTAAGAACTATTTGACCAAACTTAATGATAAAATCAAGTTGGCTGTCATTCAGAGATCTGATTTCAGCTTGTAGAGCATCATTGTGTAATTTATAGATTTGAAAGATCTTAACATTTAAAATTTTCCACCATATCAAAACCTTGTTTATGAAAATGGCAGAATCATTCTTATCTGCATTTATTCCAAACTGAATGAGAAGTACATTATATGATTTTTCTGAGAACACTTTGAGGCAAGTAGAAACCTGTTGTTTTTCTATAGGGATTGGAGCAGTGGAAATTTCATTTAAATCTGAAAGTTTAATTTGTCTTTCAGATTCAAAACGATATTACTGTGCCCATTTTGCAACTTGTTTTACTCCATTACCATCAAAGATTAGTTCTGTCTTTTTTATACGCCACAAATTGTGAATATTTTTTGACAAATTAACATCATGTAAAAAGGTGCCCATGGTGTAATGGTTATCATTGTTGGAAATGGACACAGCGACACAAGTTCAAATCCTGGACGAGACTGATTGCATTTCATATAGCACTAATACCCTTGGGAAAGGTATGAATCCAATTATTCTCCCTCCAGCAATGGGTAAATAGTAGGGCAGTCTAGGTTCTTCAGCCTTGGTGAGGCAACTAGTCTAGGAGAAAGAAAACTCTGAATTCAAACCTGTTAAACTCTGCTTAAAAATTGACCTTGTGTCATATCCTGCCCGAGTGGAGGGGTTGGTAAATATGATAATGTAAAAAGCAAATGTTTATTATCTTCAGTTAACTAAGATTTTTCAGGGAATGTGAGATATGATTTTAAAAAAAAAGAAGCTTGATTTACTCAATTGCCATGATATATAATTGCCTTTACATCATTTTACATCAGCTAGTACAGATGTGATGGCTTTAACTGTTAACTCAGTCTGTTCAAATTAAAAGATTGATGTTAATTTTGAAATTGGAATCAATCTTGTAAGAAATTTTGGACCTCCATTAAGACATATCAACATTATACCAAGAACTGAGCAAGTAGAGATGGATTGTTAACTGACTTACTAAATAATTGTTTGCATAATATCATCTTTCTTCTTAATTTTGCTAATAAGGGTAATTGAAAATCTTACCTTATTCTATTATATAATGAATGTAACGTTACATAGTACTCAAAAAGCCCATATTACTATATGTGAGCTGTATTTTATTCAATCCATTTTGGGGGCCATTGCTGAAAAGTGCTGACTCAAGATATTCTTTTTGTAATCAAAAGCCATCAAATTTAAATAATTTCTTTTGATGTTGACCAAGAATTAACTGTGATTATATGGTTTTTGGATAGACTACTGATATAACACTTAACTCCACGATGAAAGGTTTGAAATCAAACATTTTTATAAATTCTCAACATAAAGTGAAGGATATCATTGATAACTTTTGATGACTGAACAGTTAAAATATTTTCATCCAAAAATGCTACAACTAGACATATAAAGTCTTTTTTTTTTTGTTGATTTGACTTTTTTTCAAATTTGTATAATTACCATCATGTAAAAACATCCATTTTATCATCAATTTAATTTTGAGCAGTTCTAGCGATATTTTTATATCTATTTGAACAGCAGAGGCTGTTGGTATTTAACTCTTTGGCATACTAGGCCATACAGATGGTAAATTTTTGTGGTGTGCTTTTTCATGAAGTTCTCTGGTATCGATATTTGAAGACCAATATAGTTGACAAATAAATGTATTGTTTGTAACATTCAGATTGGCATTTGGAACTGATTTTCTCCATCTCTCTCTCTCTCTCTCTCGCTTTTACCTTTTGGAAAATGATAAACTGATTGTTAAGGCATGCAAGTTATCTCCCCTGATACTCTCTAGGATCGGAAGTAAACAGACGGCCATATTGGTTTATGTGAAAGTGTAAGAAGGACAGGTGTAAAAAGGTGTCTCCGTATGTAGAGTTCTTTGTTTTTAACACTGATATTTTATTCATCTTACTCACAGTTTAGTCTTGCTGGCTTCTGTAATTTGTTTTGCAAGCAAAGACACAACAACTCAGGAGCATTACTAGAAACTAGGTAATATCTAGAATGAGTGATTAAGCTTCTTAAGCAGAATTATTTCTTCTACTGCTTCATTTTATAGGTAACTTTTCAAGCCAAATTAATTATACTCTTAATTATAACTTTAACTTCCTCCCATACTAAAAGTTAAAACCAGAAATTTTTTAGGTTTCTTTGTTTAATGGCATATCAGCCTTTGTAGGTTATTTAATGCCAAAGCCATTCTCCTAGAAGAACAGTAGTGGTACTATTTAACCCATAGTTGGGAGGATAAGGGGGTTCATACCTTTCCCAAGGGTATTTGCCTGAAAGTGAACGTAATAGAGCGACTGGAATATGAACTCGCTTACTACGATTCCACAGTCCATCGCTTTAACCATTAAACCACGAGGACACCCCCTAAATTTTTTAGAGTTGCCTTAAACTAGAGCATGAACTTTTTAAATTGATTTGTTTTTATATATTAGTTTTGGAGTTTATTGTTAACAAAGGTTTGCAAAATATTACATAATCTTTTAATTAATCATTGAGTTAATTATGTAAATTTCTGGCACTTGTTAACATAAGATCAACTATTATCTAGTTTACTCCCAGAGTGTTATTTCTCCGGATAACACCTCACCCTCACTTTAAAGATCGGACTAGAGTTTTTGCTCAATGCCTGAAGTGCTCCACAAGAGGAATGCCAACGAGAAAGGGCTTTGGCTATTTTAAAGAAAATGCTTCATGGTGAGGCAATCCACTGCAGTGCACTTAAATCTCAGCCTTCTTGAGTCAAAAATTCATTTTCTGCTCAACTTGATTAAATAAACACTTCAGAAGAATCTGGAAAAATTACTGAGTGTCATTTTGTTGAAATAAAATTTATCAAATTTTATCATGACTTTAAATTTTTGTAAAATATTCTTAAATGGATTTTTCATTAATTTTGTAATAAGAAAATGACATTTTGGTTTTATTTTATGCTTTTATGGAAAATTAAACTAAACATTAATATTTTTTTATGATGTACTCTTGTGGACCCCCACACATGGCTGTGCAAAAGCAGGACGACCAGCACGAACATACATTCAGCAACTATGTGAGGATATGGGATGTTGTCCAGAAGACCTGCCTGAGGCGATGAACGATAGGGAGAAGTGGCGAGAGAGGGTCAGGGATATCCGTGCTACCAGCACGACATGATGATGATGACGATGATGATGATTTTACCTTAAAGAAAAACAACTAATAGATAAATGATTCTATGAATACATTTGATCTTTATAAATAACAGCAATATTAAAGAAAAAAACTAAAGTAACTTTGTGAAATAATAATCGTAATTTATTATTAAACTTTGAGGTATAAAAACAAAAAATGTATGTCTGTTAAAAACTAGACATTAACTTTATATAATATTATTTATTAACATAATTTTTCTCTTTAATTTTATCAAATAAATTATTACATTTTACTCAATTACAAAAAGAAAATATGGTAAAAAAAGAATCATTCTTTTAACTTTTAAAAACAAATATACAGGAAATAAGAGAGAGAATTTGTTTTTGAACATTGAATTAACTTTTAATATAAAAATATTGAATAATAAACTTAAAGTTGCACCAGAAAAATGTTGAGTCAGTGACTATTAAACTAACTTTTTGAAAACTTAAGAAGAACCTGGAAATACAACTGATTAATTTTGTTCACGCTCACAGCATTTTTACAATATCAAAAATAAATATTGAAGTAAATATTTAGAATTTGATTATAATTATATATCATTAAATATGTAAAAGCAGTCATTAAATTTCTTTCATTCATTTTGTTATACATTTGCTTTTTATTACATTTAATGGTAGATTTGACCTAAAATTGTTTAATGTTTAAAATAAAAACCCAAATTAATCATAAAAGAATTAAATTTTATCCATGAATAATTTTTATTATTAATAATATCAAAGAAAATATTAAAATACCTTTATGACCATCGATCAATAATTATATTTTATTCTAATTTTACCTTAATAAATTTTTTATTAAAAACAGAAACATGTAAAATGTCTTTGGAAAATCCATACTTCATAGAAGAAGTGAAGCACATTTGCTTTTTTTCTTTTGAGAAGAACTTTAATAAACTTTAAATGAAAAATTTTAAACAGACATAAAGGGAAAATATCTAACAAACTTTAATTCAAAAATTTTAGATAAGAAGCTTAAAATCCAACAGGAATACTTGAAGCAATATAACGATGCAAATTATTTATATTATTAAGCATAGTTACTGGAAGCTATAGTTTACAAATTATTATCATTAGTTACTTTAAATCTTATAAATGCTTGGAAAATAAAAAGACTGACTTCAGCAATAAATAAACCCACAAGTGTTGACATGCCATAAAAATCAAGTAACCAATTTTTTTTATTATTTGTTTACTCCAGTTTCCATGGCTGAAGTTGTTAAGACAATATCAATAACAGACAGATTTTTGTGGTGCAGGATGTTAATTAAAATCTGATTGGAATGTTACTTCTTTATAACAGTTATTGGGCAATTTTTCTACTATTTACTTTAGTGAAGAGGGTATCAACCTAGAGTATCGTGATAAAAAGCAACAATAATAAGATGGATTTAGACTAGTAATTTTTAATTGCCTCAAGAAAATAATTTCATAATCAGTTACTTTACTTTTTTATAATATATGTTATTTGAACTGGTATCTTCATCTTTGTTTTTTTTGTCACATTTTTCCTAATATGTTACTGATGTTTGTACTGTTAGTAATGTTTTTGCAGTATTTTTCTATTTTCTCTTAAGAGCTGCTGAAAAGTTCTCAGTTCAACATTTTCTGGGTTTTTTTTAAAGGTAAAGAAACTTGATAAATGATGTGCCAAATGTGTTGAAATACAGCATGAATTTATGGAATAGCATGCACATTTTATTGCTCACAGTTATTCCTTTCTTGGTCAGGCTAAGAACTTTTCTGCAACCCTCTTACAAAAAAAGCAATGCAATATTTTCCCTATAGTATAACAAATATCATCCATTAAACGGAGTCAGTTAAATCTGACTGGAATTAGGCATTCCTGTCAAATTAAGTCTCTCATATTTTTATGCCATCTTTAAGGGTCATGGGTGAAACAAATATGATAATAGGGGACCCCAAAATTGATGTCGATGAGTTCACTTGGCAGATTTATGGTTTCAGGGATTACAGGGCATTTGGTGCAGTTTTGTTTGAATATTTTGAAGGCTAGGCAAAGGAACCCCTCCCACAAAAGTTCAAGAGGTGCAATTTATAGCAATGGACTAACCGGAAATTAGTGCTGGAATATGTTTTTTTTTTTTTGTTATTGTTTTTTTTTTGGGGGGGGGATTTTAGATTTTATCTTCTGTCTCTTGCCTCATCAAATGAAATAGGATTATTGGATTTAATCTAGAATTATTTATATTGCTTAAATTAGTTTGTACAAGACTGATCATAAGGGTGATTTTTTTTTATATATTTTTTTGTTATTTAACTTTCAGAGGGACATTATTTAGCTTCAATGATATTATTCCTCATTGTAACCAAATAAATAAAAAAATATTTTCTTGGGAAACTCTGAATTTTATTGTTGATCATAAATAGAATAAAATGTGCATGCTATTCCACATATTCATGCTGTATTTCAACACATTTGGCACATCATTTCTTAAATTATTTCAACCTTTTTAAAACAAACAAGAAAAAATCAATAAAAAAATGAAGGCCTTCCTATTTTGGTTGTACTGAGAACTTTTCAGTAATTCCTAAAAGAAAATATAAAAATATTGCATTGTTTTTCGGTGCAATTACTGATACAGGAGTGAGTAAAAAATTTACCAATATCTTGGTATGTACTAGTTTGTGGTGCATATATCATGTGACCAAAGCAGTTTAAGCCATGGAAAATATCTGCTGTGGTAGGTAATATCGTGTTAGTTGGTGTGCTGATATGTTGTGCATTGTTTTACTTTGTGTGTGATTTGAAAGCTGCATAAGGAATGTGCTACATAATCTAATTTGGGAATTTATAATTAACAAGTTTGAACTGGCCCATAAAGTTAGCAGAGCTTCTGATATGCCAACTGCATTCTCTGCAAAGGAGTGAGACTCCGCACTCCAAAAGTATGACATTAGACAGCATCCAGTGGTGAGGCTCCAGCTCTGGAGATTGTGGTGTACTTTTTCATTGCCATTACTCCCTGGCCCACTTGACCCAGTGTGGTAATACTAGCTAGGATTCTACTATAAGTCAAACAGATTAGTTCTTGATACCATATAACTGTGTGCAAACAAATAATTATGATTAAATTGAATAAAAAGTATTATTTAAAAAAATAATTGCAATGGAACATTGAAAATATAAATTGTATGGATCAAAATTGAATGTTTACAAAGGAACCAAATTTCAGCCTTGAATAACCCATAAGATGTTGATATGCCATTTGATTAACTAAAACAAAGCAATATTAGAGAATGAAAGTTTTAAAGTAAAAAATATTCCAGTCCTACTAATTTGATTGTGATAAAAATTGCAATAAATGTTCTTGTTCTATACGATGATAAAATTGTATAAAAAAGAATGAAGAGTAAAGAAAGTTATGAAATCAAAACTAGAAGCAGCACCCCAAAAAATGTCGCTGTATAGCTCTTTGCCTCCCATCTCACTGTAAGATAAGCAAGACATGCTAAGCACTGCTAGAGAAACAAGGATGAAATCATAAGCAACATTCTCTGTGGGCTCCCACATATGGACAAACTAGTTTTTGCTGATGAGTAAATACTTATATTCATCAACTCTGCAGAATTTGGATGCCATGCAGATAACCTGACAAGAGCGATGAATGATAGAGATGGATAATGGGAAAATAAGAGTCAAAAGAATCTGTGGTATTAGTATAGACTAAATGATCACGTTGATAATATATATATATATATATATATATATATAAAAAGTAAAGTTGGTGACCGTAGTTGAGGGCTGTAGAAGGCAACAACACACAACAGCAATCATAGTGATAATAATAACAGCAACACTTACCAGAGGTCCAGCCTATTCAGGATCAATGCTTGAACTGGACAGGGTTGGTATTTATGAACAAACATATCCAATGAGATGTTCTAGCCAATCACAATCCAAAGAATGGACTGGCCAACGTGGCGCTGCGAACAAGGGCGACCTGAAGGCTCCCTTTTCAATAGCTACTCTACCGAAGTGTAGGAAGCGCGCTACTTCTTTCCTTGGATTGCTCCACTTTACCCTTGATCTGTACCTTATATTGCTGAGTGTTAACCAAAGAGGTATCGAGTACCATTTTTTGATTCTTTGGTATGACTTGACCTGGTTTTGAACTCCAGTCTTCCAGGCCACTGGTGAACACTCTACCCACTAGAACAATGGGCTGTAATGTGTGTGTGTGTGTGTGTGTAAAATTCTCAATGTAAATATAATGATGCAAGAATATATGTTAGAATAGAGCACCACACTTACATTATTTCTCCTATTTTAATATTTTATTATCTCTACATTTCACTTCAAGTGAGTAATCAAAATTGCTTATTACAATATGGTATAGTGTCCAAAATTTGAGAACAAAGGAGAAACATTTGGCTCAAGTCCTTTCAAATCATTAAAATAAAAAGTAAAGAAGAAAATGTGAGTATAAGAAAAGAAAAAGAGAAGATTAGTGAGAAGGAAAGAGAAATTCAGAGAGAGAGAGAGAGAGAGAAAGAAAGAAAGAGAACACCATCATATATACACATATGAATCAAATTAACAATATTATTGACTTAATATTGACGCAAAATATTAATAAGACATGTATAGACCTTTGCTTTTAATTATTTCTACAACAGAACTAAATTATCTCATTGCTCAGGCATGGTTTTGTTCAATTTTTCCCGATGTTTTTGCCATAAATCCATCACTGTCATCAGTTTCCTTGCTCAAGCTTTATTGGTTTGGTTTGGTTTCTTTATTTCATGTCATATCAACCTTTATGGGTTATTTAATGCCAAAGCCATCCTTGTAAAAGAACAGAAGTAGTACTATTTAACCAATATCCTAGACGAGACTATTTGCATTTCACAAAGCACTAATACCCTTGGGAAAGGGATGAATCCAACTATTCTCCCTTCAGCTCTGAGTAGACTGGCAACTAGTCTAAGAGAAGGAAAAGTCTGAATTCAAACCTGTTAAACTCCGCTTAAAAAGTTGACCTTGTATTACATCCTGCTCATGCAGGAGTTTTGGGTAAATACATACATACTATTTAACCCATAGCTATAAGTGGTTTCATATCTTTCCCAAAGGTATTAGTCTGAAAGGGAACACAATATCATGACTGTGGTTCAAATTCACTACAATGTTGCAATCCAGCACATTAGCCACTATGAAGACCTCCCACAACATTATTTTTGATAATCCTTTGAAGATTCTCAGTTGAACTGTGATCAGGACTTTAGGCAGACCATACCATCATGCAAGGCTGTTTCATACTAACCAAGTTTTAAGACATTGTACTTCCATAGATAGCATTCTGTTTCAAATTTGTTTGATGTAATTAGCATTCACAAATTTATCTAAGAATAACAAAAAAATTTAAATGATGAATTTGACTATATAGAAAAATCCTTCATGTAACTTCAATATCCTAAATCTTTTATACATCATAACAAAATAAAAGCTGGGCACCTCAGGTAATGTAATGGTTAGCAAGCATGACTAGCAAACCTGCAAGCATGAGTTCGAGTCTCATTGGGTGCCCTATTCATTTGTGCCACATCTAAGCAAAACGCTTAGTAATTCACTACTAAAATAAAAGCTCTTAAAATTCACAAATGTAAATGTTCTCCAAAAATTCAAAACAATTTTTCAAATAATAATTTATTACATTGATATATCCTTTTACCCTACAATTCAACCACAAATATTATCGAAAAAATTATTAAACAACCTTGGAATTAAAACAGTCATCAACCTTTTAAAGACAATAAGGAGTTTAATCAATGAATAATGAAAATAACAATACCCACATCGAATCCAGACAAGGGGTTTATGAAATTCCATGTCTGGATTGTAATAAAAAATATGTGGGTGAATGCGGACATTGCATCTAAACAGAGACACGTTTTTTCAAGTTGTCTCCTTATTTGGTCAGATTGGTACTGAAGTTACAAAATCCTTTATTTGAAATAATTTGGCTTCATCATTTATATATACTTAGATAGATAAATAAACAGTTTGTTGGATTAAAAAAAGAGATGGAAAGAAGAAAGCTAACATTGTTAAAGACGGATATGTTATGGAATATTTTTAACAGGTAGATATGAACTACATAATATAAATGTGATATGGAATTTTTTAAATAAATTTTTGAATGCTAATTACATCACACAAATTTGAAACAATACTACCTGCAGAAATAGAATGTTTTAAATTCATTTGATGTCATCAGTAACTCAATTTAATCCAATTATACATTCATGTAATTTTTGCAAGGTTATAAAAAACCTAAAAACTTTGAAAAAAAAACAATCTTTACACTTGCAAACAACCCCTGATGATGGCCTATGAAATGTCCAAAAGGACTTGGAACAATTTCAGTAAATTCATCCACAACCTAAAATCAAAACACTTGTCAGGAAACTTGAAAGGATCCTAATAAAATTATATAGACAAAATGTATCATTATTATTTAATCAAACATGCATATATATATATATATATATATATATATATATATATATATATATATATATATATATATAGGTATACTTAGTCTAGTTAAACCGGAGTTGGGAGTAATTCCATCAGGACAAGAAATTATTCATGAATGAATATTTAAATTTTCCTGGTAAAGAGCTCAATGTACCAATAATACAGAGCAATAATTTCTTTAAGAAAAAACAACGAAACCAATCACAAAGGATTATAAATTTATTTCCATCTTGTTACGCATTTTTGAAATTTCCAAAAATACGAAAAAAAATTAACAGGACTCCTTCAGATCTTTTTGATAAAAAACTAGAATAGACACATAAGAGTGGGAGGGGATAGAAGAGGGGTGAAGAGTTACCTCTTCATTGAGCCCACTTCCGTTTTAAATTTAAATTTCGGTTAGCAATGTAGTAAATTTATTTTTAAAAATTAAAAAATTAATATTAATATTTTTTAAAAATTTAATATTAATATTGATATTTTTTAAAAATTTAAAAATTAATATTTTTTATATATATATATATACACACATGTATGTTTATATGTATGTATATATGCCCTCATGTATATAAAGTAAAGTAAGAAGTAAAGTTGGTGACCGTATTCCAGTCTTTGGTATAACTCAACCTGGGATTGAACACTGGTGCCCTGGGCTATTGGTGAACACTATACCCACTAGACCAATGAGCTTGTTAAATATATATATGTATGTATACACATATGAAAATGCATATATATATATATATGTAGTCACTCATATATGCACATACATATTTGTATATATGTGTGTATATATAAATATAGACATATTTATATATATATACACACACAGACATGTATATATATATATGTATATATATGCACACACATATATATATGTATATATATGCACACATGTATCTTTATATATACTTATATATACAGACATATTTATTTATATGTATACATACATAAATACATCTATATTTATATATATAGGAATATGCACATATTCATACATATATATATAGGCACACACACATATTTATACATAATGAGAAATTTAGTAATATATAAACCTATCTAAAAATAAATAATAATAATAATAATAATAATGCATAAAGATACTAAACATATTATTTAATAAAAAGAAGATATATTTATAAAAATTGTCTAAAAAAATTTGTATATTTCTTACTGATTTAAATTTTTTGTATTTTCTTTCTAGGTCTTTGGTAGCCATTACAGAATGTTATTTCCCTGAACATTATTTTGACTACAATTTAATTGGAGCCCAAGCTGATCAGGCTCTTCTCAAAGACATCTTGAAGGAAACTTTACCAGAATTATCTATTCATTTGGAAAACAACGACATTGAATTGTCAACAGTCACTCTCACCTGGTTCATGTCTATTTTCTTTGATTCCGTACCTTTCCAGGTAAGTTAAATTCTTCAATACTATGTAGACTACAATTTTGCACTTTTAATCAGATGTTTACTCTTCATTGTGAGGGATCAAAGGGCACCATTTCGTTATCTAGGACTTTTTGGACCCAATAATCTCACACTAAGAGTATTCAAGTAACTGTAACATAGTAAGTGAATAGTACCGGCATGCAAATTGATAAGTTATCAAAAAAGCCAGCAGCCAAAAAAAAAAAAAAATGAGTTGACAAAGTTCAACATCTTGTCCAGTGGGGGGGGACGCTCAGTGTAACAAGACTGGGTCAAGCTTACTGATTGGCCATTTAAGAAATAATGGATTGGAAAGGATAGTGTTGTTAATGGATTTTGATGGTTCTGTATATGTATCTGGGTTTATAGTGATTTTTGGAAGTTTGAAACTATCTTGTTGTGTACTAATGACTGTGATAAATCTGAAAACACCTCCACATTACACAAAGAAAAAAGCAAACAAAAAACTCTAAATTCTTGAAGCTATATATAAAGATTAACAAACCTTCTTTAAACAGGATCAACTTTGAATATAGCAGCCACATTCTAAAATGCCTATAGCACATTTCCTCTTACCTCTAGTAAAATTCTTTTCTTCTGTAAATCACCCTCCTGCTTATTCTTCCTCCTACTCATCATTGTATTTGTCCTTTCATTTTTCACTCCCCAAAAATGGCTCCAGTTGAGGCTAAAAGTTCTTGGGAAAAATATGGTCCCTTCCTAGAGTCTTTCCATTCAGAAATCAAAAGACTCATACTAAGACTTGAATGGGTTAGAGATTGAATATGCAGACACAAAATATCAGTCCTATTTAATAAAATGTGTGTGTGTGTGTGTGTGTGTGTATATACCTGCTGTCTAGGACTTTTTGGCTCCAATAATCTTGCACTAAGTGTATCTAAGTCACAGTAGGTTTGGTTTCTTTGTTTAATGGCATATCTACCTTTGTAGGTTATTTAATGCCAAAGCTATTCTCCTAGAAGAACAGTAGTGGTGCTATTTAACTCACAGCTGGGAGGATAAGGGGGCTCATACCTTTCCCAAGGGTATTTGCCCGAAAGTGAACGTAATAGCGCAACTGGAGTACGAACTCGCATACTACGATTCCGCAGTCCATTGCTTTAACCATTACACCATGAGGACACCCCCTTTAGATATTTATATTTTGATGATAAATAAGATTAAGCAGGAAGATAGAAAATTTTACTCATAAAAAAATTTGTGATTTCACCACAAAGTATACAGTGTAGAAATCATCATCATCATCAAGTCACATTGCTAGCATGGATTTCCCTGACTCTCTCTTGCCATTCATCCCTATCATCCATCACTTCTGGCAGCTCTTCTAGACTACATCTTGTATCCATACAGAACTATTGTAGGTAAGTTCTTGTTGGTCAGTCAAATATTGGCATGTCCATGAGAAAGGGTCTATCACTTATGAGTTTGTCCTTGCTTCTCTAGCAGTGTCCCCTGCCTGCCTTATTTGTTTTATTTGTATGATTTTAGAGATAGGAGGTTGGTGGCTACTCAGCTGTTCTTTCATCAGATGTTGCTTCCTGGATTCTTGTGCAGTTCCTGTTCAGCTTTTTCTCTATACATTTTGTCAGCATCCATGTGGTGCATCCATACAGTAGAACTGACACAACCGCTGCTCGGAAGAAATTGTGTTTTATTTTATTGGATAGATTAGACTTCCATATGATATTAGTGTTGAAATAAACGGCTACAAAATTGTATGTTTTTTTCTCTAAAATCCCTGGTGCCAATATGTCTAGTTCTATCAATTTGCACTTTGCACTTAGTGACTAGTAAAAAGAATATATGAACAATCAGAACCAAACAGTTTTTTATTTTTTCATTTTTTTTTGTTTATACGAAATTTTAAAATTTACTTTATGACTATAAGTAAATGGATTCCAAGAGTTGTAAGGACTATTGAACTCCTTTTTTTTCTTGTTACAAAAGTTCGCTTCTACAGCCTTCTTTAAAAATACAACCAGGAAAGAAAGACATCATTTTTTTTTGGAAGTGTAGCAAATATACTGATTAGCTCAGGCTCCTTAATATTTCTTTCTTTTCTTTTTTGCATTTTTTGTTTCTACAACTATAGCCTTCTTCATATTTTGGTTTGGTTTAGTTTCTTTGTTTAATGGCATATCAACCTTCTTAAGTTATTTTATGCCAAAGCCATCCTTCTAGAAGGACAGTAGTGGTACTATTTAACCCATAGCTAGGAGGATAAGGGGGTTCATACTTTTCCCAAGGGTATTGGTCTGAAAGTGAACGTAATAGCGCGACTGGAATTCGAGCTCGCTTACTACAATTCCGCAGCCCATTGCTTTAACCATTACACCATGAGGACACCTCCTCATATTTTGGTGTACAAATATTAATAATAATAATAATAAAGGCTACTTAGAAGGGTATTGGAAACATGTCACTCAACTTCCAAATATCTGGTGTGAGCATGCAAGTGAACAAAAAAAAAATAATTGTAAAGGACACTGAAAAAGGTGATGGAGACTTGTGAAAATTTAACCCTTTTAGCGCTGAACCCCTGAAATTTACCCTCTACTGTTTGAACATGATTATCCTACTTAAATCAATGCTACAATGTTGAGGAAAATAAAAGTATCTCTAGTATACCAGTGTAACGGGTGCAAAGGGTTAAAAGATACTAAGAAAAGTGCTTAGTGAATAACAACTACCAGACATCTGGTGAAAAGATGCAAATATATGAAAGATAATAGTATATATATTGTTCAATCAGTCGATTTTATATACATATATATATATATATATGTATACAACGAAGAAATGAAAGAAATATTTAATGTATTCATAGAAACATATATATGTGTATGTATGTGTTTATATCTACGTATCTCTCTCTCTCTTTCTCTCTCTCTCTCTATATATATATATATAAATAAGTCATACATCCTAGATGCATCAAGGAAGGTCATCAGTGATGCACTGTTTTCCTTGCCGATTTTGGGTTTTGAATCATATCAACTCCAACAGCAACCCCGGCATGACTCTAGAAGAGTCAAACCGCCTCCTTGATAGCGACGTGCTACACACCATAACATTACTAAAACAATAAAAAAAACCCAGTGAGGCTGGACTTAGTCTATGGAAAAAATACTGCAGATTTGAAGAGACTTGCTGTCATTTAAACTCATCTTGTGGGAACACACAAATTCATGAAATATAATAAAAACCTAGTCTGGGATTATTCTCATTAAAATGCTTAAAGTGATTTATGTTAAACAGATGCCGATTAGCATAAGAATTAATTAATTATTCTACTTCATTTATTTCTAAAAGGAAACACAGTTGATGCATGTGTGAAGCAGGTTGAACACCTTCAGAGGAAAAGAAAATAAATAAATAAAAATAGAGTGTATGCAGATATGAATGTCTGATGCAAGAAAAATCAACAATATTCTTTCTTGAAATGAAATCTATTAGAAACCTTTAGATCGCAAGTTATAAGGTTTATACACATATTTACTTAATGTGCATAAAAGACTCAGTAGGTGTGTGAAGAAACATGTTATTAATATTGAGTCAAATCATACTAGTAATGTTGTCCAGATGCAGACCCTGACTTTGTTGGTAAAGTAAGGCACACTAAGTTTTGATATTTAGGTCCATATACTTGCTTTATTTACTATCTTACCTTACATGTAATGTTTAAATACTAAGGTGAGTCAAAAGTTTTGCAGTATTTTGGTACATGTTAGTTTGTGGCATGTATATGACATGACTGAAGCAGGTAATAGTATAAATGGTAGTATTGTGGTAGTTGGTATACTGACATATTGCTTCACTCCGTGTGTGATTTGAAAGCTACACAGATAAACATGCAATGCAGTTTCATTTGATTAGTTTTGTTTTATAGCATATCAACCATTGTAGGTTATTTAATACCTCTTTAAACATATATATTAAATATATATGATTTGTAAACATTCTGTTCATTACATTTTTAAACGAGCCTAAGCTCAGTCTTTTGTTTGTTTGTTTTAATGGCATATCAACCTTCTTGGCTTATTTAATGCCAAATCCATCCTTCTTGAAGAACAGTAGTGGTACTATTTAACCCATAGCTGGGGGGATAAGGGGGTTCATACCTATCCCAAGGGTATTTGTCCGAACATAATGGTGAAACTGGAGTTTGAACTCGCTTCCTACGATTTCACAGTCCAGCATTTCAACCATTACACTATGAGGACACCCCCTTCATTCTTTTGTACGCAATTAAATGGTTCGAAGTATTGCTATGTATCACTAATAGTCAAATGGGTTTAAGTATTGTTCAGTATAACTAACAATTCAGTTAAACATCAGATGTTTGTTTATGCAGTTAAATGGTCTAACAGTTCTATTTCAAACAATTCAGTTTAACATAAGTCATTTGTTTGCACTAGGTTTAAATGTCAAACAGTTCTATTTAACCCATAGATAGGACCTATCAGGTGCTACCACTCTGGGCCAGAGTGGACCTGGGAGCGATGGCAATGAAGAGGTACTCTGCATTTCCCCAAGCTCCAGCATTACTAGAGCCTCACCATCAGATTGTTTAATGTCATAATCAGGACACTCATTGGGAGAATCTTACCCCTCTGCAGAGAAGCAGTTGGTGTATTCTGCAGCCCCAGCTGACTGGGCTGAGTTTAATTCTAGAACTTCTGCTTTATGAGTTTGAACTGGGCCATAACACTGTGGAAACAACCATAAACATTTGTTGTATGAAAGTACAGTAACCAGATGGTTGAAGAAATTTCACTTGGGTTGCAAGAACCTTGATAGGTAGGCCTAAAACTGGAGATTCTGAGACCATACTCCAAACAGTAAAGGCAAATCCAGCAAGAGTATCAAGTGAGCTCAGCATCTCACAGTCTAGTGTAGTTCCTCACTTTTATGATCTCAGCAAAAACATCCAGAACTGCCAAATTGTGCCTTACATAAAAAAAAACATTTCAAAACTTTTGGCTCACCCTCGTATTACAAAAGATTCCTTAGAGTTGTAGAAGTTTTTGTCACAGCCTTGCCTGCTAAATAACTTACTCTATGTTGTTTTGATATTAGTTGCCTGCAGGTTTTCATTGAAACTGTTCAAGCCATGGATCTGTTTCACAATGAAAAAAGACACAAAAATAAATTTTAGAGTACACATATATTTACTCAGTGATAAAAAATGAACTGGTAACATTGTATATTCAGCGAAAATTTTGGTATTAAAGTGTTTTGAACTAACCATTTTATGATCTGTTATAGTAAACACCTGGTAATGAGCTCCATACTTGAAAGATATTTTGTTAGGTATGAGTGGAGTATTTTTCAAATTTGTCATAACCGTTTTAGTCAGCTATTTAACTTAAACATTTGTTTATTTAGATGTTTGTCTACCTATATTTGTCCATCATATTTCAAAGAGGTGTTTTAAGGCTTGTTTAGTTTGATGTTAAAGCTGTATAAGTCTTTATTGATAACAATTTCTCTTCTGGCTTATCTTGGTTGTGGGGAAGGCATGCGTGATGCTTTGCAATATGGAATTTAGTGCTGATCCCTCACTATCACAATATGTACAGCAGACGAAGACTTGGTCACTTTGTTATCTTATTCTGTCTAACAGCCAACTCCTAAATCTGCAATGTTCTTGTAACAAACTATGGTAGGTAAGGGAGGTTCTTGGCTTGGCCCAACAGCACAACCACCACTGCCCCTGTCCTGTTTGTTACCAATGTGGATGGTTAGCTGAGGAAAGGCCCCAGCCTGTCAACCCAACTTTCAGTGGTTGAGTTGCCACTGGCTTCCATGGGAAAAAAATCGTGGATCTTTCAGGACTAAAGTACTTTAAGCAGCAAAATCCTTGGCTACTGGCCTCTGACCATACTAGTACCAAAGAATTCTGTTTATTATGGACATTAAAAAACTAACCCTTTCATCCCCATCAAGAAATCCTTTTGATTCTATTTTATCATCTTTTAATATTTGTCAAGCTAATTTGTTTAGCAATCCCTTTGATATTACTGTACACACATATACGTACACTACATATACCTCTACACACTAATACAGATATGCTCAGCACCCACAAAACATGCCTATGGGTATAGATACTCATACCTATGCATTATTGCACTTAATGATGTACACCTAGGAACAGAGTTTAGTGTCATGATGTAGAGTTGCAATGAAAAGCTAAACTAACCTAACGCTAAGTTCTGCTAGATTTTGGCTTTCATATACTGACCAATCAAACATATATGCAAGAGTATGTTCATTATGTGTAAACCCTCTAAAGGGTCCTCATACCTATTTGTCCACAGAAGCTCTTCATTTCATTCACTCTTGTTCAAGCAGAAGTAGTTTTGTGTCTCATTGAGGTTATTTCATCAATTTGGTGGTTTTCCTCTAGGTCTTTCGTAAATGAAATCTTTCCAAACTGTCTTTTTCATATATATAAATTTTTGAGTAAGATATGAAGTTTAATCAGACCGATGTATTGTAAAAAGAAGAAAACAGAAAGAAAAACTCAAATGGATGAGATATTGTGGAAGTTATATAACATTGAACTTATCCATCCTATATATTCTAAAATAAAATGACCATTCTGACTTTCCAGGTTATATCTAAAAAATTGATTTTAATTGTTTATTAGGGGGAAAAAAAAAAAAAAAAAAAAAAAAAAAAAAAAAAAATGGAAGTAGGACTAGGTAATCTTATGCTTTTTTTTCCCCCCCCCTACTCTTTATTGTATCAACCCATTTCCTAAGATGTCATACTAGTTACTAAATGTGGCATTTCTATTTTTTTTTTTAATTTGGTCTCCACTTGTTTTGACCTTAGAAAAGTTTTTTTAAAAAGAGTTGATAAATCAAAAGAAGCAAATGGAAAATGAACTGATAACGTAGCATTGATTGGTTGAATGAAAATCATTTTTTTAGGATTCAAGTATTTCGAACTATTTTATTATTTGTGCTATCAAACTTGGCCATGAGTTTTACACTTAGAAGATATTTGTAAGGCATAGATGGGTATATTACAAATTAGCCATAACAATTTTAGTCTAATATCTAACTAAATGCTGATGTGACAACCTATGAATGTCCATCCTATTTCAAAGTGGTAGTTTGAGGATGGTTTAGTTTGATGTTAAAGCCAGTTGAGATTAGTGTTTGGAGACATTTTATCACTGAAATAAAACAATGTATTTTTTTTTTTTTAATCCTTTCAATGAGTGAATTTTGCATTTCTGTTTAAGTTGTGGATGTTTGAGCAGAAAGGTTGTTCTACAATTATTACTTTGTTATAGTTCATAGTTTTGATGTGTTTAGTTATTTAATCTAAAATAAAAATGGCCATTCTGAGATTTTATATATATATATATATATATATATATATATATATATAAATAAATGGGTGATTATTAGCAATAAATAGGATGAGATAAGCTTATGCTTTTTCATAGACATAAAAAAAAAAAAAACATACAAACAAACATATGCAAACTGCCTGGTCATAAGTTTTACTCATGACAAAATTAAACCCTAAGCTTGCCCAGCTTATATATGCCGACTGCATCTCTGGAGAGGGGGGGGGGGTAATACTCTCCCAATGAGTGTCAGACACGACATGAAATCAGATGGTGATGCTCCACTAATGCTGGAGCTTGGAGAATGTGGAGTACCTCTTTATTGTCATCACTCCAAGGTCCACACTGGCCTGGAGTGGTAGTACCTAATAGGGTCCTATCTATGGGTCAAATAGAACTGAACTGTGCTTGTGCTAAACTGAATTGTTTTGAATAACTTTATAGGTATAAAAATGGATTTGGCATTAAATAACCAACAAGGGTTGATATGCCATAAAATCCACCCAAACCCTTAACCTTTTTACTGTTGTGTACAATTATAGATACTTCCTACTGCTGTGCCATGTGAAAATATGATCACGTCCTACTTTTCCTTAAATTAAATAGTTAAGGAAAACAGACATCAGAAGCATCATTGTCTAATTCTGAAGTTCTTTTATCATGAAAATATTTGTAACATTGGATTTTGAAAGTGTCATTAATCTTAGGCATAAATAGATGATCTTGATACAAAGTACTTTATAAACATCTATGGCCTACTTGAAATTCATGTTATACAGGTAAGTACAGCTAAAGAACCCATTTGTTATGAGATGACAATGATTAAAATCATACAAGATTAGATAACCACATTAGAGGGTGAGGTTCCAGTTCTGAGGAAAAATGGAGTCACCTCTTCATTGGCAGTACTTGTCAGGGTCCTATCTATGGGTATAGTAAAACATTTTAAGTGATATTATTATATATATATATATATATATATATATATATATATATATATATATATATATATATATATATATATATATATATATAAACACATGGCAATTAAGTGTCGAGATTTAAAATGATAGGGAATATACTTTTTTTTGGTACTGCATATATCGTAGGAGACTAGTTGTTGAACTAACTGGCATAAAATAACCCCACAAAGACAGTTATGCTATAAAAGTAAAGTTTAGCTGGGGGGTGACCCAAAGGATCCCTTTTCAATAGTTACCACACCAAGGTGTGTGTGTGGACACTATTCCATTCTCTGGATTGCTCTACTTTATCCTTGATCCTTACTTTATAATGCTGAGTGTTAAGCAAAGAGGCATCAAGTACCATTTGAGTCTTTGTTATGACTTGACCTGGGATTGAACCCCGGTCTCCTGGACCATTGGCAAACACTAATCATTAGGCCAAAAACCTACCAATCATGCAAATATTCTCGGTAGCCATGAATGTTCTAACCCTGACAAATTATGGAATTTGCAGATTTTTTTTTAAGCAGTAAAAAAGTTGACAAAATGCAAAACATTTAACTAAACATTCTCGATTCATAAAATATACCTTAGAACCAGATTAAAGCCATGCAGAGGAAAAAATAGGAATGCAAATCCCATAATACAAATACCAGCAGAATTCTAGATATGCATATTGATTCACAGTTAAGACAGGTCTTGAAAATCTCGACAAGCATTTGAACATACCTAATTGAAAGGAAACATGGCTCCAAGAAAAGAATTATCAATTGAAACAATGGAATATTCAGCTTAAGTTCTGCATTTTCTGTGTTACTAGTTAATTTACTAAATCAAAAATCCATATGAACAGCCTATAAATGTGCTAAAAGGTATTAAAATGAGCAATATTAGAAATTAGATGTAAATTTCATTTCATGTGTGTTTAAGTGATGGTCCTAAAAGAAATTTAGGTGACATGTGCTAAGCTTCTTCATAACACTCCTTTTGGACTGCTAATACCTGAAATTATTTTAGATATTTTATAGCTGGATTAAAATCTTAAATTCCATTTTAGTGACATTTGTAGATCTCATCAGTATTCTGTTCATATTGTGGAACTTAAGAATTTTGAAAGCATTTAGATGAATTAAGTATTTTAAATAATATTTTCGAGTGAATCTGAAGACCTGTCAGCAGCCCATTGTTGTCATCAATTATTTTCTACACATCGTGAGATGGAAGTGGCAGTTGCATTTCTGTTGAGTATTTATGAATTTATCTAACCTAGACTTTAATGAGGTGTGGATATTACCATCATGGATGGTAGTAGGTGGGGATTAAAGACCACTCCTAGACTTCAATCATACATCTATAGACTTGACAATACAAGAAAAACAAGAATTAAAAATATAATAAAGTGAGAAGCCATTTATTATATAGGCTAATATCATTTGTTTGGTATATATTTATTAAATTGCCTTTATAATACAAGAAATATATATACAAAAAGAACAGACATTTGACAAAGTAAAAATAAAAATAACCTAAAAACCAAGTAAAGAAATTACATTGAGATTAAAGATTCTGCTTTCCAAAATAAAAAGTTTATTTATTGAAATTTAGTTAATTGAATACAAAAGATCATGTCAATTGACAGCTATCCCCCTCCCCACCACTTAAATTTCTGTATATACTCCAGCAATGAATGGCCCCTAATTATACATATCCTGTAATGAATGACTCCCTAACTTTTGGCTATGCTAGCCTACAAAAATTTTTCTTAAACATCCAATCACTTGTACTTTCAAAAGTACAGTAATACAATCAGAATTAAAGCAATACTGTAAATAAACAATTTAGTCAAGATGTTAATGTAGCTTACTGCATAGTCAAGACAAAGGCTTTTAGTTAAGGTAAATAAGTTTTTATGTAACTTTATTTACAATATTTGTAAATATATACACAGGTGTTATAAATAAACAATGTTTAGGTATAGGCTATGCAGAGACTTTGGATCAAAGTTGATATAAGGTTCGGTCTAGAAACAAGATAAGCTTCAAAAATATTGTGTAATGAATGACTGTTAAAGACCAAATTTTCATATACAAAAGCAAAACCCAACATGAAAGTTAATAAGCTCCATATTTATAAATTTTATACTGTGTGCCTGTCAGCCTTTAAGTGATAAATAGGATTCAACTCCATTTTTTGATATGAGGTCCCCACTGACTCAATTGTCAACCCCTTTGTAACTAACTAATGAAACAGTCTTGTTTGCCTCATTTGTCATGGTTGCTTATTGTGCAGTCAAGATCTTAACTAAAAAGAAATGCAATCACTGTTGCCAACATACATTAATTGCATGGACTGCAACAGTAGAACATTCTTTTAAAATCAACTCCCAATGAGCTAAGTTTCAAACCATCAAAAAGCAATGGCTTTTTATCATTGAAGGCAGACCGATTAGTTGTGACCAATAGGGAAGGGTGAGAATTAATGTATCCAAATGTCTATATTAAACTTAATTTTTAGTGGAGCCTTCTTTTTGACAGACAGCGCAGAAAGCATTCATTTCATGACTAATAACAATATGAACTTTTCCTGCTTAATTCTTGTCAAGCCAATAGTTAATATTTGGAGAAGGAGGTGGGGAATCTGTCATGTATACATTATTTTTGCCCCCCATATTATGCTACTTTGTCTGCTAGAACTTCAGAGTGCTGATGATGATACCAGTTCTTCATGGATTTCAACTCCCAGGTGATAATCCTGTAAGTCACCTTGGAGGAATTTGTTCCTCAGACAAGAACTATTATACAAAATATTCCTGAGGCCTGAAGTTTCTAAAGCAGGCACTTTGAGAAAATTATATATAATATTATATTATACATAAACTTCTTTTGATAAATCTGCCAAATTAAATCTCTAGTCAAGATATCCACCCAAAATGCTAAATAGTTTGATTAGATTTTGATATTTGGATAGGCCAAAGTCTGATAATTTTCAGAATATCTTGCTACAAAAGAGTGCACTTTGCATTCATTTGCTATCCAAGACCTTGGATTCAACTGAACTCGTATTGAGAATGCAGTCAGTTACAGTGCATTAATATTTTCATTCCGTTACATGGAAAATAAGGCCAGTACTTAAAAAGAAAAAAAAAAGCTTATGTATAAATTAGTATGTATCACAGATTTTTTAAAAGCACATAAAAAGATCATTCCTGAGGTAGGTGTCTGCAATGAAATTAAAGCCATTTATATTTTAATACTAAAAAGGTAATAACAGCAACAACTATTAAGATATAGATGAAGCTGAGATAATGTGATTATTTATTCTTTAAATTTAATCCCAGATTTGAAAAAAACAAAAAACAAAAAAAAAACAAAAAAAAAAAAAAAAAAAAAAAAAACAAAAAAAAAAAACAAACCATGAACCCTCGAAACCAAAAGCCCAAGAGAAGATTGAATTTCTTTTGTTATATCACAAAAAGTGGTTTAGCTATTCAAGAAGTTTAAATCTGCAGGAGGAGTTGGGTCTTTTACCAAAGTTCAAATTTTAGTCAATCTAATTCCTTTACTGGGTTTTCAAGTGATTTACACTTAGATTGAAACTAGCAAAAAATTTAATACAATTCTTGTGGATTTTTAATAAGATAAAAAAAAATCTAGAGTCAGCTACACAATACAAATAATATTTGAAAAGTTCATAATAAATTGGTTATCAGATCACATGAGAAAAATAAATTTAATCAAAAATATGGACAAAAATAAATAAAATCAAATTTTTTTTTTTTTTTTTTTAAATAAAAAAATTTATAGGTCTATGTAGCTTCATTTTTGATACAGTGATACAGTTACAAGAAAAAAAATCCATGTTATAAGACAATTCATATCTACACACTGCAATGTAAACAATTCATTTTTGCTTTCTGCATGAACAGTTTTCTGCTCTAAGAGATTCAAGCCATTATAATTAAGCATTTATATAATTTTTAAAAACTTTTGCAGTTGATTACAGCTAGACAAGCACTTTTTAAATCGAGGAAATTCACCCCCCCTCCATTTCATTCTCCTGTAGGGCTTTAGAAATAGCACATTTTCTAAATTTCAGCTCTTATCAGATGCCTGCACATTTTTCTATCGATTAAAATGGTCAAAGCTTCCCTATTTGAAAGGAATGCTATTATCACTTTCATTCAGTTTCTTCAATAAAACAATTTTCAAAATTAATCTTTAATGCTGTCCTATTGTTACTGCCCAATCAGCTGGGGTTGTAGAATACACCTACTGCATCTCTGCAGAGGGTTAAGACCCTCTCCTCAATGAGGGTCTCAATATGACACCAAACCATCTGATGGTGAGGCTCTAATCCAGGGGCTGAGGGAATGTGGAGTAAATCCTTCAATGACATTACTCTCAGGTCAACTGGCACAGAGTGGTAGTACCTGTTTGGGCCCCATCTATGAGTTAATAAAACTTATCTTTTGCTATACTTGAAACCATTTAACTACATGCAAACAAATGAGCTCTGGCTCATAAAAATTACAAACTTTTCACTTAAAAAATCAGGTATAAACAGGATTTGGCATAAAGTAACCATCAAGGGTTGATATGCCAAACCAAATAGCCTAATCTATTGTTAGTGATGGAATTTTTTTTAACCTTGCATTAGTCCCCAAGGTTGTTTTGGCACCTCGCCTCCCTCTTTAAAATGCTCATAATCCCTAAATGGTAACTACTTCTCTCCTTCCTAGTACACTTCGGATTAAAGAAGGGTGCATTGAGCACATAAACAGGCACTGTCCCAATTCAGTTGCAGTGAAATATAGACATTCTTTTTTTCTTTTGGTGTTTATTACAAAATATACCACAGGTTTATTCAAATTTATAGTAATTATTTCAATAATTTTAGCTTAAGTATTGACATATTGTAACAGATTGAATCTTATGTAATTTTTTCATAGTGATAAATATATATTACACACACAAGGAAATAAAATCATAATGAGTATCCTGTAGGTATTTCTCCAATCTGTTTATCAGCAAGTATATTTTACATAACATTAACACTATATGCATTGGGGGTTGTGTTAACACCATGTTTGAATTACAACAGACTAAAGCAAGGTTAATTCAGGAGATGAATTTTTCTGCTATCCAAGTTGCCATGAAATTTTCCAAGATGACCTACAATTATCAGTAACTCGTCAGAAGAGATTGAATATTAAATTTACAAACATTAAGACAAAAAGTAATGATGGCTCTTTATTTTTGGCAAATATTTTTCCTTGCAGTGTTGTAATCTGCCAAGGATAAGTCTTTCCAAATTTTTAGATTAAGCATTATTAATGATTAATAATTTTGGCAAGTACTTTGATCTTCAATTTTTAGTTGCTTCTTATTGCAACTAATTCTAGATGGTAATCTATGACAGTGTGTATTAAAAACAAAGAGAATGGTCTGAGATTTGAATTCATAGGCCCTTCGTCTTTGAGTATCAAGTGCTTTTAAACAGGCTTCTTTAAGGTAAAGGGATACGAGTTCAAGTCTCACCAACAGCTTATCCTTTATTCCCAATCCATGTCCTTCCTCACCATCATAGGCAACCTAAATGAGTTGCAATAAATAAAATAAAAATTAAAAAAAAAAAAAAAAGATGAAGGAAAAATACTTGTCAGAATTAATACTAATAATTCATTAATCTCTTGATAAGCATAAAGTGAAGCATTTTAAAAACTGCAAATGCAGAATTATGAGCACATTGTAAGATTTAAATTACTGGATACGCCAGATAGAAAAAAGTTTTTATCTTATAAAGTTCAAGTTAGAATATGAAGATATACAATAATGAAGATGTTGGTTTGGTGTATTCTTTTGCCGCACAGTTTCTGTTTAATGTGCTTTGTTAAAGGTAAAAAAAAGTCCTACCATTAAAGGATCTATTTAATGGTAATAACCTCAAAGTTGGTCCAGTGAAACTGTGCAAGAAGCATTAAAAAAAAAAAAAAAAAAAAAAAAAAAAAAAAAAACCTTCCTTCACATATCCACCCTAACACACAGCTTTTCACATGACTTTAAATAAATAACTTCAGTTACTTTAATTCTATATGATGAATAGGAATGAATGATTATAAATGAATTTTATTAAAATCTTGGATAAACTGGAAATTGTGTCTGATATTTATGAATTAAGAAAACCATTACTGGGAATTTATTTTAACACTAAAAAAAAAAAAAAAAAAAAAAAAAAAAAATTATAGCAATAGTCGAGTATTAGTAATTATATTATACCCATATCAAGAACTTATGTTAGAACCTTTTTGACTATTAACCCTTTCAATGCTATGTTTGACTAAATGAATTTCCCAAGTTATGCGTTCTGCAACAACAGATAGATTCTTAGCACTATGCCATGAGCAAATATAGTTGAATTTTGCAAAGTATCTCATTATTTTGACACAAATTCAACAATTTTCTCCATATTTTTCATTCAGATTATTACATGTTAATTTAAAGTAACATCTTTTGAAAGCCATTTTTTTAGGTTAGGAAAAAAAAGCAGCAATGAAAAGGTAGAAATTGATGGCTTGTTCCTTTGTCATAAATGAAAGTTATAAAATGAAATCTCACCTTACAATTGTTTTATCACTAGCAATTTCATATATCATCTATAGAATAGAAAATCATCACATGAAACTTTGAATAAAGTTTCATCTGATGAAGTGATTGTTTCATTATTATCAATTTCATGTCAGGAGAAATTTTTAATTTTTTGGTTTTATACTGCTCTGCTGGCTGGCATTTGAGAACTATCTTTTTAATTTATTTTTCTTTCAAATGATTGCTTTTTTTCTTCATCTGCTGGACACGCACACACACACACACACACATTTTGTTAAAGATGATGTAACACTTATTTTTATTTTTTAAGACTCCTTGTTATTTTTCTCTTGTCAGGATCTAGATGGTAAAGGAATTGCCCTGTATCTTTTGTCCAAGCACTTTCAACCATACTTTTGGTTGTCATCAGGGGTAGTGTAGTTTTGACTTGACTGTTTTCATCACAACACTGACGAAATTAAACTTAAGACTCCAGAAAAAAAAAAAAAAAAAAAAAAAAAAAAAAGAAGAAGACCCCCCCCCAAAAAAAACTCCATACTAAACTTTACCACTGAACTCAACATAAAAAGCCTACCAATGACAATTCCATCCTACTTAACTACCACAGTAACTGTCCACGAAAGTATAAATATCAATAATAAAAAACTTAATTCATAGAGCATTTTATATCTCCTCATCTAAGACAATATTTTACAAAGAACTTACCAACATAAAACAAACCCTAATAAACTAGTTGATCAAATAAAACTATATCTTCAAAACATTAACAAAAATAATAACACTACCAACAATAACAATCTATATCACAGAAATCAAATGCACAATAACTACAAATTAGACGAACAAGCAATAACCAACATCATAAAAAGACACATTAAACCTATCGAAAAACAAAACTTATCTACTACACTAAATTTAAAAACATCAAACCTTATCGTTACCAATAACACCAATTCTGCTAAAATACACCTAAACCAAACCAATGTAATATATAAATTCATGTCCATTTTGAGAGTGCCTCCCAAAAAACAAGTAATTCTTACATTGGCTATACAACTACAATGTTATCTTATACCAGATCAAGACAGCTCTATAGGTTTTAACTATAGTGTTTTGATATTTTTTCTACCCTTATAATTTTATTTTTTGTGCACTAAAAAGTATCTGCCGAGTCAATTGCAATTTCAAAGTTCATTTAACACATTTCTTTATAAATTTCTGAAAGGAGTTATTTACACAAATCAGTTTTTGTTCTCATTTTCAATGTTTCAGCTGCCATTTCCTCCGTAAGTATAACACCCTGGATCAGCATAATGGAAATCAAATAATTGTTTGCACATCAGCTTAAATATGCAGTCCATAAAATTGATAAATTCCATGATGAATAGAATTTTGTTCTTAAATTTAATTCCTATGCTACCAGAAAAGCTCATAACAATAGATTCATATTACTGTAACAGTGGAATTTCTCATTACTCTGTATTGTCTGACCTATAAAAGTCATTGTGTTTTATATACAAAACATTTTTAAGTGCAATGCTTCCATTATTATATTCTATTTTGTAAGTAGCCATCTTTGTCATAAGTTAGGGTGGTAACTGCCCTTCCAAGCCTGGGCAAAATAGTGAGGAAATTTGCATTTTTATCTACATAAAATTTCAAGCAAGTAAACACCTCTGTACCAAAGATTTCCCCCATCTGCTCTATGGTCTCTCTACACAACACTTGGATGTGTAATAGGTAGATACACACCTCAGCATGTTAGAGAACTTATAGTAGTTTCTGTCTGAAAAACTGAACAGAAACTATACAAAAAAAAAAAAAAAAAAAAAAAAAAAAAAAAAAACTCAATTTTAATTACCCTATATCATAAGTGATAAGGCTTGCCACCTAAAGATGGTTAGAGAATATAAAAGACCTATTAAGCCTCAGTAACCCCACCACACACATCAAACACCTACAAAACTAGCCCTGCAGATGACTAGTTTTGTAGAGATCTTTTTTCAGACTTAAAAAGGTTGTCCGAATTTCTGAGACAAAGCTTGATTTTTATCATTAAGGGTTTTTGGACTATTGTCTTCATCTTTATTGTTATTTCCACAATGTTCCGGCCAATATGTCCTCTGGCCTGCTTAAGGCATTTGTTGAACTCGGGAACCTACATGGAACTTTGAACTAAATTCCTTATTATATCCATGGTGGTCACCTGTTCCAATTCTGTTAACCATAACCGAGTACAAGTGTTACCAGTTCCTGTATTAGTACTCGCCTGCAGTCAGGATTGAACCAGCAACCTCCAGATGATTGTCTCCTTAGAAGCTTAGGGAACCATCATCTGGAGGTTGCAAGTTCAATCCTGACTGCAGGCGAGTACCAATACAGGAACTGGTAACACTTGTACCCAGTTATGGTTAATGCAATCAGAACAGATGCCCCCCCCCATGTATTCAATAAATTACGTAGTTTGAAATTCCGAGTAGGTTCTCCAAGTTCAAACACCTGAAGAAGGCCCGAGGACATATCGGTCGAAATGTTGGCAAAATAATAAAGATGAAGACAATAGTCCAAAACCCTTGATGATAAAAATTAAAAATGGTTTATTTCTATGTCACAATTTATGGTAATCAAAGAGTTATTTGGAGATGCATCAAACAAGTAACACTAAATTCCTGATCATCAACAATCCCTTTGATTTTCAATAAATTTCTATTGTAAAATCATCTATGAATGCATATATAATAGCTATATGAATTGATCTGTAATGTTTAATGCCTGACTATTGACAAGCATTATTGATTTGCAATGTATTTCTATAGCAAAATCATTTGCCCTGTTTTGTCACTGGCACTAATCTTTTCTTACTGATTTTCAGTCCAACAGAAAGTTCCAAAACAGATCTAGAGTTAAGAAATGAATAAGTTTTTGGCATCAATTCCTTCCCCCGCTATCAGGGCAAAATGTTGACAACTGATTTTTAAAAAATCTTTTTAATACTATTAGGATAATCATTAGAGTAAATGAAGATTTTGATGTATTTGTTTAATGCTTCCTGTGATAATATATCACTAATTTATGTATAAAAAGCAAAACAAAAGTTATTCAGATCAGAATCCTTATCAAATTTCAGCACATCTAAACAACCTATTTCAAGAAGAAAAATTTTTTGATTAATTGCTTAGCATTCAAAAGATCTTTCTCTATTCAAGTAATTTGTCAGTTTTGAAAAATATTGATTTTATATCATTTCAGGAGGGGGTCCTGTTTATAGTATAAATACAATATCAAAATGATCTGACTGACACACATATAGCAGTTATCTTAATTTTATTTTACCCCCACCCCATCCATAAGAGGAAATTGGATAAACTACTTGGACCCAAGTTTTACCATCTCAAAATTGACATTTGTAAATAGAATCAAGGGAAGATAACTGGTATAAATGCATGCTTGAAAAGTGGATTGTATTGATAAACCAGACCCACCCCCTTAAAGAAAAAAAAAAAAGAAAAGTATTTTTTAAGACTAATAAATTACCCAACTAAAAAGGTAGGTTGAGCATGTTAAACAAAAAAGCTAATTGCAAGAAAATTTTTCTGGTGGGATCCAGGTGATTCAGATTTGCCCTATTTTCTTTATAGTATAATAGACATTTGTCATTAGCCAGTGTAAATTGGCACACTTGGACACTAGAAAATTGACTAGTAAAATTACTGAACAAGCAAAAAAGGATAAAGGGTCTCATATCTCATTAAATTACCATGAGAACACTTGATTTTTCACTTACGGAGATATAGAATGACTTTGAAAATCAGTGGAAAATAAAGAATTATGAACAGGGATTATGAATTTAAAACCAAAAAGTAATTTCCCAATAATGATTCTCTAGATGACACATTGATATTATCCAAGAATAACTAACTTTAAGAAGTTTGTTGAGAGCATTGCCAATTTTAAATTTAAGAAAAATATTCACATAAATTTTCATTTATTGACCAATGAATTGATCTGCAGATGTTGAGACTGTGTTTCGTTTGATTTTCATTACACTAGACTTCATTTGTATCCAGTCGTTGAGTTCCTGGTTAAACCACACAATGCCAACTTTGTAACGTCCATTCAAGTTACCATAGTGACAATGTCTGTACCACCATCCAGCAGTATAATGGACAGCACAATGTGTACTGCTTGCATCATGATCAACATCCAATGTGCTGAAGGGTGAATTGTTAGAGTAATTTAATGAGTCTGTGGCATTACCACTGTAGGAAGATACTTTCAGAGCATATCCAGTTGATTCACTACTGATGTGGAAACTATCATAGGTAGCCACCCAAAATTTGCCATAAATGTCCACCATTTCGATTTTAAGAGAATAATTGTCCTTACTGGTCAGTAGGTGGATAAACTCGTTTCCAAGCCAATATTCTGAATCCACAGAGCCAAACCCATATTTATATTCATCCCAGGAACGATTGAAATCTACCGATCCATTGAAACGTCTTTGTATCACCGTCCAGGCTCCATCAATATCTGCATCACAAAATACTTGCACTGTGCTGAAACTTCCTCTGGGATAGATCACAACAAGGCCAGGGTGAAGATTAACACCATCATCAGTGTCTGAACAATCTAAATTAAAAAGAAATAAAGCATTTTAAAAATTAAAGTAAGAGGTGTGTGTGTGTGTGTGTGTGTGTGTATATATATATATATATATAAAAATGTAAAATACTTTAAGTAATTAAGAGGCATGTACAAGGGTCATTCAATAAATAAGGTTAATTTCACCCAGGAAATTAGCAATAGGAAGCACTGTTTACAGTTATACTTAATGAAAAAAAAATTCAAAAAAATTGTAATGAGTACTTTCAATTCCTGGAAAGTCAGAATGACCTTTACTGACCATTTACCTGGAACTTTCTGTACCAACGAGTCATTGTTTCCATCCAGGCTCTTCATATGAAATCTATTTAGCCCATTTGTACAAAAAAAAATAAATAAATTCAGTCACCTAAAATTTGCTGACAGACCTCTATTCATACCTGAAGCATTGCTTGTTTTGCCACCATTTCTGAATAACCTCAAAACATTTTTGCCAAATTAAAATTTTTTTGGTAAACCAGTTCTTAACTAGGCAGAGTTTATATTCTTGGAAGAAGGAATTTTCCCAAAAATTCCTTATTGAATAATCTAACCCCCACTTGCAAAGCAAGATAGGCTAATTTTTAAGCAGTATACAGCTGGTTTGAAGTAAGAGCTTTCCTTCTTGACTGGTTGCTGTACCAAGGCTAAAGAGCCCAGTCTACCCTTAGCAATCAATAGATATTTTTCTTTTAACAAATGAATAGTCATGTGATAAAACTAACCACAATGCTCTAATCAGTTTTTATGAAAATTTAGTTTAAAAAGAATTGAGAAAAACTTTAATATAAAAATTATTTTCTTAGATTATGTAGAGAAATGAAGTTACTTGGTTTTGAGATCTATCTATAAATAATAAAAAAAAAAAAAAAAAAAAAAATCAGGTTTTCTGTACCAAATAGACTGACATGAAAATAGATAAAATTAAGATTTAATAAATCTTAAACTTAATTTTTATTGCTTACCATTCAGAAGACCTACATGGGTAATTTGTCAGTTTTGAAAAATTTTGATTGTATATCATCTTAGAAGTCCTGTTTATAATATAAATATGATGTCAAAATGATCTGTTTTTCCAATACATGTATACAAGTTAACCTTCCCGAATTTTATTTTTGTATTTCATAAGGGAGAAAATTCCATAATAAATTAAAAACATCCTAATGATATAGTTTTATAAAAAAATTTGATTAAAGCATTCTTTTTGTCAACAGGTTAGTTTTTCTGAAAAGTTTTTGATCAGTGTTAGTAATAAATATTCAGTTAACCCTTAGAATGTGAACAAATCTTATCTGTGCCATTACTCAAACCTACATATACCTGAGCAGTTTTAATTTCAGCAAAGCAATTCTCATTTCTACATTGCTATTGCCTACAAATGTAATAGGTTTTTTAACAACATTACAGGCTGGGCTTTTAGCTGAAAATGTTGGAATCTTATGTAACAGTTTTACAGCTATGAGCCCAGGGAACTCAAGGTTCAAGTGTAGAACAGCAATGTAGTATAATGTTATCAGTTGATGCTACTCAAGTTCACTTGACAGGATTCTTTGGAAAAGGCATGAAACCATCACTCTTGGATTCTATATGTTCTCAAAGTACATGTAAAAAAAAAAAAAAAAAAAAAAAAAAAAAAGGCGGTGGGGTTGAGTAAAGTCCAGCCATTTAGCACCAATGAACATAAGTATGAATCCACTTTTCCTTATGAGATCTTGACAAAAAGGTGTGTTTTTTTTTTTTACACTACAACTCTCAGGTAAAACTTAGATTTGTTCTAAGACTTAAGTGCTATGACTAAGAAAAGAATAAACTGAACGAAATTCGTATTTCTGAAGACTAACCTTTTTCTAAGAAATTCAGACTAAGACTTTAATACCATCCATACACTTGCAGAGTTAGTAAAAAAAAAAAAAAAAAAAAAAAAGACCTGGTATATAGAACCAAGCTTTTCCAAGGTAGATGTGTATTAAAGTCTCACTGGAAAAATATTGAGGCTTTCTGAAGTGCTCTCTCTTAATGACGACCCAAGTGAGAATCAATAAATGGCTACTAAAAAATACTAGTTAAAAATTTATGATATTTAAAGCTAAGAGGGAGAGGGAGTTTCATTGTTGGTATGTCATGATGGTATGTTTGGGTTTTATGGCATATCAACCTTTGGTTATTTAATGCCAAATCCATTTTTATACAAATAAACAGTTCTATTTCAAACAATTTAGTTTAGAATATGTACAATTTAATTGTCTAAAACATTTTTATTTTCAAGAAATTCAGTTTAGTATAAGTATAGTTTTTTGTTTGCACACAAATGTCAAAACTGTTCAATTTCAAATAATTTAGTTTAGCATAAGTACAGTTTCAATGTCAAAATAGTTCTATTTCAAGCAATTCAGTTTAGCATCAGTACACAGTTTAGTTATATTTGACCCATTGACAGGACCCTATCAGGTGCTACTACTCTGGGAGCAATGCATAAACAGTCTAGCCAATTCAATTTATGAGTTGATTTTCAAGATGTTAAAAGCTTAAGGATTTTGTGAATTTTATAAAAACTAATTAATAGAAATCTTTCTTTCATGGAGAAAGAAAAACTTAATGAAATATAGCAGAACCTTTTAAAACAGAGAATATGCAGAATGAAGAAAGAAAAAAAAAAATTTCAAGAATTTGCTTGGAAACCTACTGAAGAAATTATTAAATGATCAACTAGACATCAAATGTAGAAACTTTAAAGAACTGAAAAGTACTGGAAAGAAAAAAATTAAATATAGAAGCAGAAAAACAGTAGACCTTGATTGAAATACCTCCTGAAGTATGAAAGACAAAAGATTTGACAACATATTTTGATTAAACAATACTGTGTACAAACAAAACACAAAAAGGATGAAAGTTTTCCTCCAAACAAGGCAACCTTGGAGTCACTAAGTACTACAGTAGCATAACGCTTACTGCTAAAGTTTATAATGCTTTGCTTCTCAAATCAAACCCAAAATGAAAATTCTTAGGAAAACAAACAAAATATCAGAACAGCTTTTGGTAGAAATTGATCTACAACTTAAGATTCTAACTGTCAAATAATCAAAGGAGTACATTCAAAAAGTCTTGTGGCAACACTTGTTCATAGATTTATCAAAGGCATTTGATTCCATACACAGAGGGGAAAAAAATGGAATAGATACTACTAGCATATGATCTCCCTAAAGAAACTCATTCCTTTCATGTTATGGTAAAGCATCATCATTATAGCAATGAGTCATTCACCCAACAGTGATACCAACTTCTTTGACATTGTCACTGAAGTCTTGCAAGGAGATATATTAGCACCATATCCATTTATAATCTGCCTAGATTACATGCTACAAAAGTCAATAGATCTAAAAGAATTTAGACACACACACACACAAGGAGGGATTACCTTCTATATGAAGGCAGATAAATCTGAGTTCACGTGTTTCAAACAAGATGGAGCCATATCCACTTAAATAGCAAGTCTGATATTAGTAGACAAGTTCATATACCTTAGCAGCAATATCGCATCAGAAATGTCAACATATCCATAGAAAAGGCATCAACTACTATTGATAGAGTGTTTTTTCCATGCAGTGGTTGTGTCAGTATTATTGTATAGTTCCAACTCCTGGACTTTGGGGAAAAGCTAGATGAGAACTACACAAGAACGCTATGTTTTAAACAAATCCTAGAAGAACCACCCCACAAAATAGCAGCTGTAGGGCTATTTACCTCCCATCTCAAACCATACAAGTAAGATGAACTCGTAAGCAAAGTTCTTTTATGGGCTCCTACACATGGACAGTGTTGGCTGACCATAAAAGACTTACATAAGCTCTGTGTGGACACCAGATGCAGTCTAGAGGATCTGCCAGGAGTGGTGGATGATAGGAGAGAGATTCAATAGACTGCTATCAGCACAAGATAGCAAGCATACACACAGTTATTTCTTAAGCTTCTTGTTTGTGGAGTGAAATTCTCATGTTTGTATATAACCTAGCAAAAATAGACTTAGTTTTAGTTCATTACTCTAAATGACAACAGCTAGAAAACAAATTTCAACCTCGTAAAAGGTCTCCCTCCAAATTCTTGATATTACAAGATCCCTAAAATGATTAGAATCTTTATCACTTCCTTACTAGAAGCATCAGTACCATTGTGGACAGCTGTTATCATGAAATAAGAATCCTTCATAAGAAAAAAAAAGTTAACACTACAATATAATTTCAAACAATCTATGTTCACTATCCTTATCAAGATTTTTGGAATCTTTCTCAACCTTATTTAATAAGATATTAAATTTCTATTAGAGTATCTTTCTTAGAACTGATATGACAGACCACCTGGGGGGAGGGGGATATTTCAAGGTGCTGACAGGAATGGTGAACAGTTGGAGACTATAAAATCAAAGGAACTCCATAAAAATGGGAACTTTCTTTATAAATAAAATTCAAGTGTAAACAAGTTTCCAATTATAAGATTAAAATTCGATCTAGTGATACTTACCTTTTGGTAGATGGAGACGTAAATTATAAATATCCTCTTCCACCTGGTCAAACAGTGACATGTATTGATATAAACTCTCAGTCTTTGTTTGAAGGATGTCAAGAATTCCAGTGTGGTTCTTCATCCAATGATGCATTCGGTAAATCCTGTATTCTAGCCTCTTGATTTGATCTTTATTAGATGAAGCAGCTGCCTTGAGTTTTATGATGTTCTTTTCTGTATCCCTTAACTTGATGTCTTGTTGGAGATCATGATTGACCCGCTGACATGATGAAAGAGATGCATTAAGAATCTGTGCCTCCAGGGTTGTCACCTTGTCATTCACACCATGCATTCCCCTGTTCATGTGCTTTAACTTCTCATTAAGCTTATTGTCATACTTGGTCTGCATTTGAGCCATCATGCGTTGGAGATTGTTTGCAGAGGTGTTGACCAATTGGAGCATGTGTCTCTGAAGGGAGGTGTGCTGTTTTTGGAAAGCATCATTCTGTCTCACAACCAACTTATGTTCCATATCTTGGAACCTGTGAGTATGATTAGCAAACATCTTTGATATATGCCCAGTATCTTCAGAGATTTGCTGCTCGGAGACCAGCTCACTTTCAGATACCTGTACACCTTCCATCATGGATACTCGTTCTGACAAATTCAAAGAGACTTCTTTCAGATTCTGCACATCCAAACTCAGATTGAAAACCATGCTGTAAATTTTTGTTAGTCTTTGATTACATTTTTCCACTTCCTGAAAAACAGTTTCATTTTTTCTAGTTTGAAAGGGAGAGGTGTAAGTGCTTTCGTCTAACTGCTCATCAGGGATATTTTTTGAAGCTGAATTTTCAGTTGAGCTATCACCAGAGTGTTCCTCAAGGTCAGTTACTATATTTCCAACTCTTTGGGGGAGCTTGTTTGCCTCAACTTCAACCAGGAGCCCTTCGTCTACAGCAATATCCATATTCAGAGTATCTTCTTTCTTTTCTGGTAATAATTCGATTGCAAAATCCTTGACTGCTTTCTTCAGTTGCTTAATTGCCTTGGAATGTTTGTGGCTTATATTGTTGATTTCTTCCAATCTTTTTTTCATGTTATACATATCTTTCATGGCCACATCAGTTTTGCTGGTTAACTGTTGAGTGGAACTCTTCATTGCAAACATTGCCTGACTCACATTTCTCTGTGAGAGCACAAAGTCATCTAGGCGAACTTTTAGTTCTGTTTCCATATTTACCAAAGATTTTTGAGACATCTTATGTTCTTCAACAGTTTTTGCTAACTGGCTAGCTTGTTGGCCATGGTTAAGGGTTATTTGCTTTAGCTGTATAAGGTCTGAGGTTAAGACTAAAATTTGTTCCTGCTGAGTTGACAACTGGGCCTGAATTTGGGAAATCTGTGATCTGCAATAGGAAAAGAAAAATTAACATTCAGGGATTTATTTTTTTTTTTTTTAAACTGATTGGTTTGGTTTTAATGGCATATCAATCATTGTAGGTTATTTAATGCCAAATCCTTTTTATACCTATATATTAAACATGATTTCTAAACACTTTGTAGACATTCTTACATGAGCCCAAGCTCATTTTTCAATCAGTTAAATGATTTCACTTATTTTGACCTAATACAAATAATTCTCTTTACAATTAATCCTTTATTCGCTTACAGTTTAATGTTTTCAAATATTGCTATGTATCACTAACAATTCAATTAAACAGTCATTTCTAATACACAGTTGAATGATCAAACAGTTCTATTTCAAACAATTCAGTTTAGCATAAGTATGCAGTTTAAATGTCAAACAGTTCTATTTGATCCATAGATAGAACCCTAACAGGTGCTACCACTGGCAATGAAGAGGTACTCTGCATTCCCCAAAGCTCCAGTATTACTGAAGCCTCACCCTCAGATTGTTTGGTGTCATTGGACACTCATTTGGGAGAGTCTTACCTCTATAGAGATGCAGTCAATGTATTCTGCAGCCCCAGCCAACTGAAAATTATTATATCCTGTATCTAACAATACAAGCACATTTACATATATAAATGTGTGACTGCCTATATTAAATAAAGAAAAATTTACAAAATTCCTAAAATTAGGCCATGAAAAGTTTATAAAATATCTTTGGAAAAAGGAAATGAAAAGGAATTATGAAAGAACATTACAGAAATATCTATGGCAGATCTGATTACAATATCTAAGACCAAAACTTGATTACTGAAATCAAAATTCTTATTGATGTAATTCATAAGACTTTAGATAGATTTGGCATGGAGAAACTATGCAGCAAGTAGTACAATTTTAGATGCTAAACCACTTATATAAATGTAAACAATTAGATATGGAGGCTCTGGGAAGAGTGGAGGATCCTTTCATTACCACTACTCCCAGATCCACTAAACCAGAGTGGTCATACCTGTTAGGGTCACATCTACAGATTGAATGATCTGAAAGTTATTTTTATTAGATTGGAATTTTTAAAAAAAAATCAAAGCGATTCCTAGAAAATACTGTACATATCTATGAATATTCATAATTTAAGAAAAAGAAAGTCTGGAAATAATGAACCAAAAGAAACAAGGAGAAAATGTTAAAATCTAAAAACTAAGCAGGTAGAAAATTGTTTGCAGAGGGTGTAAGACCCTCGAAAAGGTGTCCTACATAGGACACTAAAATAGTATCCGATGGTGAGGCTTCACTTTTGACAGTGGAGAGAAGCCCTTTATTGCCTTTACTCTCAGGTCTACTCAGGGTGAGGCTTAGAATCATCTATGGGTCAAACATCTTCAAAATTATTCACATTCAATAGGATCATGTGCAAAAAAAATCTTAAACTATACAACATATAAATTTGTGTTTGTGCATGCAATGAAAGGGATTCCTAATGTCTAAGCATAAAATATTCCTAAATACTGAATGTGCCAGGAATCTGGTTTTGTGTAATTAGCTCAGATCTACAAATGAAGTTAAAAGAAAAAAACAAAAAAAAAAAAAACAAAACAAAAAAACCAAAACATCCCAATATCCTCAGATGAGTTAGCTTACCAAGTAAGTTTAAAATTTCATTATAGATGTAACATTTAAAAATCAGAATAGTCTATTGGTTCTAGTGATTCTATTTTTAACTCCTGTAAAGACTAATTATTTACCAGAAGTTTCTTATTTTTGTTTTAATCCTTTACTCTGGCTTATTTATACTCAAACTATTTTATCAGCAGTTTCCAGTCTCCAGAGACATTGTCTAATCCAGTCTAATCCATTTACCAGATTCTTTCTATCCTTTCAGGAATCCTGCCATTTGCTTAAAAAAAAAAAAAAAAAAAAATCCTAATTCCATTTTAATTCTACATTTAAAGTACATGCTTTTTGTTTTTAATTCCTTCTCTACCCAGTCTCAGTCATTCCACTGCTTTTTGAAATAAACTGTCTTGTCAAGAAGTTTTTATTGATTCTATAAAATTCTGCTTTTAAAAATCAATAAACTCTAAAGTGTACAAATATCTCAAATTCTCTAGAGTCATTGCCATTAAGGATTTAGAATTTGAAACTTTTGGAAATAAAGATAAAATATCTCGTAATCAATTTCTAATGATTTAACTTCTGTAGTAAATATGATTCTAGCAGTTCAACCTGTCCAGGATTATTTTATGCCTAGAGGTATGAGAACTGCATTTATATTTACATTTGTGTTGCTGTTTAAGGTTTTTGTACATTGTCTTATTGAATAAGAGTAATTTTTAAACAGTTATTTTACTCATGAGACCTAAGAGGTACTACCACTGAGGTCAGAGTGGATCTGAGAATAATGACAATGTTTCGGAGGATCTTACCCTCTCTGCAGGGTGATACAGATAGCTATAGTGAATACAAGTTTCTCAAATAAGTGGTATCTGATAATTAGCATGTTATTGTTAATTTTAAAAGAATGTCTAAATTTCTGGAAAGAAAGAAAGAAAGAAAAAAGTACTTTATGCCACTTTGCTTAACACTCAGCATTATAAGGTAAGGATCAAGGGTAAAGTGGAGCAATCCAAAGAATGGAGTAGTACCCTCCACTAGCTATTGAAAAAGGGAGCCTTCGAGTCACCCTCAACTAAGGTTGCCAACTTATATATTATAATATATAAGAGGCAAATTTTTGCCTTAAGGAGTTGGCAGTAGGAAGCACTGTTGTTTACACTTGCAGCAATTTAAAATTAATTTTAACTAATTTGGGAATACAATATCCTAAAGTGTCCTGTTTTCAGCTTCAGAGTTTTTTTTTGGGGGGGGGGGTAAGTTGAAGAATAAATAAATTATCAATTGTCCACATCTATATAACTGATTTAACATGTGTCTACAACTAGACGCACAATTTCTCTACATCAATCTACCGAAAAAGCATTATGGATTATATAGGTAATTATTTCACTTCACTAGTCAAAAGTTTTGGTTTTAGATTTCATAATCAGGTCTGCCATAGATATTTCTGTAATGTTCTTTCATTAATTCCTATTCTTTTCATGTCCTGTTTCAAAAGCTTTATTATAGATTTTTCATTCGAAAATATCCTAGCATCTTTGATTCAATATAAGTAAAGTAAGTAAAGTCGGCAACCTTAGTCAAGGGTGACCAAAGGCTCCCTTTTTAATAGCTGCTACATTGAGGTGTAAGGAGGGGGCACTACTCCTTTCCCCTGGATTGCTCTACTTAACCCTTAATCCTTACCTGATAATGCCGAGTGCTAAGCAAGGTGGCATCAAGTACCATTTTGAGTCTTTGGTATGACTGGGATTAAACCTTGGTCTCCTGGACCATTGGCAAACACTACTAATCTATGTAAGCTACCATACACATCCTTGTATAAAGGAGACTCGTAATAATCTCCTTAAAACACTTTGAAACGGAATAATTCTTTTCCTTACATTAAAATTTGCAAAGATTTATTGTTCCATAAAGAATTTTATGATCAAGCCAAACAAGATGCATTGTTCAAGTAATGTTTGTTCTAAAGCAAAAGTATTGAAATGGCATCTGATCTTCTAGAGTACGTCAAATTCAAAGCAGGTGGGTAGGGGTAGCTATCAATGTTCAGAATAAAAATTTTATATAAATTTTATGTTTCTGCCCTATAAAAATCTATATAAAATTTCTGGTTCAGGGTTTCCTGCTGAGGATAAGAACCACTTTAGTATTTCAAGGATGCATGTATTGGGGGGGGGGCACATAAGTCAGGCTCTTATTTATACAATATATAAATAGTTTCTCCAGATTGCAAAAATCTTTTATGGAGGTCAAGATCTTGATTGGGTTCAAAGACAATTCACATTATCTTTACTGAAAAGTAGGTTTTACATGGCTAGTGTATTTGGAGAGTATAACAGACACACAAGTAAACTAAATACTTGTTAAAACAATATAGACAAGTCTGGGAGAGAAGCGCATAGCCATATGTATCTGTAAAAAGACCAACAAAATGAGCTTTTGGGTTTGAAACAAAACGGTAACAGATCCTATTAAAAATTCAAAAACAATTGCCATTTGGTTTTCTTATTGCAATAATAGTTTTAAAGATTATACACTCTTGAAGCCTCACCCTGAAGTTCTGTAGCACTTGCTGGAACAAGATAGCCTTGCAAGATGATTTGCACTTTGTGCCAAAGACAAAAAGGTTTTATCCAAAATGATCATTAAGTAAATTGGGTACATTTGATATTGTCTTATCTACACATGCAATATACATTAGCCTATTTTAAAAAATTATAACCATATTTGTTAGAAGATTGAAAGGCATGAAACTGACAGCAGCTAAATTTTCATTAAAAAAAACAAAAACAAAAACAAAACAAAACCTGAAATGCTATTCAATTTTTAAGTACAAAAAAAAAAAAAAAAAAAAAAAAAAAAGCGACTTGAGACAGTATACAAAATTGAAAAAGTAGACAAACTACTGAAATAATTTTTTATTCAAATCTTAAAGAATTTTTTCTCTTTTGTGCTGACTGTCTTCAAATGTTGAATTGCATAACTCACTTCAAAAGTACAAAAAATATTTTAATAAATGTGTTATGGCAAGGTGGGTATAGTTTCCTTAGAAATTTTTACCATAATGAAATAAAAAATTGGGGTACACTTTCCGAGTGTGAATGAATAATTTTATATCAGTGACATTTTGTATTTCTCTTTCCACTCCTTAAGATCTGTAAGAGAATTCTAGTCATTTTCAGAATAGCAATCACAGAACTGAGGGGGGAAAAAAAAAAAAAAAAAAAAAAAAAAATGCAAACTCATAGATTTGATGGTACCACTCCTATTGAAAAGATCTTTGTGAACATTGTTTGGATAGAAAAATAAAAGTACCAGAATTTAAAGAAGCTGTGTGTGTAATATTGTTTTCTTTATAGTTGGCATTTAAAGATCAAATATCACATTTAGTCAATTGATGTAGGATTGTAAATGTATGCCTTCTAGAAGGGTTTTTATATAAGTAAGGGTAAAGAAAGAGGTAAAGTAGCCAGAAAAAAAAATTAAACCAGGACAAAATCTTAGTTACGATCAACATGAATGCTTTATATAGGATAAAATTGGTACCATTATACAGGGTCTTTTTAAATGATAAAAAAAAAAAAAAAAAAAAGTCAAAACCTTTACATCTTAGTTACTTGGTTTGGATAGAATATGTGCTATACCAGCCAGATCAAACACCAAAAGAAATGGTGATCACATTTTTGTGCTTACAAGGAATAAGGTTTAGATTGGTATTATAACAGTGTTAAATTAGTTTTTTTGAAACTCAATTTACAGTAGATGGTTTTGTTTTAATGGCATATCAACTCTTTTTAGGTTATTTAATGCCAAAGCCATTCTCCTAGAAGAACAGTAGTGGTGCTATTTAACCCATAGCTGGGAGGATAAAGGGGTTCATACCTTTCCCAAGAGTATTTGCCCAAAAGTGAACGTAATAGCGCGATGGGAGTATGAACTCGCGTACTATGACTCCGCAGACCATCGCTTTAACCATTACACCATGAGGACACCCCCCTAATTTACAGTAGAGCTAGTGTTTGTGCGAGTTTGCAATAGGGATATGGCCAGAGGGCCATAAGGCAGCAGCTACTGGGTCAGAAAAACGAGTTCTGATATTATATAATCTATATGCACACACAATTGTCTTTACTTAAGACAATCACTACAGGCAAGATACAACACAAGGTCAATTTTTAAGTGGAGTAAAACTAGTTTTAATTCAGTTTTCCTTCTAAACTGGTTGCCTGACCAAGTTTGCCTCAACTATTTACCTATAACTTAGGGGAGAGACCAGATAGATCTATGGCTTTTCCAAGGGCATTAGTATAAACTGAAAGGCAAACAGCTTTGTCCAGGATTTGAACATGGTTGCTGATTCACCGCTACCCCCAGGATGAAAGCCACATCTACTTTAGCACTTAATATATATCCACAGGTTGTGTTTGGGCTTCTCATTTTCTTATATAATTAATTTCAACTAATGCAAATTAACAGTTAACTAAATTTGTCCGTATTACATAGTGACTAATATGGTTACTAGTGTTCATAAGCTGGATTTTGAAACAAAAAAAAAGAATTGAAATGAGTTTTATCTTGTTACTTTATATTTTATTGACAAGTCATTTCATTTTGGCAAAGTGTAGTTAAATAAATCTTGGCTGAATAAAGTTCAAAAACCTTTTTAAGGATGTTCTTAATTTCTGAAAGTTTGATTGGAATGGAGAAGCAGGGATGAACTCATAAGAGATGTACTCTTATGGACCCCCACACATGGCCGTGCAAAAGCAGGACGACCAGCATGAACATACATTCAGCAGCTATGTGAGGATACGGGATGTTGTCCTGAAGACCTACCTAGGGCGATGAACGATAGGGAGGAGTGGCGAGAGAGGGTCAGGGATATCCGTGCTACCAGCGCGACATGATGATGATGTAACAAAACTAATTTCTGTTGGTTTTGTAGCTTTCAAAATTAAAGTTTATCATTTGTGGTACTTATATTAAAAAATCAAGTTTGGCCACCCCTGCTATACAACTAATACAATTTCCTTTTTTCTCATGTTACATTTTTTTAATGAATTGGAAACTGAAATCGAAACTAAAACTACATTTAATTAAACATGTCCTAGACATCTTATGGAGATGTGGGTAGCCTAATGATTGGCAGAACAGACAATGAAAGAGGCAGGGATCAGACTCCAGTTGGGAAAGTTTGTAATTTTCACCAATGCTGAACTATAAACAGCATGACAGTTAAAGCCCTTCACTTTTATGAAAAAGAAATTTATTTAGGTTGAATGATAATAGGCCAGACCAGAGATCATTCCTTGCTGCTGGCACTATCTAAACTGGAACAGTCTATTCTATGTTAATCACAGAGGAAATGGGCACTGCTAAGTAACCATATTATTGCCTAAGGAGGGACCATGGCATCTCAACAATGTTATTGGCTAGGGGAAAATATCTAGATGTTTTAGACAATGTAGATTTACATAAAAAGATTTCGTAGACATTGTAATAAAAATCCTAAATATTTGCTGCTGGCACTATAAACCAGAACATATCAATTATAATTCATTGTAGATGAAATCCGCATTGCCAAGTAACCCCATGATGGCTTAAGTAGAGATGATAGTATTCAACAATGTTATAGACTATGAGAAACGTCTAGACATTTTAGATAAATCTAGACTTATGTTTAAGAATGAAGGAATTTGATTTCATGGATATTCTATGTATTTAGCCGGACTACCACAAGCATGATGAAATGCAAAGGGAGGATTTAATGGATATTGGAGGAGAAAAAAAAAAAAAAAAAAAAAAAAAAAAAAAGTGTTTTTCTAAAGCTCCAAGTTTTTAGCTGGATAGTTTTAGCAATAATTTTACAGAGATTAATTCATCTGCAACCTTGAAATATGGGTTAAATTAAAAAGTTTATTTCTCAACAGTGGAAATTTCAGATAAAAATTATAGACTCATTGATCCATCCTTATAAACATAAGATATGAAAATTAAGTTTCAATCTGAAATTATTTTAATTAATACATTAAATATTAGATTTTAAAATTCTTACAGCACTAACTCAATATTTTATAGACTTGCTGTTTTTTAGTATTTATCTACCAACAGAATAAATTTCCAAGGTTCTGATAACTTTAAAAAGGTTAGCATTTTTTATAAACAAATTAAAAAAAAAAAAAATTGTTTTAAGAAAAAGCTCACCAACTCCACATGAAAGAATTAATGACTAGTAAAGTTGAAAGTTTCTTATTGCATATCTTGCCATAGGATTAGAAAAAATCCACATCGATATCACAATTTTTGTATTGGACATAGCACAGGGGAAATAGGACAGCTGCATTATTCTTAGTGCACTTTTATTAAAATTGCTCTTTAAGAATAAAGCTATTTCCACTCCAACTTTAAGCTTGTAGGGCTGGTGAAGGAGCTACATTTTGCCTGCATTGGGTAGGTTGGACCACAATGTCCTCATTACCAATCACTTTGGGATAGCAAGCACAAAAAGACACTTCATTGTATCAACAGAAAATTCATATTAAATTAAGTAGCATATTTGAGATAAATTTGCTATACAAATTAGTATAAATTATTTTTAGAAAAATGTTAGGTGCTTTAAAACCTAGAACTTTAAAATAACTCCTCTGTACTCCTCCTGAAGAGTTTCACAGGTCACTATGATCAGATAGAAAAACTTGTTTTCTGATGATTGTGGTAGCATGCAAAACAGTAATAAGAGGAATATTGGATGAGGTTGTCATAATATGTGTCACGTGATATCCCACGGAGACAATAGAAATAAGATTAATACTATCCTCCTGTCGGAATGAACAGTGGCAAACCGTCAAAGATACCGTTAAGAAAGAATGTAGGTCACAGAGGGGATATGAACAGATGTTGGTACTTAGTAACCTCAGGTCGCTGGACACCGGAAGGGAGAAGGAGAGAGAAGCCAAATGATTAGCTGGGACCCTAGAACGGAAGTGGCACCTTCTCCTCGTCGGCGAAAAAAAACGAGAAGAAAAATCAGTTATTGGAAGGGGCTCGTGGCAGACCCATAGCCATTACTCCGGGTGAAGAAGACAAAAGAATATCTGAGACACGAGGGACCCAAGTTCTTCAAGCCAGTATTAAAAATAGCATAAAGTCTATTAGCCCGTGAAAGAAGAAAGATTCTCCAGTGAAACCCTGTCGAAAAATAAGATGAGACTATTTTGGGACTATTTCTCCTTTATACCCAAATTTTATATACCACCCTCTCTCTCAATTTGAAGAAACGAAAGAACAGAAAAGAAGAAAGACATTTATGTCCATGGACTGTTCAATTCATTATACATATTTGACACTTTGAAAGTGTATCTTTGTATAGTAAAGGATTCCTGTATTTTTATGTTACCACGTGGTCCAAGTTGTTCTTTGCAGTTCTGCTACGAATTTGTTGTGTCACATTTCCTTTTCAGCTTCTGTTCGCCTTATGTTATCTTGCTTAGTATTGTCCTATAAATTCCTTTAAAATATCACGGGAAACCGGAGTTGCCGACTACTACAATATAATATTACGACTAAAACCTATAGGTCCATATCTTCTGTTGTCTAGGGGAGGAAGTTTAGTGGCCTTGGTGGGTGTGTGGGTAGTGTGAAGTTTGGAACCCCTTGCCAGTGGCGGTCAGTCTGGCCCTAAATTAATACCTCACGTAATATGCCAGGTCTTATATGCCTGAGAGAAAAACTAAACGAGGACTTATTCTATAGGGGATCAAGTGCCAACCTGCCCCGTCTTCACACGTGCAAAAATAAAGTCCCGTTTTGGGATTTTAGTCGATTTGCCGTCACATATGTATCATAATTATATATTTTTTATAAACTTTATGGTTTATAAGTTACCAAGCTATCAGTGATTGTTTTGAATAAAAATGCATTAATATTTATATTGTAATAAATGGCTGTTAAATGTATCTACTTGCTCTTAAAGTTATAGATTGAAAAATCATGGTTTAGGTAAATTTCATCAATTAGTAAATTTGGAGGCTTTATTTTACATGATTTTGAACTAAACGGTCAAAACAATAGGGACACAAATTAGGAATAAAATTAAGTAATTACAGAGGCAGGAAAAAAAAAAAAAAAAAAAAAAAAAAAAAAATCACCCGAAGGCGGCCAGAGGTGAAATTTGGCCGAAACGTAATGAAAGAAGAAACACAAAAAACTACCAAGATGAGGAGAAAAAGTCCGCAATAAATAAAAATTAATTCTCAACAAAAACAAAACAACATCTATTTAAAAACACAACTTCATCTAAATAGTACATGAATGTTATCCAAACTTTTTTTTTAAGTGGATTATTGTTTAATATTTACATGACTTTAAACTTAATTAGCAATTTAACTTTTGAACAGTTGAAATTTTTTTTTTTTATCTTTATGATATATTCTTTTAGAAGCAAGCAAGATGTATTCTAACCAAGTATTGACTCAAAACAAGTCACTAAGATCTTCCAGTGATTTTTGTTTACCCACTTTGGAATTTCCCATGATTTTAATCGGGAAAATACTTTGAATTCTGAAATGGAATAAATCAAATTGACACTTTGCTAGATAAACTATTGCCTGTCCAGTATAGAATTGTAAAACATTCATCATTCAGATAGAGTTTTCAGTCATTTGACCTTACACTGATAAGTTAAATTCCAAAAGTGATTCATCAACTAGCTCTAATTAAGCCACATTTTGTCAATCTTTCTGTTCCTCAAATACGGTGTTGAACTATCATCAATTTCTATTTATTAAAAATAAATTAAATGATTAAAACTTACCTGGATAGTGAATGTAAATAGTACATTTATATTTTTGGATATTTCAAAAAATACTGGAAACTTTCCTCTGCAGGACATTCTGGACAAACACTAGTTTATCTAATAAAGTGTCAATTTAAATTACTTCAAATTCAAAAGAAGGTACATTTACCAAAACAGTTATTGTAAGAAATAGAACTGGTGTCCAGAATTCAAGTACTGTGACAAGTGTTTCAGTTTACACTAATAGCCCTAGGAAAGGGCATGGATCCATTTCTTTTCCCCGCCCCCCGTTATAGGTAAATAAATAGTAAGGCAGACAGGGTTCTTTAGCTTTATTAGAAAACAAGTCTAGGAGGAATACTAAGTTAAAATCAACTTTACTTCACTTAAAAATTGACCTTGTGTCACATGCTGTCCATAGAATTCTGACATGAAATTTTTCATTAACAATGCTGGACACAATTTCATTGTAGGGCTATTCTGGACAAGCACCAGTAAGCCGATAGTCTAATGCTCTAGCTCCATACATAACAGTACCATTTGTATCAATTCACTAAGGAGAATAAGATTCTTGAGAAACTACTTATTTTATCTATGATTAACCTAACAAGATTAGATCTGTGTCCCAAGCTCAAACATTCTAACTAATTTGACCTTTAATGATTTATTAACTCCATTTTCTGTCTAGTCCTTCCAGCTCCTTGACATTCCAGTCTTTGAGGAACCCAAACACAAAGCAAGGCCAATAGTTTTGTTTATGTTTTTCTCCTCTTTAAGCTGCTCCTGTGATGGTTGAATATTTCTAACCCACCCTAAAATAGCGGGCCTCCTATAGCCCCAAGCAGAAAGCTAAACCTAACAATTCATTAGACAAATACCGTTTTTGATAGATATAAATTCCCCCATTTATAAAAAGGAGACATGAAGGAGATAAGAATCTATAGACACTGGAGATGACATTAACATCTTTAACTTTCCTGAAATTAGAATAAAGGAGTTTTGACGTGTTCCGTTAATGAACAACATCTAAAAGTATATATTACAGAATAGTGATATTCTCTCATATTTTACACTCAGTAGTTTTGTACGTAGCTTTTAAAATGGTACAGTTCTTTTTATTTTATTGTTTTAGCAAAGGTGTGCAATTTGCAATATATTCATGTTTGTACACACACATATATATATATATATATATATATATATGTATGATATGTGTGTGAGCCTTCATTTCCATATAGCATCACTTGGGTTCTATTGAGTGGAGGATATATTTCTATACAAAACTGAAGGCAGTTGGTTTTTTGTTATGATTGTAAAATGAAACCTTATCTTGGAAAGGTCGCAGCAGAGTGGGGGTACAATAGCTAGTGTTATATTTCTGCTCATGACTGACTGACATACAAAGAAACATCTGAAATATTTGTTATTCCATTTATTGTTTATAAATTCTAGAAGAGAATATATAATTGTTTATTTGAGAAGTTTGGTAATAGAATATAAAATAAATTTAATGTCTAACAGTTGTCCATAATATTGATCACTATTAAGGAGCAAAGGATTCTATCATTTTTATGGTATATCTTATTGACATTCTTAGATAAATAGCTCTATTTCTTGCATATCACAAGCATAACAACGTAAATGTCTTATTTCCAATACATTGTGTATATTTAAACTTCTATATAAATTCTTTTAGTATGTTTTTCTGTAAATTGTTATTTTGTTATTCAACTGTATGTCTTTCATTTGATTTCCATGATTAATCAATCAATTCAACAAAGTGACAACCCTACATAGGTAGACTGATGAAAAAAAAACACAACAAAAAACACAAGACCTGACAAATGGTTCCTCATTCAGAAATTGATCATATAGACTGAACAATACAGACAATTATCAAGTTATAGACTAATTCCACACTTACGTTTCTAAAATTTAGAGATTTTCTTTTAAAGAGGCAGACAGACATACAGAAAGATACTGACAGACAAAGTTAAAAATATGGTTGTACCAATATTAAAAAGGCATGAATTAAAATATTGTTCTATTACTAATTACATTCAGTCATGTTACTGCTAAGTTTCTAGTCTTTGTGGTAGGAGAAAGATGGAGTCATTCTATATGATTCAAGAATGTTAAAAGCAAAAAGATGCATTTTCTCAGTGGACTGGGTCTTATGAGTATACCAATTTAAATGTATATTTTATCTAGCTTAAGAAAATAAGATAAAATAAATTGTAAATGTGTACAATAACTGAGCACCCACACAGTGTTGAGATTGTTTCTGGAGGCACATAACCAAGTATGATCTATATTTTCTTTGCAACTACATCTCGAGGATTCAATTTTAGATTGCTTATCTTGTGTATTGGGTTTTGACATTCTATCAGATAAGCTTTTATTTTACATGGATTAGAAAGAAAAAGCCTCATGGATTATCCATATGGGAAAACTTATCCTATAATCTTAGCTCTTCCAATCAGTGAAGACATTGATAACATTTGTCTGGAGTAGGGGGTATTAAAAAAAAAAAAAAAAAGAAAAGAAAAGCAGCCTCTTTCCCCTCAAACCCTTACACACCTACAACATATCCAAGTCTGGAGTTCAGAGTTATTCTCTGGTTCCCTTCAGAGATGAACAGGATTTAGGAATTGGATAACAGTGATTGGTGGGGCCATTCAAGTTAGTGTTTATTTGTAAGTGTTAAAAAAAAAAAAAATTAACTCTTTACTCATGACTTTTTGCTGGCACACTTTTCATTAGGGGATCTCGTTTGCAATATAGTCCATGAGTCATAACTATGGTGGATTCTATCAACATTGATATAAAAAAAAAAAATAAAAAAATAAAAAAAATAAAAAACATACACATTTTGAATTATAAGATTATATACTGAACTGGCTAATGCCCTTATCTTAGTTGTTGTAATCAAATTTGACAGGCAGGTTATAAGATTGAGAAATCCTACAAACCAAACTTAAATCATTTGACAAGTCAAAATGTTAGTTTGTCATCTATGCAATATGACAATCCCCAAGTGGCAATAACTGTCTATGCTATCCAAACCTATATCTACATATGTTCCATCACCAATAGAGCATTTTTTTTTCTCTTATAGTTGTAGCATGTGCATGCACAGAATTTTCAGTTAGAATCTTCAAACGATGTAATTTCAATAAATGTTTCGTGATTCATGACTAATTAACACTTTAAAGAGCTGTAAACACGAAACAGGCCTTTGTTACCATTTGTAACTTGAAAACAATGCATTCAAGATGTTTTTAATAAGTTAGAAAGCTCTTAACATTTAAAGTTTTCAAAACGTTAAAAACAGATCCTCCTCCCCCTACAGAGTTTTCAGCTGATACTAAATATTAGGTTTGGAAAATGTTCTCAAGTTTAGGGAAATTCAAAGTAACTATCAGTTTCAAGTTGGACAATTTTCTAAAAGTATTTTAAGATTCTTGCTCTAATCAGTTTTACTGGCTTTGAATTTTTATATGAAAATTCAAGTTTAGAATAATACTTAAAACAGCCAGTGTCAGGATGTTAGGTTATATATAAATGTCATTACAAGTGAAATATTTTATTTCTGATGAAAGATAGCCTAGCAAAATATTTCACTCATAATGACAAACTTATATATAACCTAACATCCTGACACTGGCTGTAGTAATCTTAGCAGCTGTTGTGGAAGTATGTAAGCAAAGACAAGTCCACTTTTCTACAGGTTAAAGTTATTGAAAAGATTTACAAATATTTTACTTTAACTGGTATCCCCATCTTGGTTGTAATATCATATTTTAGCTGTTGTACCCACTAGATTCTGATAACCTTAGACCTAGCAGAAAACTGAACACCACATGGTACCCCATCAATGGGATTAGAATACAGTGACTGTATCCCATTAAGGGAAGTGTTCTGGGTATAACATTAAACCTCCTCTGATGGTGAGGCTCTAGTTCTGGACATCTGGGAGCATGGAAATACCCCTTTGTTGTCTACTCCAAGGTTAACCAGCCAGTGGTTGGTTAGGTTTTATGGCATATCAACCTTTGTAGGTTATTTAATGCCAAATCGATTTTTATGCAAATAGTTCTATCTAAAAAGATTCAATTTAGCATGAGTACAGTTTGTCAAAAACATTTCCATTTGAAGCTATTCAGTTTAATGAAAGTTCTAATTCAACCAATTCAGTTTAGCATAAGTACGCAGTTTAAAAGTAAGTATTAGTTCTATTTGACCCATAGATAGGACCCTATCAGGTGCTACCACTCCAGGCCAGAGTGAACCTGGGAGCAAGGTAATGAAGGGGTGTTCTGCATTCCTCAAAGTTCCAGCATCATTGGAACTTCACCATCAAATTGTTTAGTGTCATATTCAGGACACTTTTTAAGGGGGGGGTCTTATTCCTCTGCAGAGGTACAGTTGGTGTATTCTACAGTGGAATGGGCAACTGGCCAGAGTGGTAGTACCTATTAGGGTCGTATCTATAGGTCAAGTTGATCCATTTAAAAATTCGGATTTAATAGGAATATTTGATGCTATAGTTGTTTACTAAGATTTATTAGTTATTTGAAACTATAACTATGCGCTAACAACCTATTAGACAGCAATAATTTCTTGAAACCATTTGGTTATTAGTATTAGAAATACTTGAAACCATACAAATGTGTGCAAATTATTTGTATTAGAGTGGAATACTTGGTATCATAACAAAAAATTTGAACAACTACACAAAAAATATGTAAATAAAGTACAATGAGATTCCTAACCTTTAGTCATAAAAAGGTGACTAGATGGGTTAAAATACCATTAAAAGAAAAAATTCATTAATTATAATCATACTGGAGCTTCCGATCACAAAAAGTTTAAGAGTCTAAAATTCAAATACCTGATTGAACTCATGCAAGATGTGTATGTATGTATGTAATATAATGGCTGAGGGATTTTGTTTTATGCCTTTGTGTTTAATTAGGCTGAGAACCTTTCGGCTCAGTGCATGGGTTACTTAGGTGCAACATTAACACAGGTGTTCACGCGCCCGGGGGGGACGTGTCACTCAGAGATGTCACAATTGCCCAGATGGGAAACAGGGCTACAGAGTGCGGGTGACGTCACTCACAGGAAACACAGGGGGATTTTGAAAAAGTCAGTTAGGGGAATTGAGAACGGGACACCGAACGAGAAGGGTCGATTTTTGCTTGCTCGCAGAGGACTTGGGTAGGTGTCGCACGCGACGGGGTGGGGCATATGGAAAAGCTACAATAGAAAGAATGTGCATCTCTCCTTATGTCGAAAAACCTTTAAACTCAAAAAGGTAATAAAAGTTTTGTACCTGAACTAAGAAGTCGTGTTTTTCGTGTTTCGAGATTCCTATGTTCTATGTATATATGTTATGAATATTCTATGTTTCATACATAGCCATATCTGGCTATGGTACATATAGCCACATTGTTGAAAAATTAACTCTAGCCATAAGTGTTTTTATCAGATATTTGTATTTCACAAATCCTTTCATAGAGAAATAACAAAATGCTTTTAAGTATCAAATTTATTTTAACAAAACCCAAAATTGTTTAAATACAACAGCTTTAGGAACATCTTATTTATGACAAGTAATTTGAAAATTTTTACTTTCAATTTTCATTGATTATTTGGATTTTATGTTAAATTCAACAAACAGGGTGAAGCAAATCTTCCCCTCAAAAAATCCATTGAATTATACTAGGAAAGCAAAATGAAAATTATGAAAGCCAATTCTTTTCCTTCTAATCAGGAGAAAATGTTATCTACATCAAAACTTTTGTGGATCACCTGAGGTACATGGGCTCTAGGTTTACCACCCTTGGCCTAGTGAACATAATCATTGGTTAGGTTTATTTAGCTGTAAGGGAGGATGCTTGAATCCATACCTTTCCCTAAGGATATTAGCACTATGTGGAATGAGCAGAAATAATATCAACTATGAGTTTCAGATGGGCTAATTTATCTCTTATAAACAGTGGAAAGAGAACAATCTACAAGACTGTCAGATGATATAAAAGATTTGGTTTGTTGAATCTCCCAAAATGTTGACAGGCAGGTTTTGACTACATTAACCAAGATGACAGTCCAAGTACAGTGTATTCAACCAATGTGTCTGTCCAGACAAGGCACTGCCATTTTTAGTTAGATCTCAACCAAACTTTAGGAATTTCTTTTAGTCATGAATGAAAGTGTTTTCAATTATGAAGGGGGGGGATCTAGCTGCTCAGGCTGGTTTTCAAGTATTTGTTTCATTGCTGGGGGGGGGGATATATGTCTCAGTGCTTAACTACTCTAGGTTGTTGCTATGAGAAGCAAATGGTTCTCTTCCTCTATATACACTTTAGACCTGTCACAGCCAAGTGTCATGCTGCAAAGAGGGAATTTATGTATCATTGGTCACTGCCTAAAAGAATTTTTTTTTTAATTTGAAAGGGGAGGGTAAGGCTATATCCCACCTAGTCCTTTGAAACTAAAAAAAAAAAAAAAAAAAAAAAAAAAAAAAAATATTCATCTTTCATACACTATAAACAAGTCACGATATCCTTTTATTTTAAAGGTCGTCTTATAACCCATATGATGTACAGGAAAGTAGTAAATGAATTATACATTTTTAGAAATTCTGACAAAATACATGGTGTCATCTTTTCAACAGTTATATTTTAGTTAAAAAAAAAAAAAAAAAAAAAAAATTTGTCAGACTATCAATCTTCAGTGGAGTCAGCTTTGAAATTTACCATTAGTAACTTGACCTTTATGCATACACAAAGATTACTGGCACATGACACAAACATATTCATGATGTGCCTAAAGAAAGAATCTTGTTTGTAATACTTAAGATCCTCCATTATATCACTTTGCTTTCAAATGTTAAAAATTAATTTCAACTGCAGCCACCAATTTTAAAAAAGTCAAGCATATTTCTCATTTTTCGGGTGACAAGCAAATAGACTAGGTTTAATCCTTAGAACCCTGACTGAAAAAAAAATAACCAAAAATTTACTGTAGTCTGTTAAACAGATTACATTTAATAAGTAATTTAATAAGCAATTTAAAGAAAAAAATTCACTCCTTATATTTTATAGGCAATTATATAGAAATAGGAATTCCAAATTAGAATTCAGGCTTTCCAGGTATATGTACTTTGAGGCTGTGGCACAAATACTGGCCTGCTGTCAGCGAGACTTAAAATAGACCAGTTGTATCCTCTGCAGAGAGTAAGACCCCTCCCATCCAAAAAGTGGGGGCTTCCTGGGTGTGACATTAAACTGCATCATGCGAAACTAGAGTTCTGAAACTGGCGGGGTGGGTGGGGGTACGTAGAATTACCCCCCACCAGCCATTACTCCCAGGTTCCCTAACAGTCGTGGTACCTGTTAGGACCTCACCTATAGGTCAAATACAGCCCAGTCAGCTGGGGCTGCAGATTACACCAACTGTATCTCTGCAGAGGGGATAAGGTCCTGGATATGACACTAAATCTGATGGTGGGGTTCCAGTTTTGGAGAATGTAGAGTAACCCTCCATTGTCATTACTCCCAGGTCCACTGACTCGGAGTAGTAGCACTTGATAGGGTCCCATAGAACTGTTTTACATTTAACAGTGACAAATGACTTATGTTGACTTGAATTGTTAGTAATTAGAACTGTTTGATCATTTAACTGTAAACAAATGACTGATGTTGAATTGTTAGTGATACATAGCAATACTTGAAACCATCTAACAGTGTTTAAAAAGTTCAAGGTCATTTAATAATGCTAACAAAATGTGTTTACTGATCATATATATATATATATATATATATATATATATATATATATATATATATATATATATATATATATACACACACACACAATTTGGCATTGAATAACCTACAAGGGTTGATACGCCATAAAACCAAACCATATATATTCAATATATGTATAAATAGGATTTGGCATTAAATATCCAAAAATAGTTGACATGCCATAAAATACAATCAAATAGAGCTGTTTAAAAATTATTAGTCTTGGATAAGAATACTTAATACCATATTACCATGCAAATTATTTTTATTAATAGTCACTTGAATCTATAAAATTGTTTCCTAAAAAATTAGTTGAAGCTATATAATTGTTTGCAAGTTAGAAATACTTAAAGCCATATAATTGTGTATAAATCATAAGATACAGTTTTGTGCAAGTTATATATATTTGACAGGAATACTTGATATAACAATTGAAAATATAGTTACAACATAATCAAAAAGTTCAAATAAATCAAAGGTTAGCATTCAATAACTCAGGAATTAATATATCTTTAAACAAATAAACCAAACAAATATTGGCCACTTTGGATCTATTTAGTTAAATATTAGTAAATTAATTAAACTGAACTATTTTTTTTCATAAATTTTTCATAAAATTCCTCTTTTAATACTTTGATTTTCTTTAATGTTAAATTGCACAATTTTTCACTTTAACATTATTAAAGAGCGGTATAGCAGACCTACCACAGGTTTTTCACCAATCTATAAAATATTCAGGAGTGAGGTCTGAGGTCAATATTCAGAAAGTAGTGAACATAAGACATTGTACTTATAAAACTTGGATTTGCAATGTAATTATAAAGATTGCTTATTTGTCAAACTTTATATAATTTTCTAATGATATTATGGTAAATAGACCGAAGTAAGAGTTAGTTGGTTTTATGAAGTCGGTTCTCTGGTTATTTTCTGCTGAAGTCAGTTTAACATTAACTATATGTATTAACCCAACCCCTCCACCACAGACAGAATATGAAAAGATGAACTTTTAAGTAGAGTAAAGTTGGCTTGAATTCAGAGATTTCTTTCTAGACTGGTTGCCTAACCAAGTGTAAAGAACCCAGTCTGCTGTAATATTTATCCCTAACTGTGCATGTATGGATGGAAGAAGAGATGAATTCAGGGTTTTTTTTTCTATGGGCATTAGTGTGAAGTAAAATGCAAACAGCCTCATTCAGGATTTGGACTTGGGTCACAGATTCCATTTCCTATTGTAAATAACCATTATGCTATTGGGTGGAATTCAGTCTAACAATCATAGGGTACAAATTATGGTAAATAGTTGGACATTAAAATTTGCAGAATTGAGGTTTTAAACTTTATAATTAACAGACTGGGTTCTTCAGACTTGGTTTGGCACCTGATCTAGTAGGAAAACTGAATTCAAACCACCTGTACCACACACACAATTACTAATATCAAACTTATCTTGTTTAATTAAAATTTATAGGTTGTATTCTATTCCCCATTTAATAAAATTTAGTCTTTATTTGATGTAATATTGTGTCATTTTATTCTTCATGAAGAGGATTGGGGTGTGTGTGTGTGTGTGTGTGTGTGTGTACAACCATTTTAAACAGGCAAACACTTGACCTATAGATGGGACCCTGATGGGTATTAACATCCTGGATCATGTAATTCTGAAAGTTATGGCTACTAAGGGTTGATTCCACACTCCCGAGAGCTTTAGAACTGAAGCTTCACCCCCGGATGCAGTCTAGTGTTATACACAGGACACTTTTTTTTTTTTTTTTTTTTTTTTTAAGATCTTACCCCTCCACAGGGAATACAGTCAGTAGATTCTAGGCCCTACCAATGAGGCAAAGGAATCAAGAGTGATAGTAATATTTTCTAATTCCTTTACTGTCATCCCACATGCTGGAAGGAAATTCTAGTAGGATAAATGAAAGTTGACCATAATATTTACAAAGAGTGACAGCTCACCATCCACCGGAAGAGATAAGAGGTGGGGTTCTCATCCTTCTAGATAAAGATCTGAAAGAACCCCCCATCAGATTAGGAAGGTTCTTAAGCTGATGGGGCTCTAGAACTATTAGAGAAAAAAGTTGCAGGGAGGTAACCTGCTATGAGTCAATAGCTCCTTAGAAAGGATAAAGTGAAGGGTGGATATTAAAAATACTCCCCCCACCCAACTTTAAATGGCTTGGTTTCTTTTATTTCTTATCCCATGCCTTCTGGCTTAATTCATATCAAAAAGTATCTAACAGCTTTATTTTTAATTTATGTTTAGTTCCCTTTGATTTATCAAAGACATCACTTTGCTATTTGATGGCATTATCAAAATGGAGGCTGAAATCCAGACATAAGTGGCTTCAGAATTTCCAAGTAGAAGAGTAGAGATAATATAAAACCCAACATTAAAAGCGTTTAGTTTTTAACTAAATTCCTTCAAAAAGAGTTATCTCATTACAATTAAAAGCTAGCATTTTTAAACATTTGATAAATACATATGGCTTATTTGGGGGAATTTTGACATTGAAGATGAGAAAATAAGTAATGTTTTCAGCCACTTGTGCTTTAAGATATAGATTTGACTAAAAGGAATTATTAGAGTATTAAAAGCTTTTGGTTTTTAACTACATTTACAGAATTTTGTAAATGCATGCCATTCTTAAAACCTTTTTAATAATCCAAATTCTTGATATAACTGAAATGCTAGTCAGAATCCTTACAGATTATTACTGAATAGCAAGTTTGATCTTCATTAGGATCTACATACTTATGGCCTTATGCCAAATCTATTTTTTTTTTTAAGAGGGTTATAGGGAAAAATCACCAAGAAAGCACTAGCTCTTGCCAGATCAAAGTTAAACAATAATCCTGCTCAGTACTTTAAAGTGATAGAGTAGTTATGTTACAAACTAAGAAATACCGGGCCATTAGCTTAATCAGTAGAGTGTTCAGTAATGGTCCAGGAGGCTGGGGCTCAATCCCAGGGAGAGTCATACCAAAGACAGAAAAAGGTACTTGTTACCACCTTGCTTAACACTCAGCATTATAAGGTAAGGATCAAGGGTAATGTGGAGCAATCCAGAGCATGGAGTAGTACCCTTTCTACATCTTGGTGTAGTAGCTATTGAAAATTAAGCCTTCGGGTCACCCTTAACTAAAGTTGCCAACTTTACTATATTTCTAAAAAGAAAAAAAATAAGTTCTACAAACTGATATCATGTTATCTATAATCTATTTTTTTTTATATGCATTCTACGACATGGCAAAATAGTAATTCATGAAATTTGTTTATGTAACCATGTTAAAATGCTCTAAAATCAGAGAAATTTCTAACTATCTGCATCTTAATGTGGGTTCTGTGTTAATTCACACAGAATCAATTTCTCAAAGCAGAAGTAATGTGCTTGTTATAGAGTACTTCACCTTATTTTCCTATTATATAGTACTTAAATTCTCAATTGTATGCATATATGCACACAGCTATAGGTCAGCTGGGGCTGTAGAATACAGGGAGTGAAACCCAATGCATGATGAATTGATAGTTATCTAATATTTGATGCTCCAAAAAAGCTAGATATATTTCATAAATAAAGTATGACTACAAACTCACTGAGTATTTGTTTTCATGATTAAAAAATTGAAACTTTATGAAAATTCATTGGTTTAAATTTTCAAGTGAATTTTTTGAGACCATTGGCATTTTTTTCTTTTAGGAAATTCTTAGACATTTTGGTATTGTATTTTATTGACTGGCCCTTAGCACCTGCTTTTATCTTATAGGAGACTATTAATAAGACTGAAAATGTCAAGCTTAAGTCTACATATCTTTTGTTAATGTACCAAATGTGCTGAATTGAAAAAGCATGGCAGAAAAAAATTTCTTACAACTCTAAGAAAGGAAATCCTAAAATAAAACTTGTAATTCTTTGTTTCTGAAAGGTCAGCATGCTCACATGCGGATAGAGAGACAGAGCTGCTGAAGCGGCATAATTGTTGGTTTATTTTATAAAGGAACCTAAATTTTATATCAAGCAAAATTCCCGCCAGGCCACTTTTTAACCCCCCCCCACACCTTTGAAGAATAAGAAAACACTTTAGTATCTTTTTGTTTGGTTTGGTTTCTTTGTTTAATGGCATATCAACTTTTTAGGTTATTTAATGCCAAAGCCATTCTCCTAGAAGAACAGCAGTGGTACTATTTAACGCAAAGCTGGGAGGATAAGGGGGTTTATACCTTTCCCAGGGGTATTTGCCCGAAAGTGAACATAATAGCACGACTGGAGTACAAACTCGCGTATTACGATCCCGGAGTCCATCGCTTTACCCATTACACCAATTTTCCTTTTGTGTTTGCAATAATGCAATATAGTAATAAACTATGCCATTCCTAATTTTATATATTTGAAAAGCATATTTTAAATTTGTGAATAATTCCACCTATTTTGAATGGAAGCTGAGAAAATAGTTTGTAATATTGTCTAAAAACTTTAGAAGCCAGTGTAAACCTTAAACATTGATGACTTCAAGAGATAAAGGAGTCCTTAGAAATGTCCAACAATACATTCAGGGTGAACACTGCAAATCCCTAGTCAAATTGGAAAGAAATGCCAAGAAACTTGTTTCTCCAGTGCAATTCACAACTTTGACTGGTCAAAACTGCACTTCTAAAAAGAGTTTTTCATTTGCTTTCACACCATCTCAGATGGAACTTTTTCCTTCTGTCTCTCACAAAGGTCCTCTATATGCTCCAACCTTGTGTTACTCGGGTTCTCTCCCAATGGTCATCAACAGATGCCATGTTACTTTGGACAAGTCTTTATGTACACAAAAACTCATAAGTGATAGTAATATTAAGGACTTAAACTGTGTATGCAAATAAAAGTGTATTTTTGTTTTGGTTAAATGAAAATTGTTTCATCAAATACAAACTAAATACTTTCGGTTCATACATAACTTAGAAGATCTCATTTATATATGAAATCAGCTTTGGAATTTCATTACCGGACATTGGCATGATGGTTAGTGTTCACCAATGGCCCAGGTTCAATCCAAGGTCAAGTCCTGAAAAGTACTTGATGCCACCTTGTTTAACATTCAGTATTACAAGGTATGGATCAAGGGTAAAGTGGGACAATCCAGAGAAAGGAGTAACGCCCTCTCCTACACCTTGGTGTAGTAGCTATCAAAAAGAGAGACTTGGTCACCCTCGACCAGTCGCCAACTATGTAACAAAACACGTGTGTGTGGTGTGTGAGTCAAAATATAGGCTTAGCTGTATGTGTGCATGTATGGTTGTGGGTTGGTCATGGGTTTGTATATGCATACCTGTAAATATGTAGGTCCATATAGGGGGTTCAAAAATTAGAATGCTCACCTCTTCAACCAGGGAATAGTCAGAAGAATAGGGTAGAGAGAGACACAAAGGTTAACCAGGAGACAGTGGGGAAAAAAGAAAGGGAATCTGCCACCAGAAGTGAGAGGAGTGACCCAAGAGAAGAGAGGCAGAGAGACACAGTCAGAGAGGGACTAACAGACCACTCAGAGAAGACACAGGAAGAGGCAGCAGCGACTTGGCTACCAGACCAGATACAGTGATGGTTAAGAAAGGTACCCATACAAAAGAGATGGGGGAGGACCAGAGATATACGTAGATAGGTGAGAAGTTGTTTTTTTTTTTTTTTAAGGGGATTTTATTATGAAGGATCACACTTTTCTCTAAAAGCATTTACTCAACTTTGTGTTTACACCTTGTTTCTTTGTGGAGTCATCCCGGGACATGCTTTACATTTCGATTTTCAGAGAACATGCAAACATGATGTGGGGTCAGAATCATGCAGCAGGAAATGCATGCCCCAGAGTATTGCCACATACAAAACATGCTACCATTTCAGCCACTATACTGACCATTAGACAGAAATGGCATGGTGTAATTATGTGCATAGATACATAAAAATGTAACAATCTACAGCAGTTAGTACAGTATTTGTGGTTACAAATTCAGAAAAATTATCTGTTGAAATTACAATCTAAAAAGGTCAGAATGTTTAAAACAGCAGCCTTTATATGCTATTTTCGATCTTCCTCCCAGTTAATATTGATGCAATAGAACCTACCCAAATGTGCAACTCAAAACAGTTTATATTTAAGATTAGATTATTTCAACATTTCAAATGAAAAGATAACCTTTGCTCAAGAGTCAGACTAGACTAAAAGATACAATTTTAGAAAGTGTGTGCGATTAATTCAACTCTTACATCATTGAATGTATGGAAAGGCTGCATCTTGATCTAGTATTCTCATGATGAGTTTGATAGCTAACAAAGTCTGGTGGTACTGTAAGATACTGCTGGAGCAGTCTGGTTTAGTGATAAATATGCTTTGGTCTTGAAACTAGGGTCATCTGATGAAGACTTTGAACATACAGCCTTTCCCTCCACATGAAAGAGAGGGAGACAGTTATGTTAAGAGCACCAAAGTTTATCAGCAAAAAACATGTTCAAAACTTGAATGTGTTACAATATTAAAAACAAACAAACACAAAAACACACACAAACAAAGACAAAAACACAACACACACACAAAAACACAAACAAACAAACAAAAACAAAAACACACACACACACAAGATTGAGCAAACCTATGTAGATTCTTTTGGGTACTTCTAGGTACAATGATTAGCCAGCATTTTTTGTTTGCAGATTACCAAATAGAGTTTGATCCTCACTAAGTACCCCATGCCTATGGCCTTGTGCCAAATTCCACTTTTTGAGAGGGTTATGGGAGAGTCACACCTAGATTACCATATCAAAGTTAGGCAACAATAATCCTACTCAAACCCAGGAAGAACAGAAACCCTTGTTTTGCAGACAAAGCAAACCTTAGCAAAATTACTTTCATTTTTATGAATCTTGTCCGTCAATAAAATTTAATTATGCTTATAGTTATTGGATACTAACTTAGTTGGCTATTCCAGTCTTATCACATGGGGAAATATTTATTATTCACAAGCATATTTTCAAGTTTACATTCTTTCTATATAAAAAAAAATTAAAAAAATAGATAAATCCAAAAGATTACTTAATAAGTCCTGGGCCTAACAAATAAAGGAACTTTTAGGCAAAAATTCGTCTTTTCATCAACAGTCTCCTTTTAGGGTGATACACCGATTCCAACACTAACAATTCAATGCCATTTTTGCAGAAAAATTTGTTTGGCCTCAATACGCCTCAGTTTCCAATATCCAAGCCAAATCTCTTTCCCCGAAGCATTCTTTTGAGTTCTGCAAACAGCCAGTAGTTGGGGGGGGTCAGATCTGGAGAATAGGGTGGGTGCAGAAGCAATTTGAAGTGCAATTCATGTAGTTTTGCCATTGTTACAATTGACTAGTGACATTGCATTCTCTTGTAAAAGAGCATCTTTTTCTTCATTTGTGACAGTTTTTTGGCAATTTCTTCCTTCCAATACACCAATAATGCTATGGTTCTTCCTTTCTCAAGGTAATCAAAACAAAATAGAGGTGAAAACCTTGCCTGCTGATGTTTGTCTGGTTGCTTTCACCTACGGCTGTCTAATCAGCAGACTGCTGATTCTACTCCAGAGTGAAGTGGTGGATCCATGTTTCATCCATTGTCACATTTATGCAACAAACTACTTTTTGCATTGAAACAGTTGCAAACTACGCTCTGAATCATCAATGCATTGTTTTATTATAGACTAAAAACGAGGCACCCATTTTGAACACAGCTTTCTCATTGACAAATGTTCATGCAAAATGGTAAATACACTGCCTTCTGATATCTTCAACACCACTGCTATCTCATGCAACTTTAATTTATGATCGGTCAAAACAAGTTTTTTGTGTTTTCCGGGACAACTGCCGAATTTGGGTGACCTGAGCATTCAACAGTATCTGTGTCTGTATGGCCACGTTCAAAGTCAGCATACCACCTCTGAACTGTTGTTTCAGACGGAGCAGAGTCCGAATACTTATTAAGCTATCTTTTCCCATCAGAAAGCAATGCTTTATCAACACACAATTCAGATTTTTCTATCGTTTTGAAAATTTGCAAAAGTAGCTTTACTTAAATAACTAATTTACAAAGTAAAAATCTGATTAGGCACAAATTTTGTCGTGTGCCATTTGACGGTTAGTACTTTATAAAAATGAAAGAAAAATAATCAGATTTTTTTTTTAATAAGTTGCACCATCTATATGTCAGGCCCAGGACTTATCGAGTGATGTGTTATACATTGTGTGTACTTCAGACTTTTGGAAAAAGTGATTTTCCTTATTTGAAGTTTACATTATGACAAGTTATCCATCAACATAACTCAGTAATTGAGCATTCTCACAAAGTATGCACCATAGCACCCATTGACTTGTACTTAGCCCACTACATGATCTGGTGTTGGAACCTAGAATATGCTGACTGCAGTGCCTCCACTCCAAAAGGGTATAGGGATGGATATAGAGATCAAGAAAGAATCCTACCATTGATGACAAACTAGTTTTCAATAATTCATCTTAATGAATGATATACAGAAGTAATAGTTCACTAAAAATAATTCAGAATTAGCATTGCTTTTATCAATCCTAGAATGGTTATAATGAATTCTATAGAAATACTCAAAGCTTTCAAGAAAATGAATGGCGGAAGGAAAATGAGGAATTCTTTTGAAGGATTAAAGAAATCTATTCTAGTATAGCTGCAGGTGACAGATTGCCATCTTGTTTTAAAAAACTGAACTTATTTTTAAGTCTTCAAAACTGAGCATCTTCTGAAGAGTGAACAGAGTTTGTGTGTGCATATATATAAATCTGTTTCCTATCCTAGTATTATGTACTGAGAGGGGAATGAGAGATTGCAATCCCAAAAGAGCGGTAACGTCAAACAGGTTATGCTGCATGCATCTCTGGCAATGTTATTTGTCAAGAAAACAAAAGCTAAAATGTAATAGTTTTCTCCCCCCCACCTCACACACATGATTGAAAAGAAATGATTGCAGTTTAGCGTGTTGACAAGACATCCTGCAATTAGTCAAACATTACACATACTGACCTTATAAATAATAAGATTACAGCAAATCAAGACTTCCTTTTAACTGGCATTGTATAGAATAGCAGAACTCAGCTGACATCTGTAGTCGACTTGTCAGCCGTTTGTGTGCATTTCTATTGGTTGTAATATATCTATTACTAAAATTCACATTGTTTATATATTTTTTTCAAGATTTTTATGAGAACAATATACTTCTATTAGTCTAAAGTAATTTCTAGTCCAATTTAAAACTTAATTTGGGAGACTTTGTATATTCAAAAAACGATTTTGATTCCACAAATTCACAATCTAACAGAAATAAAAATAAAGCTCTAATTAGAATTCTTCATCTTTCCCCAAGTATGTAATTACCCATCCCCAACTACCATAGACTGCAATACAAGGTCAATTTTTCAGTGGAGTATTGCTGGTTTGAATCCAGAGTTATCTTTCTAGACCTGTTGCCATATCACAGTTAAAAAAGCCTGGTCTGCACTAGTATCTTTCTAGACCTGTTGCTATATCACAGTTAAAAAAGCCTGGTCTGCACTAGTATCTTTCTAGACCTGTTGCTATATCACAGTTAAAAAAGCCTGGTCTGCACTACTATTTATCCATAGCTGGGAGAGTGGAGTTAGAGGAAAAATAGATTCATGACTTTCCAAGGGGAGAAGTGCAAAGTGAAATGCAAACAATAGTCTAGAATTTGAACTTAGCTTGTCTCCATTTCCTAGGATGATAATTGTTATGCCATGCCCTTTCATTCATCTTTCCTAAGCTGAAGCATCAATATCATCATTAACGGATGTTTCATAGCTTATCTAGTAGATATCAAATGCTTAGAAGGGGTAAACAACAATTTTGCTTCATTTTATTCCCAGTTAAAAATAATTTTTCAAGTAGATTTTTTTTGCTAAGAGAAGATTACTTCAAGAGAACCTCATTGTGCAGTAATGGTAAAGGAATTAGTTTCATAGATCAATTACTGAATAATGAACATGATTCAAAGTATTCCACACTTGCTGCCTTGTGCTAAATCCAAGCTCTTGGGGGAGATTTTGTATAATCCTATTTACCCAACCCCTCCACTCAGGCAGGATATGACACAAGGTCAGTTTTTAAGCGGAGTTTAACAGGTTTGAAATCAGAGTTTTCCTTCTAGACTAGTTGCCTCACCAAAGCTGAAGAACCTAGTCTGCCCTACTATTTACCCATAGCTAGAGGGAGAATAATTGGATTCATACCTTTCCCAAGGGTATTAGTGCTATGTGAAATGCAATAAGTCTCGTCCAGGATTTGAACTCTTGTCGCCGTGTTCATTTCCTACGACGATAACCATTACACCACGGGCATTTTCCCACGGGAGATTTTGTATAATAGTTAACAAGCAAGTTTAGACTATAACAAGCTGTCTTGTGTATAACAAGAAATTATATCCAGTGGCAAGGTTTCAATCCTGCAGAGTTTAAAAATCACCCTTTGTTGCCATTACTAGGTCCACTCTGGTCTGTTAGGGTACAATGTATAAGTCAAAGATTTGTTTGTAAATTATCAGTATAAAAAGAAATACCTGAAACCATAAAATTATACAAATTATTTGTATTAATATTTACTTCAAGTTATAATTGTATACAAGCGATTATTACTCATTTAAAACCATAGATTTAAAAAAAAAAAAAAAACGTCTTCAGCACTAAATAACCCAATGCGAGTTGACATAGCATAAGAAAAAAAGTTAACCCACCACTGAGGGAGTATGATTCTCAGAGTTGTTTGGCTTTAAACTTCTAAACCATCAAATTCAGCCTTTCACAGCTTTGAAGACAAATTAAAATTGCACACCTATATTTTAGAACCTGATATTCCAGTGGTTTCTGGAAGGAAAAAAAAAAAATCTCAAAGTAATTGAAAAGGTTCAAAGTTTTTCCATTGCTTTGTTTTATGGCATGTTAACCATTGTTGGTTATTTAAAACCAAATCCTTTTTTCATATACAGTGTAACCAGGATATAAGAGACCGTGATATAAGATAGATTTTATCTGGTCCCAAATGTGTTAACTAAACAAAACAGACCAAACCCGGATATAAGAGACCCAGTCTCCTGTCCCAAACAACTCTCATATATTCGGGTTACACTGTATAAAAATGTGTAAACACTGTATTGATTTTATGGTATCCAGCAGGAATAGTTTAAATCTCCCATAATTGGTTCCCTCGTACTTTCTGCTCAATCTTGAATCATCACAGTTGTGTATATTGCAAAAGCAATGGGATCTTTGCATGTACATTACTAATTCATAAGTGTTGAGCATTTATTTATACTGGCATGTTGTAGCATTTATTTTTAAATTTAGTTCTATAAGTAGCAGCAGTAGCTAAAAGATATTTAAGTACAGTAGTTAAGAACAATTATAAAAATGTGTAGACAAAGGACATCTACATTGTTTAATCAAATATGTATTAAAGTAATGCTGCCCAAATACACATTTAAGAGACAATTTGTAAACATTGATACATAGGATAAATAGAACTGTTTGATCATTTAACTAAGTCATGTTTGCACTCAGTTTAAGTATCAAACAGTTCTATTTGACCCATAGTGCTATCACTCCAAGTCACAATGGACCTGAAAATGATGGCAATGAAGGGGGTACTCTACATTCTCCAAACTCCAGCATTACTGCATCCTCCCCAGGTGGCGGTGGGTCTTACACCTTTGCAGAAATGCAGTTTTTATATATTACAGGTCCAGCCTATTGGGCTGAATTAAATTTGGACAAAATTCAAAAGGCTTTAAATTTTGTTATAAAACTAATGTATTAAGCAAGGCCTTATTAGCAGACAAATTCCAATGTGTCTTAAATGTGAAAAGGTTCCCCCATCTTTGTCATCGCATTGTAGCTACCGAGTTTCAGAATAATTGAGAAGAGTAATTTCAGTTATTTATTAAATGGCTCAGCATGAGTGTAAACCCCACAAAATCATCATTGTTAAAAATTGAACTGGAAATTGCTTTATTCTAAGAACAGTTTAAATAGAGAACTTTTGGATTAAAGCACTTTCTGTTTAGTCATGAGTGGTGTTCTTTTTATAAGGAGGTACTTATGTCAATGGAACTGGACAAAAGGTGTTTTGATGCTGTACCATGACATGATGCATATTCATTTGTGTCTCAACAATGTTAAAAAAATAAAAATCACAATTGCTTGCATTAAAATGACTAATAAGCAATGCCATCATCAGTTCAAATGCAGACAAAAACAAGTGCTGAGCTATACATAAATAATCCAGTCATTTAGGATGGAATGATACTAGCAGAGGAAAATTTTTAGATAAAATTGAAATCAGTAAAAGAAATGCCAAGACCAACACATGATTTTATAGAAAAGTTATTTTTCATTTCCTTTCAGTGTTTAAGTTTGAGTTTTGTTTAACAGCATATCAACCCCTGTGGGTCATTTAATGCCAAAAAGGTTATTTTGAATTTCAGTCATTAAAGTAGCAGTTCTATAGAGATGTTTGGTTATATCTTGCTGAAAAAGTTGCTTTCTTTTAGAAAATTAAAAATGTTTTTAGGGTTTGTATTAAAGATGTCCCTCAGGTTTCTTGCTTGATAGTACTTGGTACGGATATGTTTAAGGTTGTTACAATTTAGGATATGTTTGGTTGTGAGTTGTACTTTGCATGATGGGCACACTGGGGCATCCTCCCCTTTTAACAGGTGTGAATGAGTAATGTGGGTGTGCCCAATACGCAATCTGGCAAGTATTACTTCTTCTCTTCTGATGCTTCTGTAGCCTGTTGGCCACTCTCCGATAGCTTCTTGTATTTCATGGAGTTTGTTTTGGGTCTGATTGTCCCATGATTTCTGCCATTTGTCTGATATAAATTTCTTTATGGTTGGTTTTAGATCTGTATATGGGATTTTTGATTTGCACATATCAATTTGAAGAGCTTTTTTTGCAGCTTTGTCTGCTTTTTCATTTCCTTGGATGCCAATGTGACTTGGTATCCAGGTGAATATGATATTATTTTTAGAGAGGGTGTTTAGTTTGTTTAGGAGCTTTGTGATCAAGGGGGATGATGTATCTCTGTTCTGTAGTGCTAGTAGGACTGATTTGGAGTCTGTGTATATGATAAATTTGGAAGCTTTATGGTTTGCTATGATATTCATAGCTAGATCAATGGCTGTGGTTTCTGCACTGTAAATTGAAGCTTCATTAGGTAGGCGTTTTAGGGTTTCTTTTTTTTGAGAAATAGCAGCACAGCCTACTTTTTTTCCTTGTTTGGATCCGTCTGTATAGATGTGATAGTGATCTGGGAACTTATTTTGTATTTTTATGAGTTTCTCTTGATAAGTGATGGGGGGGTGTTTTTATTTTGGGTAACTTAGCCAGTTCTAAGTTTATAGTTGGTTGCCTTATGGTCCATGGTGCCGTTTTGGAGAGTATGGTATGGTGTACTATTTTAGTGTTGATTTTGATTTCGTTGAGGAGGTCACTTATTCTTAAGCTAAAAGGTCTGATTTTTTTTTTGGTTATTTTGATACAGGTCTTCATATTTTGTTTTGCCGGTGTAGTCATAAGCAGGATTTTGTGGACAGGAGATGAGTTTGATGTAGTACTGTAGTGCTAATTTTTGTCTTCTTAAATAGAGAGGGGGTTCGTTTGCTTCTATGTATAGACTTTCCTTTGGGGAAGTATTAAAGGCTCCTAAAGTAAGGCGAAGTCCTTGGTGGTGTATTGTTTCCAGTCATTGTAAGTAGGATTTTCTGGCTGCTCCGTATATGAAGCAGCCACAGTCAAGTTTTGATCTTATTAGAGATCTATATAGCTTGATAAGTGTCTTTCTATCAGCACCCCAGTCTGTGTGGGCTATGGCTCTCAATAGTTGCATGGCTTGATTGCATTTTATTCTTAGCTTTTTTATATGTGGGATAAAGGATAATTTAGAGTCAAAGATAATGCCAAGGAATTTATGTTCATCTGTTATGGGTATTTCAGTGTTATTTAATGTAAGTTTAGGGTGGTTGTGCATCTTGTGGATTTGACAGAAGTGTACACATTTTGTTTTACTATTTGAAATTGTAAATCCATTTTCTGTGGTCCATTTTTGGATTTTATTTATGCATTGTTGTACTTTCCTTTCTATGGTTGTCATGTTTTTTGAATTATAGCAGATGAGGAAGTCATCTACATATAATGACCCTTTGATTTCTGGAGGGAGGCAGGATGTTATGCTGTTTATTTTTATTATAAATAGGGATACTGATAAAATACTGCCCTGAGGAACTCCCACCTCTTGTGGCTTCGAATCAGAGTATGTGCTGCCAATTAGTGTCCTGAAAGATCGGTCTTCAAGAAAGTTTTGGATGAAGATGGGAAGTCTACCTTGTAACCCAAAGTTTTTAAGGTCTTTGAGAATTCCGTATGGCCACGTTGTCTCATAGGCCTTTTCAAGGTCAAAAAAGACTGCCACCAGGTGTTCCTTTTTTATGCATGTTTCTCTGATTAGGGTTTCTATATGAACCACCTGGTCCATTGTGCTTCTTTTTGTTCTGAAGCCTGCTTGTAGGTTTGAGAGCAGTTTATTTGATTCAAGAAACCATATTAGTCTTTGGTTTATCATCCTTTCTAAAGTTTTGCATGCACAACTAGTTAGGGCTATGGGTCTATAGCTGGTGGGATTTGTTGGGTCTTTTTGTTTTTTGAGGATGGGGATGATTGTAGCTTGCTTCCATAAAGTAGGGATATTGCCTGAGATCCAGATATTGTTATATATGTTTAGGAGATATTTCTGGGAAATTGAGGGTAATTCTTTAAGAAATGTGTAGTGGATTTCATCTGGACCAGCAGCTGAGTTATTGGATTTGGATAATGAATTTTGGAGTTCATCTAGGGTGAAAAGTTGGTTGTAGCATTTAGTATTGTCAGAGGTGAACTTTATTTTGTTCTTTTCTTCTTTGATTCTGATGGAGTTAAATTTGTTGGAATATTTTTTGGTAGATGATGCTTGGGCAAAGTTTTCTGCCATCAGATTAGCTATTTGTTTTTCATTCAATGCTTTTGTGCTTCCTTGGGAGAGATGATTTATAGGAGTGTGGACAGTTTTATTTGATATTTTCTTTAAAGTTCCAAATTGTTTTGGGATTAGTACTCGAGTTTATTTTTGCAGTGAAGTTTCTCCAGGAGGACCTTTTAGCTTCTTTAATTGTGCGTCTAGTTTTAGCTCTTTGTTGTCTATAGTTGTCTAGATTTTCTGATGAAGGGTTGGTTTTAAATTTCCTCTTTCAGTGTTTAAAAAGGATTTCCTTTCTCCAGCGTAACACATTTAATAAAAGGAAAAAGATTTTCACAAAATAAAATGAACCTCCCCCCCCACAACAGTAAGCAGATAATTCATTCACTAATTTTAATCATGGCAATGGAATTTAGTGACCTCGGTTCAAATCTTGGTTTGGTTTGGTTTCTTTGTTTAATGGCATATCAACTCTTTTTAGGTTACTTAATGCCAAAGCCATTCTCCTAGAATAACAGTACTGATACTATTTAACCCATAGCTGGGATTCAAATCTTGGTTTCATTTCACTTCATGCTAATACCCTTGTTCTTCATGCAGCTTTGGGCAGACTGGGCTCTTTAGCTTTGGTATGGTAACCAGTCTAGGAGAAAAACAATCCTGCTCATGGCAGAGAGGTGGGGTAAATACATAGTCATAGGTGCCTTGTGCAGTATTAAATCAAGCAGATTAGATTTTACTAGAAACTCTTCTATTTATGGTTTTGTGCCAACCTAAGCTATTATTTCAGCAAGATCTATATCTTTAAGACCTTTTTCCTTCAAACAAACATGGTAACACTACTTACAATATGGGATTGTATGTAAGTATATATAAGAGAGAGCGGGGTAGGAGGAAACAAATCCTCTCATTTTAGTTTAATCAAACATCTATATCCCCACCTCTAGATTTTTCCTCCTACTGAGACTAACTTCAAAGAACCAGGCTAGGAATTTTTTTTTTTTTTTTTTTTTTTTTTTGAGAGGGTGGGATAGAGGAGAATATTAATGACTTGCAAAAATGATTTTCTTAGTTGCTATGGTACAAACATCTATAGTATAATCAAGATTTCTTGTCAGAGATTTGATATCTAAACTGGGTAAAATCTTAGAGTTCTTAAAACCAGTAAAACCTGCTTGTATTTTGTACTCTTATTTGTTTAATCTAATTCCAACTTAAAATTGACATTTACAATAATTTTGTTGAACTTGGGGAATTAAATATTGTATGCTTATAGAATCTAGATTTGATATTCTTTAAATCCCTTTTAGCATGTTCATTGTAAACAAAATCCAGTATCTTTGATATACATAATATAACCATTGACAATTTAGATGCACATTAACATGAATGGTCATTGATGTAGAAAATGGAAATGATGTGCTGAGTTTAAATTCTAACTGGCTGTATGTGTTTACTTTGTACTAATGCCCTTGGGAAAGAAAGAAATCCATTTTTTCCTACCAGCTATGAGTAAAAGTGGGACAGATTGGGCTCTAGCCTAGGTAAACAGCCTGTCAAGAAAAACTGAAAACTAAGAGGCAGTAAGAAAAAAAAAAAAAATTTTGAGACTGTTCAAGCAACTTCTGTGACAACCTCGATTCTAAGTTGTATCAGCCCTCATCTTTCTCTTGGCCATCACTAATGACAGACTTGCTGCAGATTTTTTGGCAGGGGAATTTCCTGTGTTATAGTAGCTCAAGTGCTGGACAGTAGCCTCAAAGCAAACAAATTCAAACTCCAATAGTGCTGTTACATCTACTTTCAGACTGATACCCTTGGGAAAGGTACTGAACCTCATTCCTCCCCTCAGCTATTAAGTTAAAAACCATAACAGCTATTCTACAAAGATGGCTTTGGCATCATATATATATATATATATATATATATATATATAAATATAAACCAGGGCCTTGCAAAGATTTAAGTATAGAACAATGACCTTGTGAGGCTAATAGCTTACCATCCGATTTTAACCATGATAGATTTTTTTAACAAATAAATGAATTTATAACCAATTAAATTTTCAAATACTGTGTTAATATTGTTTGTTTTTTTTTTTAAAGCAAAAAAGCCTGTACATATTCATTTCGAGAGCTGTTTAGTCAATATTCTAGAGCCTTCTTCAGATGAAAAATATGTAGAAGTAAATCCCCCCCCCTTCCCAGTTGGAGAACATTTCTGGTTTTCACGACCAAGAAATAAACATCTTCCTACTCCTTCACATAAATTATATACCTGAAGGTTGTAGAATAGGTTGGACAAATGTTACAAAGGAAACTAGAATGACTAACTCTTCAAAAAGACAGTGCTTTTGATCACTTGCATTACAGTCATCTCGTCTGGTCGTTCTCAACCAGTTGTTACTCCTCTTGCTGCAATCTTTAGTCACTCCCTGCTGGCTTAAGTTCTTTACCGATAGGATGAATCATGAAAACACTTTGAGCATGTTCTTTTATTCATTTTTGATTACATCTTTCCAACAAATTATTTGGGACTTAACTTAGGTCATAGATGGAAATATTGTGCAGATCCTTCAAGAGCTCTTGGCTAACTAATTTAAAGTTGAAATCTAACTTCTAAAAGTCCTGTCACCTGACTGAGAATCCAAGCTCAAGTTGATCTTTGTGGTGGTGGGTCATCACCTAGCCATTAAACTTATCTGACAATAACAGTTTCTGCTTTGGGACAACCATTTAAATCTTTAAATTACCTTCACTACCTCTCAAATAATAAATACCACAAATCTATTTAACATTAGATAAATGTGCAAAAAACAAACACAAATTACATCAATATAACAAGTATTTAATCTTTTGTGGCTCTGAATGCTATATTTCTGTGAAGCGTTTTATTTGAACGAGAGAAACTTGAATTGTTAAAAATCAACAATACCTAATTGGTGGTGGTTAACATTTTAATTCAACCATAAAGATACTATGCTTATCAAATAAGATTTTCACAAATCAGTTTGTAACCCATCTTATATAATTCATACAACCATTCTTTCATAAAATACTTTGTAGAATTTTTTTTTTTTTTATAAAAACAGAATTGATATAACTTGACATTCATCTACAGTGTTAAACCCATTCTGAGGTTATTTTAAGATGGTAGATATTTACCAAGCTTAGATTGACACAAAGCCAGAAATATAAGGTACCTTGTGAGAATCAAACTCATTAGTAATGGCTTTCAAGTCTTCCATTTTAAATCACTATCTTTGCAAAATAAAAAATTTCTATACCAGCTTAAATTACAAATCTCAGTTTAGTCTGGCACAAGGCTTAGATTAAGGAGCATCAAATGAGGATGTAAATATGGTCTGTGAAATCAGCTTGTTAACCATTATAGCATGGTCGGTATCCTAAATAATAATCAAGCACTGAATAAGCTGAACCATTCTCACGTTGGTTTTGTCAAAATTGGTCGAGTGATTTGAATTAATGACTTGTTGACAGCAACCATAAAAGGATTTTCTTGTGGCCACTTGAATAACAAAAGTCTTCCATTGTATTATCTTGTTTCCATAACAAGTCAATTGTGCAGAGAAATGGACCATAAATGATTTACTTAAAACCCACCAAGACTGGTTGGCTGGCCTAATGCCATGGTAGAAGGTAGATAGAAGGTGCCACTCCTAAGAATACAGAGTTATAAACATCTTTGGAAAGATATCCAAAACTACTAGCTTAGTGGTTAAGTTTCAAATTTGACAGTGGGTCTATTCACATTCCATGACAAGGCAAAAATGTTGCACAAGATACCATTTACAGGTAGGAAGATAAATTTCTCAGCATATCAAGGGTTTAAATAGTTCTAAATAAAACAAAACAAATTTCTAATTTCATCTATCAGGTTTTCATTTGAAGTCAGGGAATTTGATGATTGAAATAAAGTCTGACAGAATGAGAATAGATTGTTTTTTTTTTTGTGTGTGTGTGTGTGGGGGGGGGGAAATCAGAGACATTTTTTGCTAGAGATCTACCAGCATGAGAATCCAAATGGTTTATGAAAACTTAATGTACATCAAATTTATGTAAAGCATGTTAAGGTTTAATTTAATATCTATTCCTCAGCAAATTTGTTCTCAAAGAATGCGAAATACTAAAAGACGAATAGAATTTTTAAAAAATTGATTTAATTGAGCATTCATACACTTTATATAAATCACGATTCTCTCCAATTTGATTCAGTAATAAGTCATTTGCATGTGGCAGCACCTTCCTCACTACACCAACTCAGTACAAATGACTAACAAGTAAGGTGAATTGACCATGTTAGAGAATTGGATTTTTACTGGGTGCTCCATTTTTTTGTTTTGCCAAACTAAACTTAGTAAATGATCAAGTGTAATGGTGAAACTTCTAATGGCTATTTGATAAAGAAAGTGTCTATTCCTTCAGGTTAGATCTTTCTATTGCTCTTAAGGTGTACATATTTAGCCAATCCCTCCATTGTAAGCAGGATATGACAAGAGTACAGTTGGTTTGAATTCTGAAGTTTTCTTCTGAAACTGTTTGCCTAACCAAAGGCTAAAGAACGTGATCTGCCCTTCTATTTACCCATAGATAGTAGAGAGGAAATAACTAACATAGGACATTGTGAAGCAAAATGTAAACAGCCTTGTACAGGATTTGAACTCTGGTCAGATTACATCTTATGCTAAGCATGCCTTAAAAAGGTGCAAGATCAGGATAAATACCCTATAATAAAAAAAAATAAAATAAAAAAGTGTCTATTCCACATGCAAATATGAGTCCCATCAATTTACTAGAGACATTTTAAAAGAAAAAGCTATAAATTTTAAAGCACAAAAAAAGACAGTTTTACAAAAAAAAAAAAAAATCAAAGTTTAATTAGATTATTTTCCTTGACTCTCACAGTATTTTTGTCAATGGCATATCAACCTTCCTGGGTTATTTAATACTAAATCCATATTTTTTTTTTTTTTTTTTTTTTTTTTTTTAAGGACAGTTGTGGTACTATTTAACCCATGGCTGAGAGGATAAGAGGATTCATGCCTTTCACTATGTTATTTGTATGAAAGTGAATGTGATAGTGTGACTGGAGTTCAAACTCGCATACTATGAATCCACAGTCCAACGCTTTAACCATTACACCATAAAGTAAGAGAATGTTTTTTGTTGGGTAAGAGAAGTGATCATCATGCTGGCTCTTCTGCCCAGCAGATATATCTCAGAATAGCATTTGAGTTTTCATAAATACTCAGTATCTACAAGAAATTGATAGTACAAATAATGTAAGATATGTGAAACAGGTGGATTTGCTCTTCTCTTAAAGAGCATCCGGTTTTATCCATTTGGTCAAAACAAGTAACCCAAATAATCTAAACAACAATTATGAGTGACTGTCAGAAGAGGTTGCCAAAAGAGGTTGATATGGGTTATGGCATGTTTGAAGTATGTAGCAAACAAATATTCAGTTTTCAAGAGAGGATAGATACCAGACCTTCTCATGGGAATTGGGATGGCTTCTTTATAATTGCACTAAATCAAACTAAAACATCCAATGTTACAGGAGTAGGGGATTATCCATTGATTATTCTTATATACAGTATCAGTTAATTCTTATCAAGTATCCCAAAAGCCATATAGACCAATATATGATAGATTCAAGTTTGCATTGGAACTGTCCAAAATTTTCTTCCCAGCATTTTAAACCATCACTGGTAACTTTCACACAAGTTATGCTCACATATCAATAGTATGTAGTTTGGGTTTTTTAAAGTAATTTTCCATTAATAGATAAGATGAAGGTTTTAGAATTTAAATATAGCAAAAAGGAAAACTTATATACACCAAGAATGTAAAACTAAACAAATGCAGTAGGCACAAAGCTTTGTGCTTTTGCTAAGTAATTTATTTAAGACAGCATCTGTTTGTGACATTCCTTCCTTAAAATTACACACCAGAACTGCTAATCTTTTCTTTGCTTCAAAGCTTCTCCATTAAAGATCTTTACCTCAATTTTATTGATCTTTTCTGTTAAGTCTCCTTGCTTGGGTATCGACTTGCATGAAATGCCAAAACTATAAAACTTTAGAGTTCAATGGCTTCTTTTGTTGCGGGTGGGGGAATTCAGCAGTAGATCCAAAACTTTTGATTGGTCAAGTTTATTTGTTTAGTTAGTGCTAGGGATTATATAGTAAAGTTCCTATTCAAAGTTCAATATTAATATATCCAATGATAAACTAACACTGAATAAACGGAAGGAAAGACAAGCTAAGCTCATTTACACATACAGGAACATTTAATAAGTACATAAACAAACAAGTATTAACACACAAATGTCTCCCAACAGATTAAATGTGTGTGTGTGTATATATATATATTTGTTCTATTAACAAGCAGCATATGAAAGGGAAGTGTAAGAGTAAGAGTCTAGTTTGGTGGTTTAGCTATGTGGACCGTTTCAGTGATTGTCCAAAGAACAAAGGATGAACGAGGTGGATTTGGATTGACACATGACCAAAGGACACTCCATCCAAGAGAGACATTAGTCTCCCTACAATGGCATATCAACTGTAGGTTATTTAATGCCCAAACTGATTCATTCATTAGTGAATGATTGTAACTCAATCATTTGTAAAGAAAAAAATTATAGCTTCAACTCTTAATATAAGTTTGCAGTTACGTTTTAAGTATTCCTAATTTTTTAAAAGACCTATTTGACTGATAAAACCCTAGCAGGTATTGCCACTCAAATGGGTGAAGCACAAATGCTAACCCCCAACTTATTGGGTTGTATATTGCTTGATCCTCTAACATTTTAAACATCTTTGTGCTTTTTTAATAAATAAAGGCAGAGTGAGAAAGTTTTTTCCATAAATCTTGCTAAAACATTACTGCTGTAATATTGAAACAAAAAGATTATACTAGAATATACCCATGAATAATGACAGTTTAATTTTATATAAAATATCTGATCCAAATTAAAAGATTTCAGACTCCAAAAAGAATAAATCAATAAATAATTGTAAAAAAAAAAAAAAAACTGTCATGTAGCATTCTTAGAATTATCTGAAAAATCAAATTGTCTGTGTCCTTAATGAATAGACTCATTTTCTCTCTTGTTGCTGTCAAGAGATAGCGAAGCAGATGAACTCAAACTGAAGAAACCATTCCGTTGTGATGGAAGCCTGCTTCCCCAATAACTTAGCTTTCTTTTTCCTTTCTCTTTCGAAGTGGCAAGCCACAAATCATAATTTGTTCTTTTTTCACTTTAATTTTTTCTTTCTTTAAAAGATTAAAACAACATTAGATCTCACTTTCCATTCTTTTATTTCTTTGTTTTTTAAAGATGTATACAGAATGCTACACTTTAGTTTTATATTAGGAGATAAACTTGATTACTTAGTTTTCAAAAAAAAAAAAAAAAAAAAAAAAAAAAAAAAAAAAAACTTTACAAACACCCATCTCTGGATCTGCATCTGGGGTGAGGAAATAACTTTAATATTTGTAGATACTAAATTATAATCAAATTATACATTACAGACCACTTCTTGATAGATCTCCAAAATTAAGCAATAATAAGAATGTTCAGTACTTACATGGGTGACAATTCCAGAATAGTAAGTATTGTAAGTAATCTGAGGCTAGTGTGCCAGACTAAGTAAAGCTTAGTAAATTCCAAAATATTTGTAAATACTAAGCAGCCCTTGAAATTAAATAATCTGTTATGAGTAGGTGCTGAAGTTTCCCCTAGTAAGACTTTTTTTTTTTTTAAAGGTGATTTTTAAAAAGTTAAATCAGGGTTTCCTTACTAGGTCTATATTGCTCCACCCCCAGGAGGTTATAAGATATGAAGGTCAGTGACTAAAACTATTAGTGGAAAAGTGGGGGTAGAAAACTTGATGGGGTAGTGAGTAAATTTCTATATCATCAGGGAAGTATAGATAAGGGAAGAACACCACACTATGCAGTCAGATTTGATTAAGTGAAACTGTGTGCACAAAGCTCCCATGGGCACTATCTGGTGGTATGAAGTGGACAGGTCCTGGTCAATTTCAAAACATCTTGTATAATGTTTATAATAACAAACATATTACAACTGAACAGATTGATATAAGATTTAAGAATAATGTAATTGCAACCATTGACTTTCAAACAAGAAAATTTAAGCTGATCCACCAACAAATGCTGCTGCTGCATCTTCTAATCCAGGTCTGTATTGCCCTCAGGACTTATGAGGAGGTAGTGACTTGTATAAGAGTATAATTTGAAGGTGGTAGAAGGCATCCAAATGTTCTATGTGGACATTCATGCAAAAAGTTTAGGAAACACTGGGTTAAATAGACTAGAGATATGTGGCAAGTGTACATGGAACCGTGCATTATGTTCAATAGTCTCAAATTTCATTCTGGTTCCTCTTTCCAAACCAAGGAAATGTTTCCTGGCTTTTCCTTTTGTTTTGTTAACCTTTATCTTTTTTATAAAATACCCAAGCAAACATGAATTTTTTCTATTCATGACAGCATGGATAGGAATAGCCAATAATCAAGGCATTGGTTCTTTTCTGTATCCATATAGCAATTCTGTGCAAAAATCTCATGCATCACACTTGGTACTTAACATCTAAGTAATTTGGTACCATGTTTGGTGGAGGAGGAAAAAAAAGAAAAAAAAAATCACAGCAACATAATCCAGCAAAACCAGATATGTTAGTAGTAATTATTATATGTAGGTTTCATTGACAGTTTCTGCTGATATACATGGGTAGTTTTAAAAAAAAATTGGATTGCTCAGTTTGCCATTTTTGGACAGTGATTGTAAGAGTTTTTCTTATTCATATCTATGTCTACTGCTAAAAATAAAATTAAAAAGAAATAAAAAATAGATAAAAATTTGTTGCAAATATGGAAGAAAAAAGTCAATTTTTGCCAATCTGGGTCTGACCCCATGAGCTGTCAGCTGCATAAGAGCTTGTTTACAGAGCTTCCAGTCCAGACTCTTTGACTATGTAGATTTATGTGTACTTGGAAATGACAGTGAATTTTCGAAAAGAAAGCCTCACAATGTATTTATAGGAATTTTGAAAGTTCCTTCAAGGAATTCTGGCTGTGATTGCCAACTCAGATGGGAATCAGCACATTGCCCTTTAGTTTCAGAGTTTTGAAGGCTGCTTGCTCAGATCTTGCATAGATGGGAATCAGCACATTGCCCTTTAGTTTCAATGCGAGATCTGAGCAAGCAGCCTTCAAAATGTCACTGGTTATTATAGTATCTATAGTGACAATTCTCTAGCCTGATCATTTTGCCCCCTTATCAGCCGGGGTGGGAGGCAGTAGAATACAGACTGTACTTATAAAGAGGGTAAGTTGCTCCCCAGCAACAAAGCTACTTACTGGTCACCCATAATCCTTCAGGACAGGATCCTGGTGGCCAAGTAGTCATGTAACAAATTTAGTTGTTGCATGACCTGCAACATTCCACTTTTGGCCCTTACTAGGCTCAATAAGCAGTCAGAGAGGCCTGATCTGATCAGTTGTCTAATCATGTCAAGCCCTAGCACCTATGAAAATTTTGCCTGTTTTCTTCAAATTGCTCTTGTGGCAAACTAGTACCCAACTATTTTATCTTAAGGTGCTAGAAGGCATTGGCTGAGGATCAGTTGCAATGAGATAGCAATACTTGGAACCATTTAACAGTGTACAAATAAATGAATAAACTTATTTAAAAAAGTAAAGTTACCAACAATTATCCAAGATATTTAATGCCAAATCCTTAGAAAAGGTAGATATGCTATAAAACCTAGAAATATTCACACTATCTGCCAGAACCGACTTTGGCTTTATTAATGATACAGAATTGAATTGGTCTGAGAGACAAAGCCATATTTATGGTCAGCAGTTTAGAGGAGACCATGATAGGAGCTACCATCCAATTGATGTAGAAAACTGTCTAGCAATGCCATTACAAAATCTGAACATGCTGCATTCATGTGTATCAATTTACTTATTGCATATCAAGATTTTCAAAAGTTTGCTATGTAGATGTGCTTGTTTGCAGAAGTCAAGCTGTGTGCCCTTTCCATGGGACTCTTAAGATCAGATTAGCTATTAACAAAAAAAAAACAAAACAAAAAAAAAAAAAAAAAAACACACACACATACACACTTTGATTTGGATAGTGAATGAAAATATTATATTTCTATATGCAATAAATTAATGTGAATTTTCATGGGTGGTCTATTCTAGACAAGTATCAACCAACTAAAATATAACTATATTAAAAAAACTGGGGGTGAAAAAAAGCAGTACCTTTGTTAACTCATTCAGTGCCTAATGTTAACATTATCACTACTTATTTAGTGCCAAATGGCACTAATTATATAACACCTACTTTTTTGAAAGTAGTTACTTGGTCCCTGAGGAGGCCATCTTGAACAATACACAAAACTGGGAGTGATGGGGAGAGGAAGTGTAAAAAAAGAGAACTTGGAACTTAAGGGTTTTAAAAGTGCCAAACATACATGTGTTTTATCTTGGTTGTTATGTTATAGCCTCTCTTCAGATACCTGGTGTAGTTATTTACTAAGCATTGCTTATTTGGGTGCCGTTTATGTACAGAGCAGGTTTGTCACTGCCTAACTTCCAGAATTGGTGCTTTGAACATGAATTAAGGCAGATATCTTTAACAGTTGGTAACTGTCAGAAAATTTTAGACGAAACAGCTCAAGTCATAGGGACGGGTAGATTGTTTTCATTTTGCAGTCCATGCTTACAGGATAAGTTAAGTTCTAAAATCATATCTTCAACCAGCTACAATTCAGCCATATTCCTTTCATTTTCCTCAACTACCAAGTTATAGCCAGTTTGTAAACCTTTCAGTAAGAAAAATACCAAGTGACAAATTTATCTGGATGGTGAATGTAAGTATTAATTTAATTGCTTTTGTACATACAAAAAAAAAAAAATAAATAAATAAATAAAAAAATAAACCAACATTCATGGGTGAGCTATTCTGTACAAGCAGTGGTAGAGCTCTATTTTTTTTGTGATAACCCTCCAAATGGTATTTGTATCAGCTAATTCAGTTTTCTCCTCAAAACCAGAATATATTATATTCTACCAGACACAGATTCAACACATGACTGTCAGGTAACAAGACATACTTTAACCAACAGACTAAACAACCATACTTTAGTCAACACTCATTAACTGGGTTAGTGTCTTGTAGGGTTCAAAAGGGTTAATCTTACCTTGATAACCTAATTGATTAAAAGATTATTCATGAAAGACTCGGGAAGCATAGGATAAAAGCTGTTTGATAGCAATTCTATTTTCTTTCAGCTTAATCAAATGGCTGAAGAATTTATTAGCCAAGAATGTTGCAATAAAAAAAAAAAAATTAAAAAAAAATTACTCAAATATTTCTATAAACCTTGAATATCAATATTTTCCTCTTACTTGCCAGAACCAAATTGGAAGGAACAGCTATTTTTCAATACTTTACAATCATGATAAATCCGATTTACCAATGTTCTGATGAAAATATGTATATAGAAGTTATTGAGCTAGATAGATAGATTAAAACTTAGTCCCACTGAAATTCCATATGGTGTTTCAATATTTAATACTGGTTGCTTATATCTGAAGCTACACATACTATGAGTTAATATTTCTATAACCCTTTAAAATATTTTCTACTTGCCAGAATCAAATTGATTTTAGCAACAGTTTTGTTAAACCCAATACCATAAAATAATGATAAAAAAAATTTTTTAAAAAAAGTGATTTTCCAAGAGTGATAATTGGAAGTGATCCAATTTTACATCAAGCAACAAAAAGTAAAGGGGGCAGATTTTTTTTTTAACCTCATGTCCATTTCACATGAAATACCATCTGCATTAATGGATTATTCATGAAAGAAACTTATGGAGCATGGGATAAGTTTTGAGAGCAATTTTAGTTTCCACAAGTTTAGTCAAATGGATAAATTTATTGGCTAAGAATGTTGCAATAAAATATTCAAGATGCAGATCTGAATTTGTCAACCATCTTGTTATATTTGACTGTCTAATTTGTGGGGAGAGGAAAAAATTAGCATGCAGTTCACTTGCTATAGACATCACAAAGATACCAAAAATAACTTCAAGTTGTACTGATAGCAAGGATTCCCTTGACTCTCCATCTGTCCCCATCATACATCACTCTAGACAAGTTCTCTAGACGGCATCCTGTGTCCATACAGAGCTAGTGAATATCTTTGCTGATTGACCAACATTGGTGTTGTTCATTTGTTAGAGCCCATAAGAGAACCTGGCTTAAAAATGTATTCCTGCATCTCTAGCTGTGGTCAGCATGTTTTGCTAAACCATTTGTTCGAAGTTTCCATTTTTCCTCCAACTCTTTTAATGAAGTCAGATCAGGTACTGCTTTCTTTTCACTCAATGTTCATAAGGAAAAGCTTTAAAAGTATATCAACCACCACAAAAAAATTATTCAAATAGAGCAGATTTCATCTTCATTCTAAAAGAATCAGCATCCTATCCTTTACTTGTATAAGGAGAGACCATTACTAGTTAATATTTGGGCACCTAGGCTAGCAGACTATTGTTTGTTCTTTTTGCCCTGGGTGCCTTGTGTCACAACTAAATTAAGCCAAGTACCACTCATCATTTTACCCACAGAAAAGAAAGGTTGAATTTCCAGGAATTTTTAAAGAAAATATTGTTTACAAAGCACAATATTTAACTACCTAGGTAGATTAATAGTTGAAATGCTTGTAAATCAATCCAAGCACAAAAAAATATAGCCAAAGTGTTTATGGTTCTTACATTGCTCTTGTTTTTCTTTGACTTAAGATCATAGCTAACAGCTGGATTCCAGAGGGCTTTCCCCTCAAATAGAAGTGAAGTATAGGCTGGGTTTATTGTTCAGTGCTTGAGGCGCCCCTCAAGGGGAATGCTGATGGAATCTTAGCAATTTTTAATCTACCACTACGGAAGGCTTGCTTCTTGCGCAAGTACCCCACATTAAAAACAACCTTGTGTCAATTTTAATTTGGCAGGAATCTAAAAAAATTCAGATATGTAATTTATACTATAACTTTCCTTTGTATGTTAATGTTATTTATCTAAACCAAACCCCAGGAAATATATAACAGTACATCATAGCACAATATACTTAAAATAACTTTAATCAAAGTAATTTTCAGAATTTGAGAATTATTTTATTGAGTTTCTACACTGAATGTAATTTAAGTTTTACAACATCCAAATTCTCGACGTAATGGAAAATATGAAGGGCTAATTAGAATATTTCACTTTTTCCAAGATAAAGAGTTCTCCAATAGTTTAGTAACGAAATCAATCCTAAATAAGAATTCAGGATTAAAGACTAACGTTCCTAACTTTCTGGACAAGGTTAAATTTGTTTTTTCGAAATTGAATGAACTGAAGGAAATTTTAAAATCGTTCCAAAACAAAAAATTTTCCAATATACAACTTCCAACACTTTTGTAGTAGTAGTATAGTAAAAAGGAAAAAAAAGCCACCATTCTGTTAATGTTCTTTGGCTTCTACTTCAGACTTCCGCCCGACCCCTTTTTCCAGCCAAGTCTCAATCTTCCTCCTCCAACAAGCTCCACCCCCCCCCCAATTCTGAACTTGCGAAAACAACTGGGGTTACTCGGCCTTCTATCCCAAACAGAAGAGTCAACAACGTTGAATGAAATTCCAATAACCTAATTTTGGTCTGCATTCAGCGTCTCAAAAAACAAACAAAACATAAACACAAAAAAAAAAAAAAAAAAAAAAAAAAAAAAAAACCGTAGATATGGTTTTTAAAAAATCTCTTCAAAACTAAGAAATTTTGATTATACCAGTTAAAGAATATTCTGTAGGTTTTATCCGAAATTCAATCATTGCCGGAACAGAATAGTATACTCGTAGAACTCAAGAGAAAACTTTAATTATCTTGTCTCAGATATGAGGTTTTAAAGACTTAAATAATAAGGAGTAAACTAGTCTACATTTCACCGATCCCGTAACATTGGTTGTTGTTGTAGGCTAGTTACTCATTTGGCATGTGCTTAACCAAGCTATTTCTCCCCAAGTCCATTTCATCTCCAGATCTACGACTGTTTTGAAACCATAGTTTTCTTTCTAGATCAGTTGCCATACCAAAGTTAAAGAGTTCAATCTGTCTTTTTTGTTCATAGCTGGAAAGGGAATAGTTGAATTTATACCTTACTAAAAGCATGAGCGCTATGTGAAAATGCCAACAGTCTCGTTCAGGAATCTTGAACTGATAGTCTACATAGAAGCACCAATAAATATTTTTCTAAAGCTTTCCAGTAATTTCCATGCATATCAATTCATTTGGTCACTTTATTTTTGTTTGTCCTTTCTGTAAGTGAAGTTGACTAACGACTATTTGTTAGTTTTACGAGACGCCCAGTGGGAATTTAACTCGCAAATGGTCGTTAGTAAAGTTCACTAACCATTACACCACTGAGGCGCACTAAAAATTAAGCATAACTAAATATGGAGCACCGAGTGAGGGTCGAACTCGTTATTCACTAATTCTTTCGAGATTATCTTAACCCTAACATTGCCTACTTTGATGGCACAATGGGTGCCTCGTGTGGTGTAAAGCTAGATTACACTATAGCGAGTAAGATTCTCACTGGATGCCCCATACTTCTGGCTTTGTGCGACAACTAAACCATGTCATCATTAGGGTATTTTGATCAGCCATTTGTCTTTTTCACCAACAGAACAAACCAGTAAATACTAAATAACAGAATGACATTTCATTATATTTTTTAAAGTTTGAAATGCTTATGCTATTTATTGACTAACATTAAAAAATTAATTACCTTCGTTACCCTGGATGAATGCTAAAGAATTTTAGACAGAGAATGTACTGGAAGTAATTAAATGCGTTGGAACGTTAGTTATTTACTAAGCTTAGTTGTGGCAGAAGTTTGGGGCACTCATCGATAATCGAACTCACAAGCAATGGTTCGAATTCAGCTCGCTAACCATTACCCCACGTGAAGTGCCCCATTGTAACGTTAAATGCGAGACTTCAAGAATTAAATAGCTCTGTAAATACGCTACCTGTATTCCCCTACATATTGGAGTAAGACCCTCCCCTAAAAATAAAATAGGGGGAGAGAAATGTCACTAAACTGCATCTGATGGCGAGTGTGAAATACCCTTTCATTGCCATTACTCCAGGTCCACTTACCCGAAAAAGTACTTAAGGTCCCATCTATTGGTCAAATGTTTAAAATTATTTTTATTTAATAGGACCGTGTGCCAAAAACTCTTAAGAAACAGCTACACAAGTGTAAATATGAACGCGGTTCTAACCTCTTGGCATAAAGTAAACCCTAGACGAGTTGACATGCAATTAGAAGAGAATCAAGGCTCTAACTTGTTATCAAGTCTCTTACGAATGGAACATCAATGAGAGAGAATTAAGCTGGTGTATATTCTAAAATAAAAATGACCTAGCGTACATTCGTTCCTATTATTTTCATTATGTTTGCATGTATTATCTGTAATCCATCGAAAATGTCAGATTATAGTTACATTTTGGAAGCATGAAATGCTTCAACTCAACGCAATTTCCAGGCCAATTTGCAACTAAATGATCATTTTATACATTACATGTGCACCGAGTTTTCAAAGTACTTGTTATCTATAAGTAAAATAAAGAAATTTCATTATATGCATTTACCCGACCCCTCCCCTACGCGCAGAATGTGACACAAGGTCACTTTTTAAGCGGAGTAAAGCTGGTTTTAATTCAGCATTCCTTTTCCTTGATTGATTGTCTTAACAAGGCAAAAGACCCCAATAAACCCTATTACTTGCCCATAGCTGGAAGAGATGAATTCATAACCTTTCCCAAGGGAATTAGCACGAAGTGAAACAAATTACCTCGTTTAAGATTTGAACTGGTCATCGGTTCCAATTCCTATGACGATAACCGTTATGCTAAATATTGTACCAAAGAACTTCCACGTTTCATTTTAAGATAGCTCAAGAATCAAAAAACCCATTTGTTCAGTGAAGTTTATTCGGAGTGAATAAATCCATCGCCTGACGAAGTTTCTCCTGTGCTGGACTTCCTTAATAAGAGAGTTTAGGATAGGTATGTACAAAAACGCACACCTGCTAAAGCAGTTTGTTTTGTTTTAATTTTTAAGAATTAATTTTTCGGTATTTATAAGCAGTAAAAGATTTTTCCTCAAAATTCTGAAGACATGTTTTGTTGTCATGCTCCCCATCCGCATTATTTTGAGAATTTGACTCCATGAAGGGGTAGGTGAATGATTTTTACATTTTTATCAAAAAATAGTTTTATTGGCGAATTAAATTTTGTTTACAATATAACGATTTGTCGATTAGTTCGTACGGATGTCTTATTTTGATATAAAATAAGGTATAATATTGCTCTTTGAGTCATTTTTAGGTTTGTTTTTGTGGCCGATTCTAAGGATGTAGTTAAAATTTCAGGTAATTTTTTTTTTTTTTTTTTTTAAATAAGTTTAATATTGTATAACATGAGGGTAGATTCTTTCTGCTACAATTGTTATTCGTAGTGTCAAGTTTGTTTTTTTCACTTACTGCAGTTGATTGGGATTTTGTTCATGTAAAAAAATACATTTGATTAGACAAAAAATAAAAATGAAAGTATTTTATCTGAAAAATATTGTTTTTTATTTGTACTTTTTATTATTGAAAGACTTTCTCGGCTGGCTCGCTAGAGAACAAGCATAAAAAAAACGTTACTGAAGGGAGCTAAACCTTTTCTGAGAGAAAAAGGATAATTATGCTTTTGATCTCCACACTTTAGGAGTAAAGGGGCGTGGCTTGTAAGGGATAAATCATAACATTACCGGTAAAAAGTACGCATTTTTTTTGCATATGCTTATAAAGTTACGTATTGTAAGTCTAGTTGTGTCAAATGTCCTTGGGCGCCTCGCGTGGCGTAATGGTTAGCAAGCTAAACTAGCATGTCGTCACGAGCGAGTTAGAGTCATTAGGTGCCACATGCATTCGGCCTTGTGCCACATCTAAACAAAAAACTTCGCAAATTAATAAATGTAGTTAAATGAAAAAATTCATTCATTGTTTTACAATTACGCACGTGTCCTGCCTATCTACCTGAATATTTTACTTCATTTTGTAGCTTTGTAAACTCAAGAAATACTTTCTCTTCATCTTTGCCAGATACTTTACAAACCAAAGAAATTGGTTAATTTGTTTTGCAGCATATCAACTCCATTCCCCCCCCACACACGCACCCACACACACGCTCGAAATATAACCCCAATGGGACAGGTAATCATTTGTTTGCACACATTTGTATGTTTTCAAGTATTTCTGTCAAATGATTTATAAACAATTATAAATTAACTTTATGTTTGATAAGTTTGCAGTTATATGGTTTCAAATTACAATCCTTGCAAACAAGTTGTTGGCGACCTTAATCGAGGGTGACACTAAGGCCCCCTTTTCAATAGCAACTACACCGAGGTATAGAAGAGGGCGCTACCCCATTCTCTGGATTGCTCCACTTCACCTTTGATCCTTACCTTATAATGCCGAGTGTTAAGCAAAGCGGCATCAAGTACCATTTTTGAGTCTTTGGTACGACTCGACCTGGGATTTAACCCCGGTCTCCCATACCATTGGCGAACACCACTCATTAGGCCAGTTTCAAGTATTCCTATTTAACTCCAATATAGTTTTATTCAATGCGTTTGCACAGTTAAATGATTTTAAGTATTCCTATCTAATAATTTTCAGATTCATTTGAACCAGTTCGGATAAGAGTGAACCTAGGAATAATGGCAAGGAAGGAGTACCTAACAAAAAATGTCTTGTATTAGTTAACCGTGTTGGTATGAATGAGCAGATGCAAACCCTGCTGTCACTATAGCCATATTTTTTTTTAGAATGTCTTTAACCACATAACTCACACCCTAGTTTGCATGGGGAATTTTCCTGCAGTCTTCGTTAATCCAATATATAGACGAGACAATTTCATATGAAAGCTCTCCGTAACAAGTAAATGAAAACTTCAATGTGGCCGAAGAGACGGGGGGGGGGGTCATAGAAAAAAAAATGGGATCAAGTGACAGTGAGTTTTACTTATTTGTTGATAGCGACAAAGTTGACCTGTGGTATTATCTCTCCGCGAATTAAATAAAAATACTGACTGCTTGAATCAATTATTCTTCATATGTAAAAAATTGCTTGCAAAAATAGTAACCCCACCCACCCACACCAGAGTTGTTTTTTTCTTTAGAGTTTTTGGTTTTATTTTAATATAGTTTTATTTTACTTTGGGGAGAATGGGTTAATGTGAATACAAGACTGAATCACAGCACGTTTCCATGTTAAAGAAAATATTAAGGCTTCTAAGCCCATTTGACTTTCTTCACAGAAAAAAAAAGAAAAAAGTTGTTTTTTTCTCACGGTCTCATAGGAAGAAAAAAAAAACTGCTTAAAATGAATATTTTTCTTGTGATGTGTATGATTACTAACTTAAATTGTTTACGAAAACAATTTTACCAAATTACATACATTTAATGAAGTGTTACCGTGTTTGAAAAAGAAAACCTTCAAGTTTAGTCTAGAAACAGAAACTAAAAGGTTTCAAGAAACTTTTTGTTGCTGTTTTGCTCACAGCAAGAAAGTGGGGGTAAAATAAAAGTGAAAAGCACGTGTATACCAACATAAAAAATCAGGTTGAAAATTATTTTAAAAATTACATTTTTGTATGAAAATAAAGGTTACCTGTCCCATAGTGATTATCAGTTTAATGTATGAGAAAAAAAAAACTTATGGAACGTTTTTTTTCCTTTTCTCTTAAGCAAAAATCTTAAATTTTTAAAATAAACAATAAGTCAGTTGTATAAAAGTTACAGCTTTAGCAATATTTTTCTTATCGTCAAGTATTCTTCGGTCAATGAAAGTTAAAATCTAACAACTATTATGGGACATTTTGTGCTAGAGAGTTAAGTTTTATGAAGGGTTTAAAAAAAAAAAAAAAAAAAAAAAAAAAAAAAGATTTTTTTTTATCGCTAAGTTTTCTTCAGTCAGTGAAGAAAAAAAAATTAGAAAATAGAGTTAAACCTTCAGTGGTTTTTGATCCTCTTTCAAGAGGAAAGAAAATAATTGTCCTTTAACCCTTTGGGTGAGGGGAAAGCTTATAAGACAAATAGATCAATATTAATCCGATTAAGGAAGCGAAAAGAAAAACGGTTGCACAAGGGTAATGTCCTAAGTCAAACAGCTTCGAAATAAGTGAAATAGAAGAAAGCAGAGAAAGAATAAACAAAATACAGGAAATTGAATTAAATACCACTCACCTGTCTTCGAGTCGCATTCTTTGTAAATCTAACACTTGACTTTGTAACTTCTCCACTAAAGTAACCACAGGTAACAACTCTGGAAACATTTTCTCTTCCTCCTCCGGAAAAGTAGTGAGACTGCCCTGAGGTCTAACATTATTAGTCCTGGATTTGGAAAAATTATGCGGGGAAACTTTTGACAAGCTAATATCCTGCTTGGTCTTCGGTTGGGAATATGCCTGTTGTTGGAACTGTTCCGGGAAGGATTGCGAGGTACTTATTGCAAGTTTATTATCGAATGTATCCTGCTCTTGCATGGACAGGTCAGTAATGGAGGTGACCATGCCGGCTGGTGAAGCGGCCGGCAAGGATGAAGTCGTAAAAATCTCTGGGCCTACCGCTTTGGCATGTTTTTTGCCATCCACTGTGGCCGCTTGTTGCGATGGCTCCACGGTGAGGAAGCTGGGTTGTCCCTCACTGTTTTGAACAAACAGGAGCAACACTAGGCTCCAACACAGCATTACAGGAAGCTGTATGGAGAAGGTGAAAGCTTTGTTAGTCCTGCGGGAAGCGAGTACGGTAAAGAAGACAAAAGGTATAGTCGGGTGATTATAATAATGACCCATCGGTTAGAGTTAAGTAATTAAAAAAAAAAAATTTTTTTTTTTTTGAGCGATAAACGGACGCTCTGCAACTAATCTAGTCCATATGACCTGTGCTGAGATCGTCTGGCGGTAAAGGACAAAGTCGCGTTTTGATCCTCTTATATAGAATGTCACCATCCATGTGACAATACCACTACTCACCATCTCCCACCGTCCCTAACTACCTACCCACTTACCTCCCCAACCTATCTACCTTCCACATCCAAGTGGCACTACTACTAAAGAAAACCGCTGCTGCTGCTGCTGCTGCTGTGAGGTTGCAGCTGATGATGGTAAGTCGGGGCCCCACCTCTTTAGCTACTCTACTACAACACTGCCTACACCAGCATCCCCAATTCTATGACCAGGTTCAGGTTAGTGAAGGATAACTTTAAAAGCTAGATAGATGAGCCTGTTTTTATTATCTGTGGCAGTGAAATATGGATGTCTTTGGAAAAGCCACTGATTGAAAAAGAAGTTGGTCGGTTTTTCTAAAATACGAGAGAGTGAAGGAAGGTATTTGGTGGTGGTGGTAATGCCTTGGTGGGTTTGTTGCAAAATTAAAAAGTTTTTAAAAATGAGAGAATGTTTTTTTTAATTAAAAGAAAATAGAGAATAAGATATTAGGGAAAGAATGAAAGGTTTATATTAAAGAAGGGTTTATAATTGCTACTAGTGTGGCCCATATTAACAGTATACAGTTATCAAGGAATTGTTTATTACAGCTGTGGTGTTTCTATTGATTTAGCTTTCCTTATAATTTAAGATGAAAAAAGAGAGAGTGAAGACAGAATAAGTCACAGAGACGCACATGGATAAAAAGAAAGAAGAATTAAAGAAAAACAGAGAAAGAAAAGGCAAAAGGGAGAAAAAATTGAAAGGAAGCCAAAGGAAATAAACAAGAAAGGTAAAGAGGGAGAAAGGACAAGGGGTAAAAGAAAAATCTAGAATATAAGAATGGGGGAAAATAGCAAGAAGAGGAAAAGAAAAAGAACAGAAAGGAAGAACTGAAAAAGAAATAGAAAAAGAGAAGAAGAAGAAGAAGAAGAAGAAGAAGAAGAAGAAGAGACAGAGAAAACAATAAAGAAAGAAAATTTAAATGAAAAAGAAAAAAGCTCCAAAAAGAAATTTTAAAAAGTATTAAAAAAAGAGAGAGGATTTACAAAAGGAAGAAGATGAAAATAGGAAGAAGAAGAAGAAGAAGAAGAAGAAGAAGAAGAAGAAGAACCAGAAAAAAAGTAGAAAAGACAGAGAAAACAGTAAAGAAAGAAAATTTAAATGAAAGAGAAAAAAGCTCCAAAAAGAAATTTTAAAAAGTATTAAAAAAAAAGAGAGGATTTACAAAAGGAAGAAGAAAAACATATAAAAAAGATGAAAAAGTAGATAAGATGAAAAGAGACTTTACTTATTGTCGAGTCATGCTGAAAGCACTGGTTCTAGCTTGATCAAAGTTAAGTATCAGTGAATCTAGTAAGTACTTAGATGGGTGACTATTAAGAACAATGTTCTACAAGCAGACTAAGGTCTATGTGCTAGACTAAGCAGAGGTTAGTAAATAACAACATGAAAAGAGACCTGAAAAAAAGTTGAATAAAGAAGACCTGGAGTTCTGGAATGAGGAGCATGAGAAATAGAGTGAGATGAAAAACAGAAGTAAGAAATAAACAAATGTTAAAGAAAAAAAGGCACAAAGTGAATAGGATAAAAAGAAAAAATGAGAAATAAGAAAAAAGAGTGTCAAAGTAAGAAAGAAGAAAAAGATACTAGAAAGGAAAGATATTTAAGAAGGAAGCAGGACGCAAATGAAGATAAAAGATGATGGTAGAAATATTAAAGAAACTTAATTTAATCTATTTATTAATCAAAAAAATAAAATGGAAATAATCAAATCAGAATATTCATGATTGTTTTAAAATTCTTACAATAAAAGTTTTTTTTAAATTTTCATAAGTGCCTATCCTAACGTTTAAGGTTGATTGAACTAGAACTGGACATTTTTGGCACTAGCATTTTGGTCCAGGATATTTCGGTACCAGGTACTTTAGTGAAAAAAAAAAAGGACTTTGGTTGGTCTTAGATATTTTGGTACCAGGTACTTTAGAGAGAAAAAAAGGATTTTGATTGGTCTTGAATATTTTGGTACCAGATACATTAGAGAAAAAAAAAGGATACAAAAAAATAAAACAGGAAAACATCAGAAATAGTAAAAGGAAAGAAAAAGAAGAACAGAAGAGGAAAAAACAGAAAAATTGAGAAGAAAATGGAGAAGGAAAGGGAATAAAAAAAAGAGGAAGGAAAAAAAAACAGAGAAAAAAATGGAGAAGGAAAGAATAAGAAGAATAGCAAAGGAAGGAAATTGAAAAAGCAAGAAAAAGAAAAGGAAGAAGCAAATGGAGAAAAAAGCAAAAGAATAATAAAAGAGAAAGAAGGAGAAAAAAAAGCAGAGGAAAGAAAGGAAATTTAAAAGGAAAGAAAAATAAAAAGAAGAATAAATAAATGAGGAAGAAGATGAGAAGAGGAAGAAAAAGAAAAAATAAAGAAAAAAAATGGATCAGAAAAGAAAAAGTTGAATAAAAGAGGAAGGAAAAGAAAAAGGTGATAAAAGAAAAGTAGAGGGAGCTAAAAAAAGAAAATAAGACATATTTAGAGATTTAGGGGGCCCAGTAGATGCCTGACTCCTTCAGGGTGCCTTCTCTAACATTTAGTGAAAATGTCAATAGAAATGCAGTAGGTTTATTTAGAAAGCTTTTAGAGGCTCCCTCCATTAAGGACCTCCAGGGAATGTTTTCAAATGCCACCCCAACTCCTCTCAGCTACACTTCTGAAAAAAATGATGCCAAGAAAAAAGAGAGAAAAAAGAAAAAAAACTTGGTGGGAAAAAATGATAGAGGCAAATGTAAAGAGAAAATAATGATGTTGAAGGCAGAGGGGATGGAATGGAAGGAGCAGAGTTATAGAAAGAAAAGGACAAAAATTTTTTAAAGAACAAAAATTTTCAAAAGGAAATAGAAGAACTGAATAATTTTTTCCCTTTCATTTCTTGCCAAAACGTATGTTCAATCAGATTAAAATAAGCTACAAGAATTGAACACAAAACAGTGACAAATTATCTACTAATATATAAAATTCAATGTAACTATATATATATATATTATCCGAGGGAAATAGTGTAAAGATTAGACTATTAAGTAATTATAATCCAAGGAGTAGGAATATCCAGTTGAGTGCTCAATGGCAACAGCTATTGACTGTATAATTAATTTCAGATTAAAAATACATTGAAACACATGTGGAGAGCAAAAAAAGAGATGAACCTACCTAAATTATATTCAAATACACAACTGTATATCTTTCTTGCTCTCCATCTGATGAGGGTCATATTATAGACCTGAAATAAATTTATCATGAAACCAAAAAATTTAATTTTTTTTTTTTCAATTTTATAATATATGTATATATGCATTCAGCAATCTGTCCAATGATTGCTGAATGCATGAAACCCATGGTCACAGACTGTACCATGTAATGTAATATAATATATATATATATATATATATATATATATATATATATATATATATATATTTCCATTTGTAAATGCTCTATCATTGATATGGAGCACTATTTAACTACACTGTAACATTTTGTTCTCCATTAACTCACCAAGTGAACTAGTAAGAACCATAAACCATAAACCTCTTTCTTTTATATGTATATATATATATATATATATATATATATATATAAAAGAATAACTTTTAGCTCTACACGTTGAGTGTTGATATATCATCAATCCCAACTTAATTATATATCAATAGCCGTTAGTATTGAGCACTCATATTGGATACTCCTAGACTTTGAATTTCCTCCTTGGATCATATAAAGAAAATATATATGAATATATTTGGTTTTGTTTTGTTTGTTAAATGGTATATCAACCTTTGTGGGTTATTTAATGCTGAAGATATGCTTGTAGATGAACAGTAGTGGTACTATTTAACCTATAGCTGGGAAGGTTAAAAAGGGTTTCATATCTTCCCCAAGGATATTAGTCTAAAAGTAACAAGAATAGCATGACTGGAGTTCAAACTCACTGCTGTATCAGACTAACATGTTCGCTATCATACAACAGAGACTTACCAACTACAAGAATTGAATACAAAATGGTGACAAATTATCTACTCATATATAAAATGCAATTTAATTATATATACAGCAAAATTTTTCATTACTCCCTTGTGAGATTAGAGTGAATGGTTGTTATATATATATATATATATACTATAGGGATTTTTATAAGCCCCGAAAAGCCCAGTTTATTCCTACGTTTTGTAAAAGAATAAACTGTACTTCAACAGCAGTAGAGATTTGGGTGAGAGCTTTTGAAGAAAGGAAGACGAACGACTTTTAGTGCAACAAAATTTATATACAACAACAACAATAAACAGGGTTTTACACCAAATGAAACAAACAATGAATATGTAAGAGTTCACAAAAGAGTTCAAGATTCCGATAGGTGGTAGGGTTTTGTAAGGTTTGTAAGGTTTAGTTGTAAGGTTGTTATCAGATAAAGTTATAAGGTAAAGGTGTAAGATAAAGTAAGGTTAGGTTTGTTAAGTGAAGGTTGTAAGGTTGTAAGGTTTCGTTAAGGTTGGGTAAGGTTTGGTGAAGGTAAGGTTTGCAGATAAAATGCCTGCTGGAACTTAGCTGTGTGTCCTGTTCCTTTTAACTCAGCACGTGCGTTCGTCGCTCTTGGGTCCTGGCTGGTGGGAGGTACCAACTACGTATGCCATCAAGGGCTGCTATGAATGGACCTCCTGCTAACAGCGGTGGGAGTGGAAAATAGAGGAAGAATCTCCTGTGGAGCTCTTTTTTATAATGGACGCCACGTGACCCCAAGGGGCTGCTGCTGTTCGGTGAAACGGGATCACCAGTTCCTTAACAAAATTTCTACAATATATATATATATATATATATATTACAGCAGTATATGGTTATCACTATCTCATTTAGTGGGTATATGACAAACAAAATGCAGTACAATTTGGAGAGTGCTCAATATCTGTCATAGAGCTATATATATATATATATATTAGTTTTTACATATATTTGATAGCATTGATGCTTATCTGTGACCACTGGTTTCATGCCACCTTATATGACAATTATCAGGCATTGAAGAAATCAAAAAATACAGTCAAAAGAATGTTTACATTGGGATTTTGTATAACTCTTTTTGTATTATGTGATGTCTTTCTTTCTCATCCATACTATTAAATATATATAAAAACTAGTGTATATATATATATATATATATATATAACCATTCACCCAGATCTCACTTGAGAGAAATGAAAAATTCTGTTGTTATGGTAACACAATACATTACTCAAACTAAAATGTCAATATTTGTAAAATATAAACCTAATTCTAAAAAATATTTTGTGCACCTTACATGATATAACACTTATCAAGCTAGGTCAGCAAACAGTTTTTAGTGAGTTAGATTCTCACTGTGTGCTCCATTCTTCTGGCCTTGTGATAAGAAAATAATCTCAAAGAATTAATTTTTTTATTTATTGCGGACTTTTTGTCCTCGTCTTGGTAGTTTTTTTTTGTTTTTTTTTTTGTTTCTTCTTCACTACGTTTCGGCCAAATTTCACCTCTGGTCCTCTTCAGGGGATTAACCGCAACCTCGGATAGGACTGCTGACTCTTGTAACCGTATCCCCAGTAATTACTGCCTTCCATAGTTGTTTACTGGGGATACGGTTACAAGAGTCAGCATTCCTATCCGAGGTCGCGGTTAATCACCTGAAGAAGGCCAGAGGTGAAATTTGGCTGAAACATAGTGAAGAAGAAACAACAACAAAAAAAAAAACTACCAAGATGAGGACAAAAAGTCCGCAATAAATAAAAAAATTAATTCTCAGATTAAGAAGCCTCATCTCAAAAGGATAACCAAATAAAGACAAATCTCAAAGAAATTCAAATATATTCATGATTTTTTTTTTTTTTCATGGGTGATAAATTGGTAGACAACACTAATTGATTTTTCTATCTCTCTTTATCTTTCTTTTGATCTTTTACTTTCTTTCCTCTTTTACTTCTCTCATTATAACTACAGTCTTCTTCCTAACACATATCATATAATACATACACACTTGAATATTATGTATGTATATAGCATACATATATTCTTCAAAAATCTCTCTCTCTCTCTCTCTCTCCCTATTGTTTGCATCTCATTAATTTACAAAGCTCTTTGCTTCGATGTGGCACAAGGCCGAATGAATGGGGCGCCCAATGAGACTCAAACTCACTCGTGTAGGTTTGCTAGTCTAGCTTGCTAACCGTTATACCACCAGAGGTGCCCATATTATGTATGTACATAGCATACATATATTCTTCAAAAATCTCTCTCTCTCTCTCTCTCTCTCTCTCTCTCTCTCTTTTGCATCTCATTTTTTTCCATTCTGTTCAATATGTTAACACATATCATATAATACATAAAAATAAAGTTGGAGACCGTAGTAAAGAGCGACCTGAAGGCTGTCTTTTTGATAGCTACTACACCAAGGTGTAAAGGAGGGCACTACTCTTTTCCATGGATTGTCCCACTTTACCCTTAATCTGTACTTTATAATGTGTTAAGCAAGGAGGCATCAAGTACCATTTTTTGAGTCTCTGGTATAACTTGGCCTGGGATTGAACCCAGATCTCCCAGGCCATTGGCAAACACTCTAACCATCATGCCATTATCCATATATTTATTCATATAATATATGTATATTATCAACACACATAAATGATGCTGTTGTGGACCAGTAAAAGATCCGGAAGAAAGACACAAACTCGGGATTACGTGAAACAAGTATATTGAACGAAAGTATAAATACAGCATAGGTAAAAGTGTTAAATGTCAGTCTGACTGCCAAAGTGTTAGGCTGGAGTTAACTTAACACCTAGATGAATATTCTCCTGGTATTCATAGTAATAGGAAAACTTCATTATAGTCCGTAAGATAGGTACCATAACAGATACATATGTATATAACACATACACACACATACATGCACATATAACACACACACATACATGCACATATAATACACACATATGTACATATAACACACACATGAATATGTTGTATACTGAGAAGAACAACAATGATACTAATGTATAAAAATATAATCTACTTCTTTTTTTCCTTTTATTAACCAAAATGTATGAAATGGTAGAGTGAGGGAGAGAGTTGAAGATGGCTGAGATGTACGCACAGAGTGAGATACGAATCTTCGGTGAACCACTTCTGCTGCATTTTGTTTTCGGCAAACTGGTACAAGGCCACCTCAAGGCATTGAATCATCTTAGTTTCTCCTCGCTTCTCTACTTTTGTGAGTTTTGGATAGGGCCATCTCATGGCACTGAATCATCTTAGTTTCTCCTCACTTCACAACTTTCACAAGTCTCATCAGTGCCATCTCTAGGCACTGAATCATCGTCACTCCTCCCTGCTTCTCTACTTTCACAAGTTTTGTCTGGGCCATCTCAAGTTACCGAATTATCTTAGATTCTCCTCACTTCTCTGTTTTCGTAAATCTGGTATAGCTCTAGTTTTTCTCTACCTCTCAACTCTGGGCAGTCTGGCGCAAGGCTGGCACCCAGAGCAGCATAATGTCTAGTAGCTCTTCTGCCAGTATTCTTCATTCTCTTCTCATCTTTCCTGGGGTCGAAACCTTCCTTGGTTTATATTATTTTCCAGATGCCCATGCAGGCCTTTGGGTCATACCTCCCACCTAAATGTTGCATGTGGACATGCCTCCTGCCTAGCATGCCACCCACACAATTTATGCGGAACTTCTGCTGAGGAAGCAGCTGTATTATGTTTACTTTAGGAGACAAGGTCTACTTTCTGTTATGCTACTATCGCATTTTATGTGGCATGTCAAAAGGTGTCTTCCAGTCAATATTCAACTTATCTATGCATATATAACACACACTTATATATATATGCTGATATAATTTGCGCGTATGCACACATATATAGGAACATATAGTACATATACATATGCTCATATAATGTGCACACACTCACACACACATTTGAATGTTTAAAACACATACATACATAGTGTGGTTTAATTGTTTAATGGCATATCAACTTCTTTTGGGTTATTCAATGCCAAAATTTGCACAGTTATATGGTTTCAAGTATTCCTATTAAATACCAATAATTTTCAAAACATCCATTTGATCCATAGATAGGACTATAGTGGGTATTACCACTCCGGATCAGAATTATCCTAGGAGTGAGGGTAATAAAGGAGTACTCTATACTCTCCAGAGCTCTAGAACTGGAGCCCCACCATTGGATGCAGTTTAGTATCATACCTAGGACATCCCATTTTTGAAAAGGGATCTTATCCCTCTGCAGAAGTTACAACAGGTGTTTTCTAATACCCCATCAACAGGACTTACATACATACTTGATGCTTTCAATAAGTTTCCAGACTATTTTTGTACAGGCATTTAAAATTGTCGTAGACTCTTGAAAATTCATTATCTTATTACTATTGTCACGTGATAGCCCACGGAGATGAAGAGGTAAGACTATTATTACTCTTCGTATTTGAATTGACAGTATCAAGCCGTCAAACAAGTGACCGTTAGGAAGGAATGTGGGTCACGCAGGGGAGACCAGGTGTTCGTACTTAGTGACCTCAGGTCGCCGGACATCGGAAGGGGAAAGAGAGAGAAGTCAAATGATTGGCTGGGACCCCAAAACGGAAGTGGGGCTCCCTTCCCCTCAGCGGAAGAAAGGACAAGAGGTTGGTTTTTGAGCAAGGCTCGTGGCAGCCGAACCATAGCCATTTTACTCCGGGTTGAAGACAAAAGATTAACTGAGACACGAAGGACTCCAAATCCTTCAAGCCAGTAGTAAAAACAGAACAAAGTCTATTGGCCCATGAAAGAAGAAAATTCTCCAGTGGAACCCCGTCGAAAATAAGATAAGTAACTTTGGGGACATTTTCCTTTATACCCAAATTTTGTTTACCACTCTCTCTCTCTCAATTTGAAGAAAGACAAAAGTCAGAAAAGATGTTTATATTCGTGGACTGTCCAATTATATGTTTTTGACACTTTGAACGTGTACATAATTGTAGTAAAGGAATTTATGTATTTTCATTTTACCATGTGGTCTATGTTGTTACTTCATGCTTTCTTTTCAGCTTCTATTCGCCTTATGTTATCTTGCTTAGAATTGTCCTATTAATTCCTAAAGTATCACACGGGAAACCGGAGTTGCCGACTACTACAATATCAATATTATTACGACTAAAACCTGTAGGCCCATATCTTCTGTTGTCTAAGGGGAAGAAGTTTAGCGGCCTGGTGGGTGTGTGATAGTGTGAAATTTGGGACCCCTTTGCCAGCGGTGGTCAGTCTGGCCCTAAATTATTCCCTCACGTAATATGCCAGTTCTTATATGCCTGAGAGAAAAACTCTGAACAGGACTTATTCTGTAGGGGATCAAGTGCCAACCTGCCCCGTCTTCACACGTGCGAAAATAAAGTCCCGTTTTGGGATTTTAGTCGATTTCGCGTCACACTATACATCTTATGAGATGACTGACTAATTTTTATGATTTCAGCTTCAAATGAACAGTTACAGCAGCAAATGGAATACACCCTACTAAAGCTTGATTATCACAGCTGGTGATTTATTTCAAAAATGCAATCTGGATGTGAGGACACTTTAGAAGAACGATATGCAATAAAACTGTTTTAAACTTGGAAAAAATCCCACAGAAACGTATGGAATGCTTCAGACTGCTTTTGCAGCATCTTGTATGAATCGAGCATCAGTTTTTGAGTGGCATAAGAGATTCAAGGAAGGCAGAGAGTCTGTGAGGGATGATGAGAGGTGTGGGAGGAGTAAACAAGTCAGAACACCAGATTTGATTGGCCAAAGGGTTAGGGTTACTATGTTGAGGTTTTAAGGGAGTTCAGGAAGGGATTCCGTCAGAAGAGGCCAGCACTCTTCTAATCCGGTCAGTGGCATTTGCACCAGTTCAATACACCAGTCCACAACTCCATCTTTGTCACAGACTATTTGACCAAGATGGGCATCAAGGCAGTTCCCCTCCCTCCCTATAGTCCAGACGTTGGTCCCTGTGACTTTTAGTTATTCCCTAAGCTCAGAGGCTGTTGTTATGAGACAATTGAGAAGATGAAAGAGGTTCTGACAAAGGTCATTGACATGCTCACACAAGATGACTTCCATGGGGCCTTCCAGAAGTTGTTGGAACGGTACAACAAGTGCATTGCAGCCAGAGGAGCTTACTTCGAAGGGGACTAGAGTTTCATGTGTACTATCAATAAAAGTGCCCATACGAAAAAAGTCTGGAAACTTATTTAAAGATCCTCGTATATGTCTATACAATAAGCATATGTGTGTGTGTGTGTGTGTGTGTGTGTGAAGACAGTATATAAGCAACAGGGACCACCTGCTAGTCAACCATGATCCAGCAGCAGGGTAACTCTCATAGTGCAATACTAGGCTAGTCAACCATTGTTAGTGAGTTCAATTCTCAGTGGGTTTCTCATATTTTTGGTCTTTTGCCAAACTGAGTTAAGCTTAATGACAACCATAATCCAACAGCAGCATCAGCTGTAGAAATCCTTAGGGTTTTTCAGAACCCCCCAAATTTTCTTTTTACTTAATTTGGTCCTTATATGTGGTGTACAGTTAACAAGTAAGATATGGCATTTTTGGATTATCAGGAATCTTGTGGACATTTTCCCATAAACTGATAAAGGACTAAACTAAATTTAGTGTTTGTGTGTGTGATTCTCACTTTTGGCCTTGTGCTAAGCTTACTAAAAAAAGAAAAAGAAAGACAGAAAGGAGGATGGAAAGAAAAAAAGAAGGAAATAGAAAGAATGGAATGGAAAGAAAGAAAGAACAAAAGAATAAATGAAGAACAGAGTATGTAAAGAAAGAAAGAAAGAAAGAAAGAAAGAACGAAAAAGAGGGATAATGTTTTTAAAGAAAAAATTCAGGAAAAACACATATGAAACATATAAGAAACATACAGGATGCATAAAACACATGAAATACAAAACATATATGAAAAAGATATGAAACATACTATTCATATAAACATATAACCCTCATACATATATTTGTACACAATTATATGGTTTCAAGTATTCCTGTCTAATACTAATGATTTTCAAACAGATCTATTTGATCCATTGATGAGACCCTAACAAGTACTATCATTCTAGGTCAGAGTATGTGGTATATTTATGGTACCTTGCTGTCAGAGTATTCCAGGTCTCACTGACAGAGCACTTTATTTTTAATAAGAGAATAAATAAAAGAAATATTACAGAAAAATGAATGAAAAATGAAAGAGAATAAGAAGAATTAAAGACAAAGTTAAAAATCAAGTTTAAGAATAAAACAAGAAGGTATGAACTGGAGCTGTGGAACTGTACATTATTTGATCCCAAATAAAAAATAAATGAACAAAAAAAAAAAAGACTCAAACCAGCCAGAGTTGATTTTCAAAGCATTCAAAGCACT